>CM060324.1:33449290-33451790 GCA_030674155.1 Stramonita haemastoma
AGGTAGAAAAAAAGAAAGAAAGAAAAAAAGGAAAGAAAGAAAAAAAGAGAGAAAGAAAGGAAGACAGATAGAAAGACAACACAAAATGAGATACACAGAAGAAAAGAGAAAAGTAAGGAAGAAATTAATGACCCCTTCCCTCTCCCCCGAAAACAATACAAGGAGATTAATAAAATAAAAAAAGGGGGGAAGTAAAGAAGAAAGAGAACGAAGACAGAAAAATAACAAAATAACAGCACAATAAAAGGAAATAAAACAAACCAAAAAGAAAGAATACAAGATGAGTCTGGAAAAAAAGCAACAAAGTATAACACATTTCAGGAAATAAAATGTAAGGGAGAAAATACACGTGGTGAAGACTCAATAACGATTCTCCTTTCATAAAATATACAAACAAGTTATCTATGGTTTATCAAGGGCAAAAACTAAAATAATGATTAATAGTACTGAGCAAAATCAAACAATGTACAGAAAAGATGATGGCCTTATGGTCGGTGAGGCTATAAAAACATGACTAGATTGATTGGAAGTTAAGATGAAATAAACAAAAGCCGTAAAAAGAAGGCAAATAAATATAAGACAGTTTTAAAAAAACAAAACCAAAGAAAAACAAAGCAGTAAACGTATACACAGACACACTCTAGCAAAAACTGCAAAGCAACACTAAAAAAGAAAAATGTACACAAAGCAAGGAAGAAAAACACACACAACACACACACACACACACACACACAACACACCACACACACACACGCACGCACGCAGCGCACGCACGCACTCACGCACGCACCACACACACACACACACACACACACACACACACACACCACACACACACACACACACACACACACACACAGGGGACCGGATAGCCTAGTGGACTCCACTCTCCCCCAAAAGTCTTCGGATGAGGGATGAGATTATAAGCCGAGACCTGTGTGCGAACTCGTGCAGAACATCCTGTGCACACGTTAAATCCTGTTCCGCTTTTCGAAAAGAGTAGGCCATTGTGTGCCGATGGGAACAGATGACAAAATTTACAAAACTGCATACACACGGCCACTGGATGTAAAAAAAAGCACACGATGTGCTTATTCCATTATCCTCAATATAAAAGAATACATAAATAATGGATAAACACACAAACACACCATCACCACCATTAACGCCACCACCACCACACCACCAACCAACCAACCAACCAACAACAACAACAACAACAAGCAATAAAATAAAACAACACAGCAGTTCCGAAAAAGCACTTCGTCCACTGAATTGCAGCGAACGGGGTCACGTGACACCTCAGCTGATATCATGTGACAGGGGCTCCCCCGCTCCTTTGTCCTAATAAGGAGAAAAACGTAATCCAGATCTCCCGCCCCCATTACCCGTGTCAGCAGTAATCTTCGTCATATCTTGCAGTGGGGAGGGTGGAGGGGTGGGAGCGACTAAAGGGAACGGACGAGTTTGGTTATGAAGGGAGAAGAAGGGGGGGGGGATTGAAAGGAAGGATTTTATGCTTGTGTGTGTGTGTGTGTGTGTGTGTGTGTGTGTGTGTGTGTGTGTGTGTGTGTGTGTGTGTGTGGGTTGTGTTTGTGTGTTTGTGTTTGTGTGTGTGTGTGTAGGGTATTATAAATGTGTGTGTGTGGAGGAGTGCGTGCGTGCGTGCGTTCCGTGTGTGTGTATTTGTATGTGTTTATGTGTGTGTGTTGTTTTATACTATTCTTGATGAATTTACTTTGAATTGTTTATTTTCCTGGATATTATGCTTTTAATATTATTCATTTTGTACCATTTACAACAATATAATATTTACCTCAGAGTAAATTTCGTGCAAACATACGCGTTCGTCTTTGCTCGTATGTACGCTATATACCAGATACATGTGTTTCTGTGTGTACGCGTGCGTGCATGCACACATGCGTTTTTGTGTGTGTTCAAGCTGTGAAGTCTGGAGGTGGGGAGCGGGAGGCATGTGTGGTTGTGTTGATAGTGGTGATAGTGGTACTGGTGATGGGTATATCCCTGTGTGTGTGTGTGTGTGTGTGTGTGTTGTGTGTGTGTGTGTGTGTGTGTGTGTGTGTGGTGTGTGTGTGTGTGTGTGACATACCTTTTCTCATTCCAGGGCAAACGGTGCACTGGCTTCAAGAGTAAGGGGTTTTACGCACAAACCAGATGCTAGCAGTCACAGACACAGGCAACCGATACCATCCTCCCGTCCCCCGACATACTAACATACAATCAGGCACAGATACAGACACAGATACACATGCACAGACACACAGACACAAAGCCACACTGGCTCACACACTCTACACACACATACACACAACTACACACACTACACACACACACACACACACACACACACACACACACACACACACACACACACACACACACACACACAAACACCAACACACACAACTACACACACACACACACACACACACACACACACACACACACACACAACACAACACACACACAGACACAGACA
>CM060324.1:33459290-33471790 GCA_030674155.1 Stramonita haemastoma
CAAATACAAAAAACAGATTGAAAATCGGACAATTCTGTGCAAAGTTATTACAAGTTGAAATGATAGACTACAGGAAGTGGCAAAATGAGAAACGGACAAGTTTATTTTCGTAACACGTTGTCAGAATGAGGGCTTGGGTATTTTCAAAACACATTTAAAAGCAAAAGGGATAAAAATTATGCCTTGATATTTCATTATAAGGTAGATAAACGGATATAGTTTAATAATTAATCAAAATCTCAAAATTGACAACTTGACCCCTACCTGCCTTTAATGGCTCCTAGAGCAAAATTGGGTAATGTGCTAAGCGACTCATTTCGTGGCGGAGCGTCACATTTGAGCTTCTTGTTGGTATTGTCCTCTTTTTTACCTGTGTCGGTTTCCCCCCTTGTTTTACTTAGTTTCCTTCAATTTTATCGCCAACCATCTTTTAGAATCAGCATTCAAAAATTTTATATTCCTTTGTATTAACCATTGTACAAAATACTCTCTACTTGTCTGTCTTTCTGTCTGTCTGTAAGTCTGTAAGTAAGTCTCTTTCTGACAACCTGTTGGTCTGTTTGCTGTCTGTCTGTCTGTCTGTCTGTCTGTCTGTCTGTCTGTCTGTCTGTCTGTCTGTCTGTCTATCTGTCTATCTATCGATCTATCTATCGATCTATCTATCGATCTATCTATCTATCTATCTATCTATCTATCTATCTATCTATCTATCTATCTATCTATCTATCTATCTATCTATCTATCTATCTCACTTTGTGTGTGTGTATGTGTGTTTGTGTGTGTATGTGTGTGTGTGTGCACGCGCGCGCGCGCGTGTGTGTATGTGTATGTGACAGAGACTTAGACAGACAGACAGTCCATAATAGATATATGCATGCATGCAGATCAAACATGCACGTTAATGATTCCGTAATTCTTTTCATCTTTGGGTGGATTACAGAAACACAAACATACCCAACATATATCTCCGAAGTCAGAATGCAGCTACTTTCATTGTGGGCAACAACAAAAAATCACATACACAAAATTTCATCATTATTGAACCTGGGACTCTAGCCGAGGAACGAAAAAAACAAAAAAAGATAAACAATTATTTCGTTTGGTTTTCTTTTTTTTCTTCCCATTTTCAAACCTAAGCTTGCAGACTTAGCAATGTCTTCACTTAGGCAACGTCAGGACGCAAAGCGGCCTAAGGTGACCACACGTTGCTCGTTACAAAAACCAATCTACAGCTCAAACAGCAAGGACGGAAAATCAGCATACAAATGAGCTAGCTGCCAGACGCACAAAATGGCCCCAACTCTGAGAGGCATGCAATCTCCAGTGTAGAAGAAATTTTAGCTGGAACTAAATAAAGCAGAACAAAATATAAAGAAAACAAAATATGTCTGCACTTCCTCCTAATTGAAACTTATTCTCAATTTTGGCCTTTTTTGGGTTTTTTTGTAAAGATCTGTTTTTGTTTTGTTTTGTTTTTTGTGTGGTTGTTTTAAAATTGTTTCTAAAACTGCCGCAATCAGGGTCTATTAAACTCTTCCATGTTTGTGTTGTCGTGCTTGTCCACGATAAGCAAATATAGAATAACAAACCCCCACCACCACCACCAACAAACAAAAATAGAAAAAGAACAAAAAATGTACAGCAAGTAAAAGACACTACCTTCCAAAACAATCATCTAGCAAAAAAAAAAAATCTATCACCGACAGAAAAAGAAGGCATTACCAGAATGACAGTTAAAGACACACACCCCTTACCTCCACCCGCCACCCCCCCCCCCCAAAAAAAAAACAAACAAAAAAAAAAAACAAAAAAAAAAAACAGAAAAAAAAAACTAACAATGAGCGATTTACACTCGATCGTTTGAAGTGTTTTCATGGCTGACAGGGGAAAACATAGGAAGAAAAGAAACACAAAATCACATGTCGATTGTGCATGTCAGTGCTGAAAAAAAGAGAATCTGTCTACACAATAAATTTATTACACCCCTCCCCCGCCCCCCCACACACATAGACAAAACAAGCAAACAAATTTATGAAACAGACAAGCCAATGGACAAACAAACACAACCCCAAAACAATCCAAAGATCAAGCGATAAAATAATTACAGCAGGAATAAAATAAAGAATTAAAAAAAAAAAAAAGACGATAGTTCATGTCATCGCAAATATTAAAAAAAAACATGAACAAAACTGACTGTAGAAGGAATACATTCACCAGCTGTTATCATCATTACTATCATTATTATTTCGTTCCTCGCTTACAGCTCCCAACTTCACCAACGGTGAGATTTTGCATATGCAATTAATTTTTGTTTTGTCCACCATTAAAATATCTGCAGTCCAACTTTGGGGATAATGTTAAACCATTACAAACACAGTGCACACAGTTCTTGTTTGTTTGCATTTTTGTTGTTTATTGTTTTTAGACTTGTCATTTGCTCCTACCACCACGCAATGGCCTACTCTTCCGAAAGGTGGGACAGGTTTCTGACAATTCCGAAAAAAGTCATTCTCTTATTTCAAGGAAATTGGAATAAGCACTATCGTACTGTTTTTACATCCAGTCCTTGTGTATATGCAGTTTTGTAAATTTTGTCATCCGTTTCCACAGGCAGACGATGGCTTACTCTTTTGAAAAGCGGAACGAGTTTTAACGTGTATTCGAAAATTGTTCTGCGTGCGTTCGCACACATGACATCGGTTTATAGAACCATCCGAAGGACTTTTTGACATGTATGCAGGATATTCTCCGCACGTTTGTACGTGAATGGGACCTCAGTTTATATTGTCATCTGAAGGACTTTTGGAGAGTTGAGTCAGCACTGATGCTAACTCCAGGGAAGTACTACTACCACTGCTACTACTACTACTACTACTAACTACTAACTACTACTACTACTACTAAACTACTACTACTACTACTACTACTACTACTACTACCACTAGTCTCTTTGTGTGTGTGTGTGTTTTTGTGTATGTGTCTGTGTCTGTGTGCGCGTGTGTGTGTGTGCGTGCGTGTGTGTGTGTGTGTGTTTTGTGTGTGTGTGCGTGCGTGCGTACGTGTGTGTGCGTGTGTGTGTGCGTGTGTGTGCGTGCGTGCGTACGTGTGTGTGTCTCAGAAACAGAAACAAACAAGCAGATATAATAACTAAACACGTGAATATATAACATCTTTTTAGCAGAGAACAAATGAAAAGTCCCAAAAAATACAAATCTACAGACGCTAAATTGCACGAAATACAAAAAAATAAAAATAAATAAAGCACAAAAACTCAACTAAAACAGGAACACAAACAACAGCAGTAACAACAAAAACAACAACAAAGAAACCCCACCACCACAACAACAATAATAACCACAAAAAACCAAAACAAACCAGACCAAACTAAAACCAAAATCAAAACAAAACCTCCCAATGACAACAAGAGAAAGCGCAAAGGAGTACAACATGTTCGTTCTACCTCTTCTGGCATACAGAGCGCACAAAACCAACCTCAGCACTTTCAAGAAATAAAAATGATCAGACCCCAAAATACATTTCTGCAAATTGAAGCTTTCCGGGTTTTGTAATAGACCCACTCCTTCCCCTATCCCCATCCATCATTCTAACGGCCTTCCTACTCTCTCTGTCTCTGTCTCTTTCTCTCTGTTCTTCTCTCTATATGTCTGTGTCTCTGTCTCCGTCTGTATCTCTGTCTGTATCTCTCTGTCTCTCTGTCTGTGTCTCTGTCTCTGTCCTTCTTTTACTCTCTGTCTCTCTCTCTCTCTGTATATGTCTCTTCTGTCTCCGTCTGTCTGTCTGTTTGTCTGTCTGTCTGCCTCCGTCTGTTTTTCTGTGTCTTTGTCTGTATGTCTGTCTGTCTGTCCGTCTGTCTGTCTGTCTAGACCTATCTGTCCTCTCTCTCTCTCTCTCTCTCTCTCTCTCTCTCTCTCTCTCTCTCTCTCTCTCTCTCTCTCCTCTCTCTCTCTCTCTCTCTCTCTCTCTCTCTCCTCTCTCTCTCTCTCTCTCCCTCCCTTCCTCCTCCCTCCCTCCCTCCCTCTCTTCCATCTCTCCCAATGCTCACGTTCCTCTCTGTTTTCATTAACCTTGTCGTGCAAATGCAATCTAGCTTCTTGTTGGGTTAATTTGTGTGTGCGTGTGTTTGTTTGTGCTCTCTTTTCTGTTTGTGCATCGGCGAGAGTGAGAGAGAATTAACAACAACAAAAAATAACAGGGAGTGTTTTGGATAGGCTTCATTGTCAGTCTGTCTGTCTGCTCTGAAACAGCTGGACCTTGTTTTTCTTCTTCTTTTTCTTCTTCCTCGAACACTTACACAGCTAATTACGTTGTCTGTCATATGAGTGGAAATGTTTTGTACTGCTGTAAAGCATTTGACAAGTCAGGCCCAGCGTATCTGACTTGTGGGTGGGAGAGAATTGTTATTTTATAAGTCTTTTTTTTTTTAAAACAATGCAGGGGAATGGAGCAAGAAGGCACAGAATAGACGCAAAGGAGGCGACGAGAAGAAAAGCAACAAGGCAGAAAGAAAGAAAGAGAGGGACAGAAAAGGGGAAAAGTCCTAACATATAATTTCCAAAAAAGGGGGGGGGGGGGATGCTGTTCAAACTGACAGGCCCCGGGCATCCCCCTTGAGAATAAAGCAGTTGGAACGAAATCGGCGTGTATATGTATGAACTGTTCGGCTTTATCGGTGCATGTTTGTTTAGTGTTTGTATGATTAATGTTCCCTTTGTTCATCGATTGATTTAAGCTTTCTCCCTTTCTCCTTCTTCATGCTTCTACACACCCACTCTTACACAAACGTGCAATAAACACACACACACACATACACGCACGCACGTGCACGCAAACACACACACAAACACACACACATACACGCGTGCACGTGCACGCAAACGAACATACACACACACAAAGACGTACACATGTATTCACCCATGCAAACCCACCCTCTGATCCCCCCCCCCCCCCACACACACACATGCACGCACGCACACACACAAATACACACTCACTCACTCACTCACACTCACACACACAAACACACACACACACTCACACACACACACACACACACACACACACACACACACACACACACACACACACACACACACACACACACACACACACACACACACACACACACTCAGAAATACAACAAAGCAAGCATAGCGAAAAAACAATAAAACCCCAATAAACCACAACTGACCAACAAAAAGAAAATCACTTCCTTCAATTCATCGAAGAATAAACTAAAAAACAAACACAAAATGCAAAAACTGTAAAGGTCAACCTCGGAAAAGTGTAATCAAATGGACCTACCCCCCTCCCCTCCCCCTCACCATTCTCTGTCCCCCCTTCACTATCCCCTGCTCCCCCCCCCCCCTACCTCTCTCAAACGTCTTTTTTGTGGGTATGTTTTTTTTCTTTTCCTCTTATCTCTTATACTTCATTAACCTTTCCTTGCAAAGAGAGCCCCAGTAGTCTCTTTTTATTGTGTTTGTTTGTTTAATTGTTTGTTGCTTTCTTTCTTTCTTTATTTTATTTGTTTGTTTGTTTGTTTTTCTGTCTGTTTCTTTGTTTGTTTCTGTCTTGGCTTGTTTGTTTGTTTCTCTGTATTTTGTATTCTTTTTTTTCCAAAGGTTTGATTTGTGTGCTGTGGGCACATTTTTTAGGTATAATATTTTATGTTATTGAGTGTTCGTTTTATTTTATCTTTATTTGCATTTTTCATTCATGTTTTGTACTACTTAAAAGTATTTCTAAAGAACTACTTTCTTTAAAAATAATTGTATTCATCAGTTTGCATACATGTACGGACACGGACTCTCACATACACACACGCGCGCGCGTGCGCGCGCGCACACACACACACACATACACACATATATATACGCACCCACGCACGCACGCACCCACGCACGCACGCACGCACAAAACACACACACACACACGCACGCACACACACACGCAAGCACGCACACACACACAAACACACGCATACACCACACACACGCACGCACGCACGCACACACACACACACACACACACCACACGCTACCCCATCCATCCCTCCTTCACACACACACACACACACACACACACACACACACACACACACACACACACACACACACACACACACACACACACACACACACACACACACACACACACACACACACACACGCACTTTATTTCAACGTCCAAAAATACAAACCGGCCTAAACTATACTGACTACAGTCAGGCCTCTACAGAAACCAATTCACAGCTGAAAAATGCAAGGAAGGGGGCATCAACATAGAAACGAGCTCGGAGAGGCACAAAATGGCCAACCTTCAATAGGCATGCAATCTTCAGGGTCGAAATCTAGTTTGAGCTAAACAAAACAAAACAAACCAAACCAAACCAAAAACAACACAAAACAAACCAAAAAAAAAAAGAGAAAAAACATAGCCTTCCTGTTAATTGAAACCTACTCTCAATTCTAGCCTACACGGTGTTTTTGGTGGGTCTTATTTGTTGTTGTTTTTTAAGATAATTATTTGTTCACATGTCTGTGTGTGTTTGGTTGCTCTAAATTGTTTGTTTCTAAAGAGCAAAAATCATACCCTGTTTTTTTCCCCAAATTTGGAATGCAGTTACCTTTATGATGGACAAAGTTCGTCGCATACGCAAAATCTCACTATTTGTTTAAACCTCAGAGCTCTAGCCCATAAAGAACAAACAAGACCTATTTTTCGTACAACGTTAAACTTGTTTGCCTAACACGAAGATAAAGAATAAAAGAAAGAAACAGAACGGAAAACAGAAATAGTTTTAAAAGTAAAGTGAGGAGAAAGAAAGAAAAAAAATCACAAGTCCAGTCCATAATCGTATTGGTACTGGAAAATATACTTCACCACCCCGACCAGACGTAACTAACAAAATGCATAAACAGACAAATGGGCAGATAGAAAAGAGCTGTACGCTAAAGGTCGCACCGAAAGAAAAAAGGTACACAGGAACAAACAAACGAACAAAAAACCAAGCAAACGAACAGTCAAACAAACAAAAGAAGGAACAGAAGAACGAACAGATAGAAACAAGCAACTAAACAAACGGAAAGGAATCAGACGAGAGAACACGTCACTGTTAACACACACAGAAAATCTATGGTGATAGGCATACATTATTAATCAATTACTTAAATGTGGCCTTGTTTAAGTGTGTGTGTATGTGTGTGTGCGTGTGTGTAGTGTGTGTTGTGTGTGTGTGTGTGTGTGTGTGTGTGTGTGTTGTGTGTGTGTGTGTGTGTGTGTGTGTGTGTGTGTGTGTGTGTGTGTGTGTGTGTGTGTGTGTGTGTGTGTGTGTGTGTGTGTGTGTGTGTGTAAGAGCAGAAAATGCTTGACAGAATTAACAAAAAAGACAATGCATTTTTTTAAAAATCACTCATGCCATCAATTTTTAGAAACAAAGAGAAAAAAGCAAAAACAAGCATATAACTACACGAACAAGTCAATTATTAAATGAACAAATCAAAAAAAAAATAATAATGAAATAAATAAACCAGTTATCACACAAATTATATATTCCAGCAAAAACAAATCAGCAACCCCTTCCACCAAAACGCTAATCTGAGGGAACTAGATGTGAGAAATGAAGCAAGCATATCAACAAAAGCAAAGCTAAACAAAGAAAGAAAAAAAAACAACAACATCATTTCGACTAGCAACGCTCTTTTAATACGAAATGCATATAACGGGCGCCAGAAATTTCCAGAAATGAAATCGTCGGGCCCAAAACACAATTCTCCAGATTGAAGTTTTCCGGTTTTCTTTCTTTTTTTTTTTTCTTCTTCTTCTTCTCCCGGTTCTGTGTTACTGCTTCTTTTCTGCTTCCCTCTTTATTCTGTTCATCTCTCTCAAAGTTAACCGTCTTTCCGTTTTCATTAACCTTTTTGGTGAAAAGACTATCCTGGCTTTTGTGTGGTGTGTTTTGTTTTGTTGGTTGTTTTCCGTTTATGACTGTTAGTGCGTTGACAAGAGTGAGAACTAGATAACATGGTTAATGGCATAGACAAGCTTGACTGTCGATGATGAAATAAAACAGCCCAGAAAGGTACTGGTGTGTAGAAGTGTAAAGTTAATAGCCTACTTTTTATTTCCCCTGTATTGCAATAGATTTACATTCTTCCTATACATACACACGCGCGCGCGCGCGCGCGCGCACGCACGCACACACACACGCACGCACGCACGCACGCAAGCAGACACGCACGCACTCACGCACACAAACGCAAGTAAACAAGCAAACAAGTAAGCAAAAATGCAAACAAATCAAACAATAAAGCACAAATAAATATAATAAATAAACATAAATAAACCACAACAGACCCATAAATGACGTCATCAACATGGCGAAAACAAGCAGCGGCTAAAACCAGCGCTGCGTGCAAACGCAAAAAATCTACAAAATGACCAAGACAAGACGGACTCGATCTACATCTTGCTTTTCTACAAATGTGACGACATGCGAAAATGACGGAGACGGCAGCGAAAAAGCATCCTCCTCGAGGACAAACGGCAACAAAAATTCCGAGTCGAACCCATCCAGATCTACAGCGGAAAATGTTACCAGTGGCAACCACAACAATCTTGGTTGTCAGCAGAATAGTTCTTCAATTGCAGAACTACAGACAACTATTCTGCAACTGGTAGAAAAGATAACCAAACTGGAACGGACCGTTGATGCCCAGACGCGCATCTTAGCTGCAAACGGCATCACCGAAAAACGGGGCTCCCCAAGAGAAGATTCCGGCTGGGCGACAACAGGAACGCAGACGGAACCACTTCTACCTGCATCCCCATCTCCGCCTGCCACCTACGCCGATGCAGTGAAAAAGAAAAGGGCTCGGGCTCTGACTTCATCTAGGCCTAAGGAACCTCAGCTACCAGTAGGCCCAAAGGCAAAGAGGTCAGTGTGTCCTAGCCCAACCCTCAACAATAAAAAAGAACCAGACACAGGGCGGCAAGGTCTGACGCAAAAATCACCTGACGTCAAACCCTGTAGCACAGAAGAAAATTCTGCTCTCCCCAATGTAATCCTTCTCCAAGACTCTGTTCTAAATGGCGTTAATAGCAAACGTCTGGGACAGTCCTATGGGTTTACAGTGGAGAAAAGAAAGTCATACCACATCAGTGACATTCCTCTGATAATGAGTAATACCAATGATATAAAAAAACGGCATGCTGTAGTTGTTCATTGTGGGGTGAATGATCTCAAAGATTCGGATCCCCAAGAAGCAAGCAAACATCTAGTTAAAAATGTGAAACAAGTTCTAGCTTCTTTTCCCAATACCAAAATTGTGATAAGCAAAATTGCCCCTGTGAAAAGTCCCAGCCTTCAAATGAAAAGAGAACTTTTCAATGCAATGACATGTTCTGAATTATATAACCAAAGCAATGTATCATTTGTCTCACATGAAAATATGTATACACATCATCATTACAAAGATTCACTTCATCCTAATGTCCATGGTTCTAGTGTTCTGGCAAGAAACATTGGCAGGCACATTCATGCTTTGTTTTGGGAAACACCAAAGAGGAAACAAAGAAGGAAGTTTCGAGGCATGAACCAGTACCGACCACCACCCTACGCCTTTGACGACTGCCAGCAACAGCCAGGATACAGTCAGCGACAATACGTCTACCAGCAGGACTGTCTCCCCTGGAGGCAACATGCCCGGCAGAATAATGTCCGTATGTTTAAAAATCCCTTTGAATGGTGACATTTTGTACATCGATGCGTTGCACCAGCTGCAGTACAGACAACAGACACTGTAATCTCGCTAACAGCAGCTGCTCACCAGATAAAGAACTTTTTTTTGTTGTTGTAGTTCTGTTTTTATTTATTTGTTCATTTATTTTGTTCATCTATTATCTTTCTGTGGTGTGCTTTAAATGACATAATTGACATTGTATTATTAGTTTACTTGCACTCTTTTTAACTTGGTACCAATTTATTAATATTTTAAAATTATTCACTTGTTGATAAGGCATTTTGGTTTATAATCGTATAATGCCTCAAAAAAATTCACAAATGCTGAAAATCATGCAGTGGAATGCCAGATCCATATCCACTAATCTGCCATATTTAGTTCAACATCTTTCTAATAATAATTATCAAGCTCTTGTATTACAGTCTCTCAATGTAAAGAAATGTAAGTTGCCTAAACTTCAAGGCTACTACTATCCACCTGTACATGAACATGTGGATGCTGTGAGTAAAATCAATACAGCAATATACATTCAAGAAGGGGTAGACTATAATGTATGTTGTTCACCAATGCCTAATAACATTCCAGATTCATATTCTTGCGCAGCACGTGTAAAGTTTACAAATGATTTAGTCATGAATATTGTATCCCTGTATTTACCAAAGGGAGTTAATGACTTTAATACAGAATGGCTGCACTCTGTACAAGATAATCAGAAGTGGCTGGTAGCAGGAGATTTCAATGCCCACGCGCCTTTCTGGGATAAAGGAAGTACATCTGTTTCCTGCAATCGTTTTATAGAAAATATAACGGACTCTTGTCTGTGCCTTCTAAATGATGGTAGTGTGACAAGGATACCTGACATCTCTACCCACAGAGCATCAGCATTGGATCTGTCTTTTGTATCTTCTGCTCTTGCTCCTGAATGTACGTGGGTAACAAATGGAGATACTCTGGGGAGTGATCACCTACCTATTGTTATTACTTTTAATGAAATGCCAACTCTTTGTGACACTGAAAAAGACATACTACCAAAATTTAACTATAAAGAGGCTAATTGGGAAAAGTTTAAAAGCTTCCTTACAGCATATGATGTAAATTGCTTGGACTCTGATAATATAGACCAATTTTATTCCACCTTTACTAATGCCATTATTCAAGCTGCTTACCAATCTATCCCCACTATTAAATCACTAAAATCAAGGAAGTGTTCAGGGAATGTTTGGTGGACACCTGCTTGCGAGGAAGCGGTGACAAATAAACGTTTGATGTTCAAAACATATCTAAAAAATAAGACATTAGAAAACCATGAAAAACAGAAGCAGGCCAAAAATTACAGCAATATGGTTATAGCTCAGGCAAAACGACAATTTTGGTCATCATTTTGTTCCAGTGAAATATCAAGTCATACAGATCTTAAAAAAGTATGGAAAAAATTTCATGAAATGAGAAAAGGTGTGACTTTACCAAATTGCCCAGTTAAATTTAAAAACAATGAATTTCCCTCCAATGCAGAAAAGGCGGAGGCTTTTGCAGATATGTTTTCAGAGTCCATGCGTATTGAAGGTCTCTCACTTAAAAGCAGTAAATACAGAAAAGCTGAAGAGAACAAAATAGAATATGAAGACCCAGTTTCTAATAATACTGAATATATTAATGCCCCAATAGCAATCAATGAAGTAAAAGATGTATTATTTTCTCTTCCTAGAAAGAAAACTTCTGTTGGTTTAGATGCCATATCCAATGATATGCTTAAACAGCTACCGGAAAAATTCATTATTATGTTACATAAACTTTTTCAAAGGTGTTGGACGGAAGGTATTATGCCAATAAACTGGAAGCAGTCTATCATTGTTCCCATTCATAAGCAAGGAAAGCCTAAAACTGATAAAAGTAGTTACAGACCCATAGCCCTGACTTCTAACACAGGTAAGCTCATGGAGAGAATAATTCTAAAGAGGCTTGTATATTATTGTCAAAAAAATAAAGTAGTTCCTGTAAATCAAGCTGGCTTTCAAAAAGGCAGATCTGCTATTGACAATCTAGTTAAGCTAACAACACAAATCAAGCAACAGTTTGCCAGAAGAAAAAATGTACTTGCAACATTTTTTGATGTCAGGAAAGCCTACGATCAAGTTTGGCACGCTAAATTGCTGCATAAATTAAAGACTATTGGCTTTTCCGGGCATCTCTATCATTATATCAAAAGTTTTTTACGTAACAGAAGTATGCAAGTAAGAGTAGGGAATACGTATTCACACACTAGGTCACTGCACATGGGTTTACCACAGGGTTCTGTTATAGCCCCTTTTCTATTTAATATACTGTTACATGACTTACCAACAAAACTGTCTAACGATGTAATCCTGGTACAATATGCAGATGATATATGTATATGGATGAATGTCACTATGAAGCGCAGTACAACAAAGAGGATGATTAATTATACTAGAAAGATATATCAAAAAGAGCTAGATCATTTATATAAATATATTTTTGAAAATGGTCTGACATTATCCACAGAAAAAACACACATTATGCTTTTTAACAATGGCAGTGATCCAGATACACTACCACAGTTTATGATTGGAGGGGAAACAATTCAGTACACAAATACTGTAAAATTTTTAGGTATTTTACTAACATCAAAGTTAACCTGGAATGCTCATATTGGATACATTTTAACAAAAGCAAGAAAATGTATCAATTTCCTTAAAATGGTTAGTAGACAGTCATGGG
>CM060324.1:33476790-33486790 GCA_030674155.1 Stramonita haemastoma
CAACAGAGTAATAGGGCAAACAAAAACACAAAGAGCCGAAACAATGACTAGTTTTCGTCAATATGATTTATGTATGTGTCTGGCAGAGATTATGTATGTAGAATAACGAAAAAATGTTGGACTTACACCTATTACTACTGAGAAACTACATTCCCTACCCAAACTAAAGAGACAGAAAAAATAACTCAAACAATTAAAACGAAAAACAAACTAATGGACAGAGAGAACATAGGTTGCAAAAATCATTAATCAAGGGAAAAAAGTATTAAAAAAAAAAACCAAAACGTAAAGGTGTTCCAATAACCTACGTAATCAGTTGGAGAGCCATGTCTCATACTTTAGTTTCTCTTCATCCAATATCTTGAGGATGGCGCCCATCTCCTCTCCCTCCTGCTCTATCTTTCCTGACCCTAAAGAGGGCAGGTACCTATTTACAGCTGGGTGAATTGGGGGCGGTACTGAAGCCAAAGCGCAAGAACAATCACCCATCCATTTGGTAGCCACACTCAACGCTGCTTAACCTTAGCTTGTGGAGAATGAGTACTCTGACTACTACTGAGCTATTACGATCCCAAAGGAAAAAAAATAAACAAAATAAAAAAAATGAAGGAAAAAAGAAGAAAAATTAAAAGCAACAAATAAAGAAAAGCAAAAAAAAAAAAAAGAAACCCAGAGTCTGACAACAGAACATGACACTGCTATAAACAAAATCTGTTGGAGAAGGCAAACATTATTAATTTATTACTAGACTGGAACAACATGTGAGCATGCCTCTGTGTGTGTGTGTGTGTGTGTGTGTGTGTGTGTGTGTGTGTGTGTGTGTGTGTGTGTGTGTGTGTGTGTGTGTGTGTGTGTGTGTGTGTGTGTGTGTGTTAAATTACAGCAAATTCCAACCTAAAAAAATAAAAAAAAAACATTTTGATCTTGCAGTCTGATATTTACACTAACAATGTTGATTAAGAAATAGAAAAACGAATGAGAAGTTAATCTCGACACAAGCAATGTTACAAAATTTATTGAGGGAATAAACAAATAAACTAGTAAATAACTGCATGCTGAAATAGATGAATGAAGATCTCAATAAACATTATGACTATTTTAAAATGTCATTGAAATCACAAACATAGAAACAAATGAAAGAGTACCAAATGAATAAACAAATAAGTACATACTCAGTCAATCAAACAATAACTTATTTAAGTACCCCTAAATAAAACCACATACACACAACCTTACTCCCAGCAGAGAAGCACAAAATCCCCTAAACAACAAAAAGACTAGGTAGAAAAAAGTAAAGGCGTTCCATAACTTATGTGGTCGTAGGGGAGCGAGGCATCAGAGACTTCAGCTTCTTCAGGGGCCAGCATGTTGAAAGCGGCGCCCATCTCCTCTCCCTCGCCGCTTTACCTTCCCTGACCCTAAAAGAGGGCAGGCACCCAATACCCATTTACACCTGGGTGAACTGGGGGACTGCACTGAAGCCAAGGCATGCAAACAGTCACCCTTCGAATTGGTAATTATGCTTGATTCTGCTTAACCTTAGCTTGGGGAAAGCAAATGTCTAATCACTGCGCTATACATCCCCAACAAAAAAGGCTAATATTGCAAATTTGAAGTGAGCAAACCAACATGACAAATAAACAAAAGAACAAACAACAAATAAATATCCAACCCTTCTAACGCAAAAGTTTAGATACCAGACGCCAGCAATTTTCAGCAATGAAATTGTCAGACTGGAACACATTTCTCCAAATTGAAGCTTTCCGGGTTCTACATCAGCCCCTGCTCCCCACCCCCCCCCCGCTCTTCCCCTTTCCTTTCTATCCCTTTAAATTCTCATTTCTTTTATCTAAATACCTTCCCCATCCAACCTTACGTCTCACTTTTCATTCTTTAACTTTTGTGTGAAGACATCAATTTCTCTGTTCCTGTTTCATCTCCTGTATGTAGGAAAATGGAAGGTTATTGCTCATATTGAAAGTAATGAACAGAAGACAAGTCCAGTTGTGAGAGTGTGTTCCCGAAGTAGAACTCCGTTCTCTTCCTTCTACTTCTGATACATCTACCCTTACCATTACACATCAAGGGTAAAGGATTGAAATCAGATTTTTTTTTTTTAAGAACAATCAAACAGTGTATTGTTTAAATAGTGCATGCATCACCACTACGTAAACAACACACACACAACAGTCCACACCACACACACGCACAACAGAACATACACACCACACACACACACCACACGCACACGCACGCACATGAGTCACGCACAGTCCAGTTGTGAGTATGTGTGTTCCCGAAAGGTAGGAACTCCGTTTCTTCTTCCTTCTGCTGCTACTGATTACATCTACCCGCTTACCCATTAACAGTCAAGGGTATAAGAGGATTGAATTAGTTTTTTTTTTAAAGAACACAACAAAACAGGTCTATTGTTGTAAATGAGTGCGCATGCACACACACAACTACACACACACACACACACACACACACACACCACACACACACACACACACGCACACACCACGCACACACACACACACACGACACACAACACCACACACACACACTCACACACACATACACGCCACAGACGGAACAAAAGAAACAAAATAACTAGAAACCCAGAAATCAGGACCACGCACAAAAAATCCACTTCGTTCAGCAAAGAATAACTTAAAACCACAACACTGTACAAATTGGAAAGGTACCCCCAAAGAAGCTGGTTAAATTGAAGATCAGCCCCCCCCCCCCTCTCGTCTGTCTGTCTGTCTGTCTGTCTTCTCTGTCTCTCTGTCTCTTGTCTGTCTGTCTATGTCTCTCTCTCTCTCTCTCTCACTCTTCTGGGACTGAATGTAAAAAAGCACACGAGTGCTTATTTATCATCCTCGAAATAAAAGAATTTGCTTGCCAATGTGCCTTGTCTCTCTCTCTCTCTCTGTCCTCTCTCTCTGTATCTCGATCTCTGTCTCTGCTCTCTCTCTCAGTGCTGACTCCACTCTCCGCCAAAAGTCTTTCGGTGAGACTTTAAACCGAGGCCCCGTGTGCGAACAGCACGGAGAACATCTTGCGCACACGTTAAATCCTGTTCCGCTTTTCGTAAGACGTAGGCCATCATGTGCCGTGGGAACAGATGACATTTATAAAATTGCATACACACGGGGACTGGATGAAAAAAAAGCACAAGAGTGCTTATTCCATTATCCTCGATATAAAAGAGTAAATCAAATCAAATCAAATCTCTCTCCTCTCTCCTGTTTAAATGACCTTATCTACTCTTTCCCCTCCTGCCTCTGTTTCTCTTTTGTTATCATTTTTGTGGTTACCTTTTTTGTCATCTCTCCAACCTCATTAATCTTTTTATATACAGAGAGCTCCAGCATATTTTGCTATCTATTGTAAAAGATTCGTTCATTTGTGCGTGTATGTTGATTGCTTGCATTTTAAACTTTATGTTGTGTATACTTTTCATGTATACTTGATTATCTTATGTTTTGTTTTTTTCTGTGGCAAGTTTGAACAATGGACAATATTACCCTATACCCCCTCTTTTCACACACATTTTGCTGGACACATGAACATACTGTAAACAATTTACTGTTTGACCTTTGTTTTGGGGGTTTCCTTTTAGTCTTTCCATGTTGATTTCCCTTTGTTCGTTTGAAAGGTTTTGTTTGTCTGTTAGTTGGGTTTTTCCCTATCTTTTTATAGACTCTGTATCTTTTTATATGGAAAACGAAGCTAGCGGCTCATTAGAAAATGCTAATTGCATTCGATGTTTAGAATCTGAAAATGAAACAAAACCAAGAAATAAACAAAAACCCGAAAGCGATAACAAAACAGACAAAAATTCATAACAAAGCTGAAAGACCTCCCAAAAAGTTGTGATCTGAAATTGAGAATAAATTTCACTTTGCAAGAACGCTTTTTCCCCTTTATTTATTCTTATTCACTCGAAACCAAATTTCAACTGCAAACAATGCATACCTAACAAAGTTGGGATTTTTTGTCTGAGGTAAAAGGAGCACATTTCTATGATTGTCTGTTTGACTTCCTGGCTATTTGAGATCTTAATTGCTTTCTATAATGACCCATGCTGGGTCGGATCAGGGTGACTGGAAATCTTCCGTTTGACAAACAGTTAGATTGCCTTGCCTGCAGGCATACAAGGGGGTGGAAACTGGACAGCTACAAATGAGATTATAGGAGGAAAATAACATTTTGTATGCTGCTGATTGCATCTGTTTTGTTTTTGTGTGCACGCACATATATGGAAGTAACCGCATATAAAATCTGAAAAATCACAACACACGCACACATGCGCAGGTGCACACGTGCTTGCGCTAACACCACACACATGCGCGCACGCACACAACACACACCACACATTCCCGCATCTCTCTCTCTTTTTGTCTCTCCTCTCTCTCTCTCTCTCTCTCCTTCTTTTGCTCTCCTCTCTCTCTCTCACTCTTCTCTCTCTCTCTTCTCTTCTGTCCTGTCTGTCTGTCTGTCTCTCTTCTGTCTCTGTCTGTCTTGTCTGTCTTCTGTCTGTCTGTCATGTCTCGTCTGTCTTCTTCTGTCCTTTGTCTCTCTATCTCTCTTCTGTCTTTTGAATGACAGGAACGAAAAAGGATGGCAGTCGTGAATATTCCCTGACATCTCATTCTCTTCTCTCTCTGTCTCTCTCTCTCCTCTCTCTCTCCTCTTCTCTCTCTCTCTCTCTCTCTCTCTCCTCTCTCTCTCTCCTCTCCTCTCTCTCTCTTCTCTCCATATAAACATAGAACAGGTCCCTGGAGGACAGCATCAATGGAAAATATGTGTCACAGACTGTTTTGTTCCATTTCTTACAGACACTGTTTAAAAGGTGTCGCAGACGGTCCATTACAATTGCTCATAGACACCATGATTCATTGCTAGTCACAGACAAACCGCCACCATTTCTTACAGGCTTGATTTATGATCGATGAGGTGTGACAGACAGTTCATGAATATTGCACGCATAACAAGACATTGAGGTTAATGACATATCTCAGACCAATCATTATTGCTTCATATCAAACAAAAAACCTTTCTTCCTGTTCGTCTTTTTTCACCATTATCTCGAAGATAACAGAATAAACACATAACTGCCTTTGCGTCATCTGGAAATTCTGTGATTGCAGTGTTGTAACCTTTGTCAAACATTTCATGCCAGCACGAATGGACTACACTTCTGAAAGCAGAGCAGGTTTTAACATGCGCGGAAGATGTTCTCTGTGTGTTCGCACACAGGACCTGGTTTACAGTCTCATCCAAAGGAATTGGGGGGGGGGGAGGGGAGTGAAGTCGGCACTGATGATAACTCAGAGGAACAATCCCTTGAACGGACGTCTCTTTGATTGCTCGAGACTAGGTTTGAACCCTGGCCGACAGATCACAACTCGCACCACTTTAACCACTAAAGTATCCCGTCTGTGACTTTATCAAGTCTGTTAGAAGTCAAAATTTAATGCTGGTCAGGATTGAGAGGTCAGAGGGTCCTATTCACAATCCCACGGTACATGAGATACCTGGTTCCAGTTTTGCCTGAAGGGTCTTCCTCAAGTCGATTTTCCGCTCTACTTATAATTATGTACATTAAAAAAAAGACTAATGCACTTATAGGTCTATGGATGAACTTAATAGGGAGGTTATTAACCTTCTTACGCTTCAAAGATTGAGACCCATAATTTATGAGTTCAGGAAAGTTCAGTCTTTTTTAATATGAAACCACTAACACCTTTTGAGATGCGTAACTACCAGCATCGTCACCCACAGTTAGGGACATGACTATGTGCATTGCAAGTTGTCTTCCTTGAGGGGAGTGTATCACTGTTGTACAGTGCCACCCAAATATCATTCATCTTGTTCCATGAAATAATAGTTCCATATATTAAAAAAGGCTTTTTTGTATTGAATTTTGTGTGACGGCTCTTTACATTGTGAGTGAGTGTTTTTTTTTTACGAATTTCAAAAGTATGCTCCATAAGGTATTTATTGTTTTTCCTATTAGAAGGACTAGTACCCACACCACCTCTCAAGACCTAGCGGGCGTGAACTTGGGTGAGTGGCAGGTCGGGCTCCAGATGAATGCACAATTTCTTGCTTCCTCAGCAGATGCCAGACCACTAGACCAACAATTCATGCTATGTATAAATTTACATTATCCATTATCTGCAAGAATTATTCAAAGCATTGATTCGAATACTGATTCAATAGTAGACTGAGCAGGAACTATACAAGTTTGGGAAAGAAAAATCTGCTGTGCTTGCATATTCAGATCTTTTCTGGATAGAAGCACCAGCAAAACTTGGTGTTGAAGAAGATTGAATCTTTAATGACCATGACAGTGCAATGCCCACTGTTACACTCTCTTGGGGGGTAAGCACAGTATGAGTAGTATGCATGTAAGATTAGCCAGAGTTTCTGCAATGTTAGTCGGAAAAGGAAGTTACCGTGTGTGTGTGTGTGTGTGGTGTGTGTGTGTGTGGTGTGTGTGTGTGTGTGGTGTGTGTGTGTGTGTGTGTGTGTTTCATTTATTTATATTCTTATTTCATGTATGCGTGTGTGTGTGCGTGTGCGTTGCGTATGCATATACACGGTGTGAGTTTATCTATTTATTTATATTTTCATTTCATGTTTGTGTGTGCGCGCTTGTGTGTGTGTATATGTTTGTGTGCGTGCGTGTGTGTGTGTGTTTATTTATTTCATATTTTTATTTCATGTGTGTGTGGAGCAAAAAATCAGCTGCAATACAGCTGACTAAAAGAATCAAGCAAAACAAAACAAAACAAAACAAGCTGAAGTAATACCAATGAACTCAATGGAAAAATAATTTGGACTATATAGACATTTTCTGAAGGAATAGGCATACGACGAACAAATAAAACAATAAGAGAAAAGAAAGACTAAGAAGCTTGCAAAACAAACGCAATAAGCAGAAGGGAAATTCTTCTTGCAGGTACATGTTAACAAAATCAGGGACATAAAAAAGTGTAAGAGTAAAAAGGAAAAGGTGTCTCATAACCTATGTGGTCGTACCATATGAGGAGCAAGGCGTCAGAGACCTCAGCTTCTCTAGGGCCAGCATATTGAGGGCGGGCCCATCTCTCTACCTTGCTGCTTTACCTTCCCTGATCCTAAAGAGAACAGGTACCCATTGACAGCTGGATGAACTGGGGACTGTGCTAAAAGGAAGCCCGCAAACAATCACCCGTCCACTTGGTAACCAGCTCGATGCTGCTTAACCTTAGCTTGGGAAAAAGCGAGTGCTCTGACCACTAAACTATCCTGTCCCCCAAAAAGAGTGGGCGGTGGGGGGTGGGGGAAGAAAAAGAGGAGGAATTTATTTAGACACAGGATATTGAAGCAGACACAACACGCATAATGGTATTTGGGACTGACCTTTTCACCTTTTTAGTGGTGTGTCTGTAAAAATGTTCTTTCCTGAACAAATTTGAATTTCTCATCTATTTTCATTTGTACTGGTTTTCTTGAGTGCGTACATGAGCGCGCGCGGTGTGTGTAGCTTTGGGAGGGAATGGAGACAGTAAAAAAACAACAAACCCTCAAGAAATATGGCAGTCATGAAGAGAATACGAAATGGAAAAGGCTTTGATGCAAAACTGCAGCGGCTTTAACTCTTCCTATCCCAGGTGACCCTACTTCTAAAATCCAAACGGTAAGGATAAGAACCTCACGGTGTTGTAGTTCTTTTAGAGTTAATCAGAAGAAATGTGTTTAGGACTCAACGCTTTCATCTCTCAGATTCGCTGACTTGGGTTTTATCAATTCTAATTTGGAAGAGTAAGGCTTTTTTGAGGGGGAAGGGGGGTAAGGAAGGGGGTAAGGAAGGGGTAAGGAAGGGGGGCTCTCTTTTTTTGTCTTCTTGTACATGTTGCTTTGCAAGTTGAATCACTTCTTTCGATTTAGCCTTCATGTGCACCTGTTTTTTTATATACATGTTGTTTGTTTTAGTCCAGATAAAGATATATTTGTTTCCTTTCTTTATTTTCATTTGCTTTCTTTATACTTGTTTCTGACTAATTTGCTCTTGTGTACCGCTTATTTACACTTTTTGGTGTGGGGTTTTAATTGAGAAATCCGGAATTTCCTTCTATTGTTTGCATAGAGTCTTGTTTTCTCCAAAACAACAACACACACACACACAACACACAACACACATACACACACACTCACTCACTCACGCACACACGCACACTCACATGCACACACACACTCACTTATGCACGCACGCACACACACTCACGCTCGCGCGCGCGCACACACACACACACACACACACACACACACATACACACACACACACTCACGCACGCACACACATACGCGCAACACACACACTCACACACACAACCTACACCTACACACACATACACACACCTACACCATCACAC
The DNA here is from genome assembly GCA_030674155.1 of Stramonita haemastoma. Lineage (NCBI taxonomy): Eukaryota > Metazoa > Mollusca > Gastropoda > Neogastropoda > Muricidae > Stramonita > Stramonita haemastoma. The sequence continues at coordinate 33,485,223 of CM060324.1, forward strand.
ACATACACACACAAACGCACGCACAACACACACACACACACACACACCCCACACACACACACACACACACACACACACACACACACACACACACACACGCACACACCCACACACTACATGACAATATTTGATTAAATGATGAAGAATAACACCTTCTGCAGTGGGTCTGTTTTAATTTCGTGTTTGTAAACAGTAGCAGGAGTGTTCGTCATGTTTATCTTGCTTGTTTGGTTTGCTAATTCTTATTCTTTTGTATACTTTCTGCTGAATCTGTTGAATTTGAATGTGGGTATTTTTAATGTCTGATTGTATAATTATCTGACAGTTTTGTCTGGTAAATTGTTTATCTATCTGTTTTGGAGACAGATGTATTTTTTGTTCGGTATGTATAAAGAGGATGCCATTTACGTTTTTAACACTATCTTTTTATTTCTTAATTCTTTATCTTATGCATTAGATTTATCAGATACAACATCTATCACGGCTGTATGAAACAATTATTGCTGTAGTCGTTTTTATCTTTTTGTTTTTGTTTTGTTACATTTGTGTTGTGTGTGTTTTTTCCCCAGTGTTTTCTTCTGCTGATTTCTTTGTCCAGTTTATTAGGCTCTTGAATAACTGTTGTTGTTTGTTATGATTCAATTTTAAATTTTTCTGCATTGAGGTTTTTACTGCTATACGAACATATTACCGTTTCACACAGTTGACTAAAATTGGATGCCTAGACTCTTAAAAAGAAAAACCGTTAAGCAAAACAAAGCAAGTAAGGACACAAACTAATAACCAAACAAACCAGCCAACAAACCAAAAACCCAAAACAAAAAGACACCAAACCCTTTGTGGGTGTAACTTAAAACAAGTTTCAATTAGCTGGAAGGTTAGCCATTTCTTTTATTTGTTCTCTTTAGTGCGGACTTCATTGCAACACCGAAGATTGCATGTCTATCCGAGTTTAGCAATTTCGTGCAAATGGCAGCTCATTTCCATGTTAATTTTCCTTCCTTGCTATTCGGGCCCTTGATTGGTTTCTGTAATGACCTACGTGTGGTCAGTTTAGGCTGATGTCCATTTCGATGCTAAAGACCAGTAAGATGACCATGCCTGTAGGTATGATGTTAGCAATAACAAAAAAGAAAAACCTTCTTCTTTCTCAATAATTCAGTAACTATTGTTGTCTGTCATAAATGAAAATGCGTTGTGCTGCCCCTAGGTGCTCCCTGACAAGTCGGAAAGAATGCTTTCCTTAAGTCTTTCTTGAGAAACAGACAAAAAATGGACCAATAATATAGAAAATGGACAAGAAGAAAGTGACTGGAAGAGAAAAACAGAAAAATGCAGAAACACAGAGAGCGACAGAAAAGAGGGAATTCTTAGCATAGAGTGTTTAGAAAGTAGGGATGCAGTTTATACTGACAGGCTCTCGGTATCCCGCGGGGAAAATGGATAGAGGTGAAGAGTAACGATACATGAATGCATGCGCCTGTGCGTGTGTGTGTTGTGTGTGTGTGTGGTGTGTGTGTGTGTGTGTGTGTGTGTGTGTGTGTGTGTGTGTGTGTGTGGTGTGCGTG
>CM060324.1:33491790-33494290 GCA_030674155.1 Stramonita haemastoma
AAAATTAAATTTTTTAAAACTCTGTTTTATTTTCTTGTTTTGCAGACAAAATAGCCCTCGTACACAAAGGCTAATAACGTCTCATGTAAGACAATTTGGGAAGAAAACAAAATAAGAAAACAAAACAAGCTTAACAAATAACTGAATATGTAAACAAACAAACAAAAAACCAAAGACACAAAACAGCTCAAACAGACTCCCAAAAACAGAATGGGCTAGAATCAAAAATGAGTTTCAATTTAGAAGAAGGCTAAGCCTTTTCTTTATTTGTTCTGTTTAGTTTGAAACTAAATTTCAACACTGGAGATTGCATGTCTCTTATTTGTTCGGTTCAGTTTAAACTACATTTCAACTCTGAAAGATGCCATTTTGTTGGTTTTGTTCTGTTTTCGTTCAAACTAGATTTGAACTCCGAAGATGACATGTCTTATTATTTATTCTCCTTAGTTCAAACAAAATGTCAGCACTAAAGATTGCACGCCTATCGGCTATTGGCCATACAGTTCGCCCGGTGGCTCATTTCTAGGCTGTGTCTATTCCTTGTTATTTTATTTTTTGCCACTTGATTCCTATGGCTAGTTTAGGCTCGTTACAAGTTGTATGTTTGGCTCAAACTCAATTCAATTAGACGCCTGTAGGTATTGAGTTGAACATGGTAAAAACATAAAAGAGTTCTAACTAAAAAACAACAACAAAAAGAACAAAAAAATAATTGTACATGTTTACTCTCCCTGTCTTTTCCTGCCTCCCCCTCTGTGTGCTCAGTCTCTTATGTCTTCTGTCTGTCTGTCTGTCTGTCTCTCTCTCTTCTTCTCTCTCTCTCTCTCTCTCTCTCTCTCTTCTCTCTCTCTCTCTCTCTCTCTCTCTCTCTCTCTCTCTCTCTCTCTCTCTCTTCCCTCTCTCTCTCTCTCTCTCTCTCTCTCTCTCTCTCTCTCTCTTTCTCTCTCTCTCTTTCTCTGTCTCTGTCTCTCTGTCTCTCTCTGTCTCTCTCTCTGTCTCTGTCTCTCTTTCTCTCTGTATCTTTAACCGTAAAGCGACTTTTCATACCTACACACATTTTCCATTTGCAACTTTCTCCCTACAAACCCTAAATCTATTTTCTACGAATACTACCCCAGAGACCCCATTAGAACTCTCCTCTTACAGTCCACACTTGAGTTTGTCTGTAGCCCCGTGGTTTGGGCAGTAAAAAGCCAGTGTTGAAGTAAAGTGGGTTTTTTTTTCCACACTTGGTGATAGTCTTTAAAATTAAGGTTAGTTATAGCTGGTTTGAAAAGACACACATTTACTTAAAACATGCACATCTGTTGTGTTTGTGTTTTTACTCTATTGTATTGTTCCTACTTGTATGTTGGGTATGGTGCTTTGTCATTGGCTATCATCTTCATGCACACGGGGACTGGATGTAAAAAAAGCTCATGCGTGCTTATCCCATTATCCTCGAAATGAAAGAATAAACGAATAAATAAATAAATGAATAAAGAAATAAGAAAGAAAGAAAGAAAGAAGAAAGAAAGAAAGAAAGAAAAAAGAAACCCTTATGGTGTTTGTCGTTCTCATTGCTGTCCTCTTACTACTCATTTTCATCACTATGGTTTCCATGATACTTATCTCTCGTCATTATCATCATCGTCATCATCATCGTCATCGCCGTCGTTGTCACCTTCTTCGTCGATAAGCTTTAAGTTTTATAAGGACATGAGTGCTATTCCATTATCCTCGATATAGAAAAATAAATAAATAAATAAAATAAATAAGAAAACTGCAATAAGCGCAAACAGTGTGACTAAAACTATTAAAACATTCACACTTGGACAAGGCAAAAATCGATATGGGCAAGCAATTTATTTTCTGTTTTAAAAAAAAAAAAAGAACTTCAGTGATATTTTATTCATAGAAGCATTACAGGCAGTTACTGCTTAACAAAGTGTAAAGCTAAGATATAACACTATCAGCATGCCACTTACGTATTCTGGGCATGTTTTCAAATCGCTCAGAAGGGGACGGTCTCTGTCAGTTTCAATCAGTTGCCCATGAAACATTGGCTTTTAAATCGAATGCAACCATCCACAGGGACTTTAAAAAAAAAGTTAATGGGAAAACTAAGTCAAGTCAAGTCAAGTCAGGTTTCGAAGTGGGAACGTTCTGTAAAGCTGGCGTGAGTCCTGCATTCTTTATTGACTAGGAATAAAAGACAATAATTATGTTGGTCTCTTGTTTTTAATTGATGGACTACTGTTATGGTACGGCGACCGATGTGTGTGTGTGTGTGTGTGTGTTGTGTGTGTGTGTGTGTGTGTGTGTGTGTGTGTGTGTGTGTTGTGTGTGTGTGTGTGTATGTGTGTGTGTGTGTGTGTGTTTATTTATTTTATTATTCATTTATTCTTTTATATCGAGAATAATGGAATAAGCACTCATGTGCTTTTTTCATCCAGTCCCCGTGTGTATGCAGTTTTGTAAATATTGTCATCTAGTCCCAACGGCACACAGTGGCCTACTC
>CM060324.1:33509290-33526790 GCA_030674155.1 Stramonita haemastoma
ATTTATCTTTCGTTTTGCTTTGTTTGTTGTTTCTTTTCCTTTTGGCCATATCTTTCAGTCTGCATGTCTATATCTCTTTGTCTCTCACTCTGCATGTCTATCTGTTTGCATAATTATGTATGTAATCTCATAGTGTCTGTCAGTCTGTATTTTCTGTCTGCTATGATGTCTGTTTCATTTATTTCAACTATAAAAAGGGCATCCTTAATTCCAAAAGAATTACAAAAGAAACTTGTGCCTACAGTCCTTAATGGTAACAAAACAGAATTTATACCAGTTCATGAAGGTCAGTCATAAGTAGTGAAATAAAGTTTAGATCAAGATTTAGCTCCACTCTTTTGGGAGTTATTTCGTTTCGTGTGTATCATTAAAATCATCTGCACATGAATCTCGAGTTATGATTAACCAGACATTGTAAAAAACAAACATACATAAAAATATTAAAACTAAAACAGACATTACTTGAAATAAAACTGGAAAATTGATTTGTTCTTAGTATGACCAAAACAATAAAAAGAAATCAAAACTGAACAATCAAGGAAGTGCCTTAAGACTCCATCACAAGCAAAGGACACATAAATTGATTATCTCAATCTCGATGGCCAGAATAACTCACAGTATGATAAACTATGTGACGACAGCATATTGTATTCCACTGCAGCCTCCAGTTATGTTACATTACCACATACCAATTCCTGGCGGCAGTCAGACGGATAATCCTGACATGATAGGTAGATCTACAGGCCTGCTTGGTTCCTTGCATCTCCCAAATCTTCATAACCCTGTCACGTATCATGAGAATGTCAAGGATGGTAGGAAGGGGGAGGGAGGGATGGAGAGACAAGGGGAGGTGTGCTGTAAAGTACTCTCTTCTCTCTCTCTCTCTCTCTCTCTTCTCTCTCTCTCTCTCCTCTCTCTCTCTCTCTCTCCTCTCTCTCTCTCTCTCTCTCTCTCTCTCTCTCTCTCTCTCTCTCTCTCTCTCATCTCCTCTCTCTCTCTCTCTCTCTCTGTGTGTGTGTGTGTGTGTCGTGTGTGTGTGTGTGTGTGTGTGGGTGTGTGTGTGTGTGTGTGTGTGTGTGTGTCGTCTGTCTGTCTGTCGTCTGTCTTCTGTCTGTCTCTGTCTGTCTTTTGTCTCTGTCTTTATAGTCTCATCTCTTTGGATAAGACTATACACCAAGATCCTGTGAGCAAACACAGGCAGAACACTTTGCACACCTTAAAACCCATTCCGCTTTTCGGGAGAGTGGGCCATTGTGTGCCGGTGGCAACAGATGACAAAATTGACAAAACTACATACAAACAGGGACTGGATGCGAAAAAGCACACGATTCTTATCCCATTATCCTAGAATTAAAATAATAGATCAAATTAAAAAAAAAAAGATAAATCCATTTCTCTCATGCACCAACTAAACTTTGTACAGTTAATTCTAGACAAAGCATAGCTTACTTTTTGTTTTCAAGACAAGTTCATGTGCAAAGTGTGTGGTACAAGATACACTCTCATGTGCAATGAGATTTTTTTTATATTAGTACCTGCAATTTCAAACTGTTAATATAAAAAGAAAAAAAAATCCAGTATTTATGGTGAAATCTGTTCTTGTACAATATGAAATATGTACATAGATGCGTGCTTTGTTGAATTAATAGATTTTGTTTTAAAAAATCTATTATGCCATTTTATAAAATTCAGATAGAGCACTTATTTACAATAATTATAAGGAATTAACTAAGTTAGTACTTTACACAACAGGACACCATGACACAATATCACAGAAGAAAAGGCATACATTGTCTAGATCTCGTTTACCCCAAATCACTTATGCCATAATATATGAGTATAGTATCTCTTCCGTTTCAGCCCCTGATTATATTTTATCATATGGCTACATACCAATTCATCGCAGCCAGACAGATAATCCTGACATGATAGGCAGATCTATAGGCTCCTTGCTTCCTGGCTTCTCTCAAATCTCCATAACCCTGTCACGTATCTCCAGATTGTCAGAGGGGGTATGAATGAAGAGAGAGAAGAGGGAGAGGGGAAGAGGGTGGTGTGTTGGGAACATTCTGCTGTGTGTGTGTGTATGTGTGTGGGGTGTGTGTTGTGTGTGTGTGGTGTGTGTGTAGTGTGTGTGTGTGTGTGCGTGTGTGTGTGAATGTGTGTGTGTGTGTGTGTGTGATTTGTTGTGTGTGTGTGTGTGTGCAGTGTATGTGGGAGAGAGACTGTGTGTTCTGTGTGTGAGGTGTTAGGTATTTGACCTCAATGTTTCTGGGGCTAGCAGGAATAGGGAAAGAGAGAGAGAGAGAGGAGAGAGAGGAGAGGAGAGAGAGAGAGAGAGAGAGAGAGAGAGAGAAGGTGTCGTGCTTTGGTTAGTTTTCTTGGGGTGATTGGTTTCTGGACAGCACATACTAAACACTAAGATGATGAATCGCTGGTAGCAAGCTTGGGTGGTCAAGCTTGCGGATGTGTGGCAGGATGAAAGGCTCAGACAGTGTGCATTGATGTTCTGGTACAGACAGACACAGACTGATTGGCATGCATGTTTCGTGTTAGCAAAGTAATTCCACAGTGCAATTGATGAATAGTTTTTTTTTTCTCTTTTTCTGACTCATCTATGTCTATGACTCTGACTTTTTGTCTCTGTCCTTCTCTTTCCACCTTACTTTGTTTCTTTTTTCACTTTGTTTCTATCTCTGTCCCTCTGTGTCTCTTCTTCGGAACGTTTTTGGTGTATGTTGATGCCTCTTGGTTTTACTCAACCCTACTCAACCACTGAGTTATTAGGAAGATTTAGCTACAGTGGTCAGGGACTCGTTCTCCCAAGTTAAAGTTAATTATGCAGCATTGAGAGTGGTCACCTTGAGAATGGGTGACCACTTGTGTGTTTTGGCTTCAGGACAGTACCCCAGTATACCCGTACCCCACTATAAATGGATACCTGCCCGTTGTAGGGACAAAGAAAGTAAAGCATCGAGGGAGAGGAAGATAGGCACCACGCTTACAATGCTGGCCCTAGAGAAGCTGAGGTCTCTGGTATTCGCTCCCCAAAACCGTGTAAGTTATAGGGAACCCTATACTAGCCCAAACTTTTTACTTTGTTCATCCTCCGTGGGGGTGCTAGGACTCTTTCAGTATAGGTAATATTTCCCACTTTTGGAAATTCTGTGCTAGAAATGTTCTAGATTTTATCCTCTTTTTGTTTCTGCTTTTTCCCATATCTCTTATCGTCCTTAGAGAGACAGACAGACAGATAGATATACATACGATAGCGACAGAGAGACATAGACACGAACACAGAGACAGAGAGAATTAAGACAGAAAAAGAGACACAAGAGAGAAGAAAGACGCAGAAGCAAGACCCACAGCACACCCACCCCCACCCACCCCCACCCCACCCCCTACCCCTCTCTGAGTACACTCGTGCCCACGTGCATATTTATGCTAGCGGGTTTGTGCATGAGATCGGTTATCTGGCATCCTACTTTGACAGGATTAAGAAGATGGGGATAGAAGATAGAGGGATTGCTGTGCTAGGATCGTTTTCCCCGATTCTCTGATTAATAACTGGTTTCGGGACAGTGTTGTGCTGCATTGCCCAGTGATTAAGTCTTGGACAGAAATACGATATATAATCTGATTTCCCAATAAGCCAGGCTATCTAGAGGATTTGGAGTTCCAGAGATGCCGTTATTATCTGGGTGCTGTGGTCTTCGATTTTACGTCTGTTCACTTTTGAAGTGATATTAGGCTAGACTGGTTTGGGTTTTTTTATGAGGGGTTGAATATTCAGGTAGTTGGTTTTGTGTTCGTCTCTTTTTGTTTTTCTGTCTTTCTGTCTGTTTGTCTCTGTCGTTCTCTGTCTCTCTGTCTCTGTCTCTCTCTCTCTGTCTCTCTCAGTCTCTTCTCTCTCTGTCTCTGTCTCTCTCTCTCTCTCTCTCTCTGACACACGCACACAAACACACACACACACACGCACACACACCAACACACGCATGCACGCATGCAAGCGCACGCACACACATATTGGAAAGAAACAAATCAAACCAGATCAAGTATACATGAACATGTCAAGTTTTTCAATATTTATATGGCAAACATGGCCATGCAAATGATTATTTCATCACAAAACAGAAAGCCAAAGATGCATATATCATTCAATATCGCTTTATCATCTCCAGGAAAATATTCTGTCTAGTTGATACAAATATCCAGTTTTTAGTCGATCTGAAAGCATGAATGCATTTATCCGAATCCATCATTTGGGTTTTTTTATGAAACAGATTCAGAAATACGATATTGTGTGTTTCTTGTCGGGGTGGGATAGCTAAGTGGTCAGAGCACTTGCTTTCCCCACATCAAAGTTAAGCAGCATGGAGCATGGTTACCAGTTGAATGGGTTACCGTTGTATCTTATTGTATTGTATTGTATTGTATTGTATTGTATTGTATTGTATTGTATTGTATTGTATTGTATTGTATTGTATTGTATTGTATTGTATTGTATTGTATTGTATTGTATTGTATGTATGTATTGTATTGTATTGTATTGCATTGCATTGTATTGTATTGTATTGCATAGTATTGTATTGTATTGTATTGTATTGAATTGTATTGTATTGTATGTATCGTATTGTGGAGTGGAGTGGAGTGGAGTGTCGTGTAGTGTAGTGTAGTGTGATGTGCTATGCTATAATTATTCTATTACAACGTGTCAGTCACATCTCTGTCGTACTGCAAATTTTCAGAATAGTTGCCATGAGCAAGAACGCGTGGCCATAATACAATACCGCTCTTTGTCAAGTGCGTTTGTACGCTGCTTGCTCTACAAAATATTGCTCAAAGATCTTTTTGACAGGAACATTCTTCCTGTGTCTGTAAATTACCTAAGCAAAAAGGAATTCATAAAGGCATCGAAAAAAGCCCTATTACCAAGACCACCAATAAAGGACAATTGAAAAAAGTTGGAAATCCAGGAAACATCCAGGTTGTAAGGTTGCGCATGGCCTCTATTAGTTTCACAACTTTGATCCCAAGCAAACGTGACTTGACTTGACTTTTATCAGAAATTCCTTTACCACAAATTCCAAAAGAATCATGTGGCCACCGCTATACAATTTCAAGAAGTTAATTTCAGACAAGTTGAACGTGGCAGTCTATACTTATCCAAGATGGAAGATTGCTTGCCAGAATATATCTCTGTCACCCCTACACCCACCGATAGATGGCCTTCACCCTTCACCTTTCACCAATCTCGCAGCCTTGTACACCATCGGGGCACCACTGAAGATTTTGCAATCAGTTTCCTCCAATCCGTGCAGTTTTCATCTTTCTGTACCAAGTCGTATCCACTCCTGGTCAGTCTACTCTCTGATGCTGTCTTCTAATCATTTTCTTTGTCTGTTTCATCGTCTCCCTTTTTTCTTTTTTTCTTCTTTTTTCTTTTCTTTTATTTTTTTTACTGTTTTTGTTGAGCACCTCATAAGTCAGGCCTAACACGTCCAACTTATTTTATTTATTTATTTATTCTTTTATATCGAGGATAACAGAATAAGCAACCATGTGTTTTTTTTCATCCGGTCCCCGTGTGTATGCAGTTTTTGTAAATATTGTCATCTGTTCCCACCGACACACGATGGCCCCTACTCTTTCGAAAGGCGGAACAGGATTTAACGTGTGCGCAAGATGTTTTGCGTGCGTTCGAACAACGGGGCCTCGGTTTAAAGTCTCATCCGAAGGACTTTTGGGTTGAGTGGAGTCAGCACTGATGTGAACTCCAGGAGAAAAATTTCCTCGACCGGACTCGAACCCAGGTCTTCAAATTGCTAGCGCAATGTTCTGACCACTAGGCTATCCGTCCCCCCTCTGTGTGGGAGAGTAGTATTTTTTTAACAAAAAGTTTTCTCGCTATAAAAAGGCTGGAGAATGGAGGCAGAAAATAGACAAGAAATGGGTGACAGGGAGAAAAGGTACAAGGCACAAATAGTAAAGAGATAGAAAAACGGGAATTCCTAGCACATAATTTCCCAAAAGGTTCGCGATGCTATTTATACTGACAGCCCTACGACATTCCCATTGTTAGACAAACAAACAAACAAACAAACACACACACATTCACACACATGCGCGCACGCACACATGAACACACACACACACACACACACATCGAACCAAAACAGAACATTTTGCGCACAAGTTATAAACCTGTTCCGCTTTCCGTAAGAGTAGGCCCTTGTGTGCCATTGGGAACAGATGACAAGATTTACAAAACTTCATTCACACAGGGATTGGATGTAAAAAAAAAAGCACACAATTGCTTATTCTATCATCATCGACATAAAAGATAAATAAATGAAATAAATAAATAAATAAAAAAGAGAGAAAATTTACACGTCTAAATTGATGTCAACCCTTTGGCCAGGATTCGGCCTTGGTGGTGGGCAGTGCTTTCACCACCACCACCACCACCACCACCACCACCACCACCACCACCACCACCACCACCACCACCAACAACAACAACAACAACAACAACAACAACAAAATATCTCACCCACTGCCAAGCCCTGTGATAAAGTACATTCATATTCATACCCACATTGGATTGATTCCCTGGAAGGGAGACAGACAAATTGCCTGTGACAGATGGTCCTCTAAGTATGGCCGGTTTATCCCTGCCTCCCCATCTGCATAAACCTGTCACGTCTCATCAGCTGGGCGGGGTCATTTGCATAAAGTGTAAGGGATGAGCATGAGACCACAGTGAGAGGTCGGGATGTGTAAAGCGTACGATTTATATGTGTGTGTATAGGTGTAGGTGTGTGTGTGTGTGTGTGTGTGTGTAGGTGCATGTTGTGTGTGTGTGTGTGTTGTGTGTGTGTGTGTGTGTGTGTGTGTGTGTGTGTGTGTGTGTGTGTGTGTGTGTCTGTGTGTGTATGTGTGTGTGTATGTAAGTATGTATGTATGTATGTATGTATGTATGTATGTATGTATGTATGTATGTATGTATGTATGTATGTATGTATTATATATATTATATATCTATATTATATATATATATATATATATATATATATATATATATATATATATATATAATTGAGAAAATATAGTGGAGAAAAACAAGTGCAGGTAACCAATACAACTTCATTCTCATCATAGAATTGATGTGATTCAAAGATTCAAAAAGAAGAAGAAAAAAGCAAACTAAAAAAACACTATAAGATAAAAAAGTCTTTGAAGACAGCATTTGGGGAATTATTGAGTAAGGACCATGTTTTTGGCCATATGTGAAACATATGTGATCGAAGCACCCGCTTTCCCAAGGTAAAAAGTCAAGCGGCATTGAGCGTGGTTACCAATCGGATGGTGACCGTTTGCACGCCATGGCTCCAGTACAGTTCTCCCATTCACCCAGCTGTAAATGGGTACCTGCCCTCCTTAGGGTCGGGAAAGGTAAAGAAGCGAGGGAGAGGAGATGCGCGCTGTCCTCAATGTGCCGGCCCCTAGAGAAGCTGAGGTCTCTGATGTTTCACTCTCCCACAACCAACCTCTTAGGTTATTATACATCTTTACTCTTTTTTTTATATTTGTAAAGTATCTATGGACAAGGAATTGTTGTCATTGTCTCTCTGTCTGTGTCTGTCTCTTTCGATCTTTGTGTCTTGTGCTTCTCTGTCTGTCTGTCTCTTTCCTTCTGTATAATCAACTTTCTCCATCATGAAATGAAGAATCTAAACTCTCTCTCACTCTCTCTCTATCTAATCTCTCTCTCTCTCTCTCTCTCTCTCTCTGTGTCTCTCTCTCTGTCTCTCTGCCCTGCCTCTCTCTCCTCCACAACAACACAACAACACCTGACACAGACTTAAAAACGCTGTGAGCAGTAACACATCGGTTCTGTCGTGTATGCAAAGATGGGGCAGATAGCCCTGTCACGTGTCATTTGTCAAGGAGACAGGAGCCAATGAAATACTTTTGCTTCGTTTCCTGCCATCTCTCCAGGGGAATGCAAAACACGGAGGGCGTTTTTACTTGCATGCAATCAATATTTTGTCAACAACTTTTGTGTGTGTTTGTTTGGTTTTAATCAGACTAATTTCTACAAAACCTGAAAAAGCCTTATCATTTGCATTCAAATTAATAGTTTATGATAGATGATAGAGTTCATAATAGAGGTAGAAATTAATGCGAGTGAAATATAGCCAGTTACAAGTTCTTAGCCAATATCAAAATATGTTTCAACGATTTTTTTAAAAAAAGCCATTAAAAAAAACAACAAACTGTTAAGTTGCAGTATTTGAAGTGGTCTTGCGTAAGAACCATTCATTTTGCTTGGCCTGTCTCAAGCTTTTGCTCAACCAACCAAACACATTCCTTCAGGAAAGTAAAGAAAGGGAAGACAACATGAAGCATGGCGAATAAACAGACAGACAGAAGGCAGACAGACGGACAAACAATCGGAACAATCCTTTCACGAATGAATGTTGCAAACCTCAATCTATCCCCTGAGAGCTTTACATTCTTCCAGTCTCTGTGTAAAACACTCTTTGACAAGACCCCCTTGGCTCAGAATATTTTTTAACCCACAAAAAGGTAAACAACATCATAAAACTTCCTCTGTTTCTGCAGAAAAAAAAACCCTTCAAAGCTACATTATACATAATGGCCTACCTAGTATCAAACACAGAAAGCAAAACATATATTGAGGTCTTACTCTCTTGACCAGAGATAAATGGCAGCCATTTATGTGCACTCAATGGACGTTTTGTGTGAGTCTTGTTTTGCTTTTTTTTGAAGTATTATTTGTTTTAGGGGAAAAAACGATACACTGAATTTATTTCCATGAATTTGAAATCTTGTACGGAGGGTCAATGTTTACAGCATTCATTTTCAAAAGGGTGTGATTTTTATGGAGATAGATATTTTGCGAATGCTGTGTGTAGTTTCAGATTTTATTGTGCCATTTCCATTTCAGCGGTAAATAAAAGCTGGGACAACACAATGGCAAAAACATCGTTCCCGAGAGACATCTCAAACTTATTGCTTTTATGTATATATGCGTTTTAGGCTTACGAGGCCTTTGTCTCTTATTGTTTGTCTCTGTTTCATCTCTGTCTGTCTGTCTGTGTGTCTGTCCTGTCTGTCAGTGTCTGTATCTGTCTTGTCTGTCTGTCTGTCCTCTGTCTGTCTCTGTCTCTGCCAGTGTCTTATTTGTCTGTATGTCTTTCTGTCTGTCTCTGTCTCCGTCTGTCTGTCTTTGTCTCTGCTTCTCTCCTCGACTCTCTTTCTTTCCCTCTGTCTCTTCTATCTCTGTATCTCTCTCGTTGTTTGTACACTTGTCTGTCGTCTCTCTGTCCGTCTCTCTGGCTGTCTATCTGACAGTCCACTTGTCTCGTCTGTCTCCTCTTCGTCTCTGCTGTCTGTCTCTCTCTCGTCTGTCTCTCTTCTGTCCTCTCTCTCTCTGTTTGCAACATCAAGACTTTGTGTGTGTGAGAGTGCGTGCGTGCTGTGCGTGGGCTGGTGTGCGTGCGTGCGTGCGTGGTGGTGTGTGTGTGTGTGTGTGTGTGTTGTGTGAACACGTGCAAACTAATTCTGAAAAAAAAATCAAACGCAAGATACTGTAACTTAGGAAAATAATACGTGTTTCGTGGAGGCTTCTATTCTTTATTTTAAGAATAAATCCATATTTTTAAGGGTTAAATAAAAAAATATTTGTACGCATAATTTTCAACGGTTTGATTTTGCCTATGTTTTCGATTTCTTCCTGTTTGTTTTAAATAGCTGTATAAAAAGAGAATATTTTTCATCCCACGCAATCTGACTACTCCTCCTCCCCTCCCCCCCCCCCCCCCCCTTCCCACAAACTGGGCTACGGGTTGTTGATTTTGTGTAGATGACAAACATTGTGCATCTAAGTGTAATGCATATTGTGGCATTGATTGATGTCAACAAATAACATTTTATTCAGAAAATATAGCTAGAATAAATTCCGTTTGAGATTTCTTTTTTTCCCCCATGTGTGTGTGAGGGCAAGTGACACAGTGTGAGGGCTAGTGAGAAATAGAGAACACTGAACACAGAAATGTTTTATTGTATATCGGCCTTAGGCCACTGTAAAAAAACAACAACCGTGTTTGGCAGGGGAGTGGAGGAGAGAGAGAGAGTGGAGAGAGAGAGAGGAGAGGAGAGAGAGAGAGAGAGAGAGGAGAGAGGGAGGGAGGGAGGGAGAGAGAGAGAGAGAGAGAGAGAGAGAGAGAGAGAGAGAGAGGAGAGAGAGAGAAGGAAGAGAAGAAGACAGAAACAGACAGCACACAACACACAGACCACACACACACACCACACAACATAAACACACACACACACAGAACAGACACAGGAAGAGATGGGGGCATGGATAGGGGTATAAGGCAGAGGAACAGATAGAGACAAATAAAAGACACACATCTTTTACAATGCATACGCTACACGAGCATTATAAGCCATCAGACCATGTTTCTATGTCCAGAATGTCCTGAATATGGGTACTTATTGACCCCTGAAATCACATCATTTATTTGTTTCCAAACTTTAGCTCCCCCCTCCCTTTGCCAGCCAGTAAACTGAAAGCTTATATTCATCAACCTCGCTGCTCATGTAATCGTTACGACCTAGTAGCCTTCATTTTGTTCTGTATGCATTTTTCTCCAGTGAGGCTTGTTGTATCATTTGCTGCGACCCTGCTCCCTGAGTGCGAAATTAATGGCGGTTTAATGTCTAGCAGCGAGGTGTTTCCGGGCAAATGTGTCGTATAATAAACAAAGCGACCTTCAAAAAAGAAGAGAAAAATTCTACAAATCAACAAATTTATTTTTAGAGTGTGTGCTTATTCCTATCAAAACTGAGAATATTTGAGATATCGACTCTCTCCCTTGTCACATTTTGAAAGAGAATTTTCTCTGTGAATTTCATGAACTAGAATTTTGGCTTTGCTTTTGCATAAGGATTATTGTATTTTTTGTAGCATCATAGACACAGCATAAAGGAAAAAGGAGTAGAAAGTAAAACTTTCGTCTCAGATAAATGGACAATATTTGATCTCTTCTTGTTGGGTGTGTTGGGTGTTGGAGGGCAGGCAAACTTGACTCTCGCCTGTGACCGTTTGTCCTTACTTACAAGGTTTTTGCAGCACGAATTCCCTTTGTGTTGAAAAGACAGTATAAAACACCTTTCTTTTGAGACTGCTGGTATCGCAGCGATTTGATGTGGATTTTGACCTTTCCGAACCCACGCTTTGCTTTCGACTTTCTGGAAGGTTGATACACGTACGCCTAACTTAATCCCCACTGTCATGATTTTTATTCAGCCTCTTGGGATAACCATTTTGGGGGTAAATTTTCAGGATATGTTCGCAGAAACACACCGTCTCCACTTATTTTCAAACATCGAAACACGCTGGACCCATTTGGATGATACCTTCCCGTACCTGAGGTTATGTCTTAGAACTTTAGACACAGTTGACAAATGAATACCAAAACAATCAGCTATTTCCTTGTAACTAGCTCTCTAGTCTTCTTCTTCTATCGCCATCACTATGGCAACAAACTTCTCCTGCATTTCTTGGAGTTTGGCATTCCCCCTCCCAGTATCTTCGTGTTTGACTGACCACTTGTGAAATGCTTTACTATCCAATCCTGGTTGCTTTGGAAGGAGCAGAAGGTTGTCCAAGTGCTTTAAGTTCTGCAAGTGCACCCCATGCATTCTTGCTAAGTGCCACACGTGCATTGATGTAGCTACTGCAATCCTAGTCCAAAAGCGTAAATTTTTTTGCCATTTTCTACTTGGTGTCCGACAGTGCCTTCCTAGACGTACCAGAACAGAAAGAGATAAAGGAGACTGGTGTAATTTGGCACAGAAATACCTCATAATAGACATTTTTTATTATCATAATTTGCCATTTTTGAAACACGCGTTCAAAGGTCATTCAAAAGTTGTCTCAGTTTACTGGAAATATTTTGTATATATATATGTATATATACATTAAATAAATATCATCAATGAACACATACATTGATATCAAAATTTCCAACACTACGTTCGCCGCCGCGCGCACCACACACACACACTATTATTTTTTTTTGGGCCGGCAAACTACTCTTTACTTCATACCAAATTATATCCTCAAAACTTAACAACTCCAAAAAACGGCAGACTACTTATAGCCTGCAGCAACAAACACACTGATCTATATTAAGATGATCAAAGACTAACAAGACGAAGGCAGAACGGGAAATGCTGCCATTAGTCTGAAGAGATCATTGAAGGTAGCTAGAATCAATGTTGCACTCCGCAACGGCTAGGCATCGATTTCGTAATGTTTATAATGCCCATGTGTACACAGCAGAAACCATAGTAACATCAATGAGGACTTAATCCATATCGTCATGTTCAGCTCGGCAGGAAATTGTTTCGTGAACCTAGTGTTGAAATAAAAAAAAAATCAAACAGGATAATCCTAGAATTTCATTAAGACAAAAGCCATCTTAGAAAATAGTCCCCCCCCCCCCCCCCCCCCCCCCCCTGTCCAAGAATCATTAGTTTTTATTCATTTTAAGCCAATCTTTTACTCACTATATTTGGAAACGCACGTGGTGCAGATTTACAATTTTCATATGACGTAATATGTGTACAGGCTTTTACCACCAACATCAAACACACACACAACACACACACACACACACACACACACACACACACACACACACACACACACACACACGCACGTAAACACATGCGTGCACACACACACACCACACACACACACACACACACAAACACAACAACGACAACGACAACAACAACAACAACTGTACAAAAACAACATAAACACGTCTTCACACTTGATATAGACCCGTTGCAAAATAACTGTGATAATTATTCTGTTTGATCATACCGGCTCATGTAGCCTTTTAACAGGTGAGTGACAAAAGCCGTGTGCAATTATTATCCAAGTATTAATCAAGTGCATAATTATCATCATGCCACCTGCAGGGACCTCGGACCCACCAGCTTCAAACTGCTCATGACACACTGCCGGAGAAATTCAACACTTTGCCCCCAGAGACCCCCTACAAGGAGTTGAGTGGGAAGTTTGATTATATCATCATATTATTAATTTATTTTATTTTGTTTATTTTATTTATTCTTTTATATTGAGGATAATGGAATAAGCACTCTTGTGTTTTTTTACATCCAGTCCCTGTGTGTATGTAGTTTTTGTAAATCTTGTCATCTGTTCCCACCGGTGCACACGATGGCCTACTCTTACGAAAAGCGGAACAGGATTTAACGTGTGCGCAAGATGTTCTGTGTGCGTTTCGCACACGGGGCCTCGGTTTAAAGTCTCATCCGAAGGACTTTTGGAGAGAGTGGAGTCAGCACTGATGTTAACTCCAGGGGAAAAATCCCCTCGAGCGGGAATCGAACACGGGTCGTCAAATTGCGAGCGCAATGTTTCACCACAAGGCTATCCGTCCCCTGTGCCCCAGCGACCCCACAAGGAGTTGAGTGTGAAGATTGATTATATCATCACATACTTATGGAGAAGTGTGACAGGTCGGCCTCCGTCATGGTACTGTTTTTAAAGCCACAATGGGCAAAAGTTTATATTTAAAAATTCTTTTTACATAACAGCGATGGGATTTTTGTAAATTGTATCTTGTCCTACCTTCATCACAGAAAACTTGTTTGAGTGAAATTTAAGATGCTCTTACCGCAGAGAGTGCATCGGTATAAAAACAGTGTTGTTTATCATTTTGTTATCAATTTTTTCCTGTGCGCATGTATACAATTTTTGTTTGAGGGTGGGTTTTTTTTCCAAAATTGTGTCAAAGACAGCATTCTTGTTTTTCAGCTTTTATTTTTTATAGGTGCAGTAAAGTACACGTTGTGCACAGAAAATGAGAGTGTTATCCTAGACTGCCCCCCCCCCCCCCCCCCCCACTCTCCTCCAAAAAAAAGAGAAAAGAATAAAAGCAACCAAAATAATAAACGCTTAGATTTTCATTCTTTCTCTACTAGATCCCAGAAAGTCTAGGTTCTAGCTGCTCCAAGTATACCAAGAGTCCCATCTGGTACATCATGTCTCTACGAGCTAATTCGATTGGTTTGAACCATTGCCACAGGGTCTGTGGTCTCTCCCGTTCCCAAGAAGATTTTCAGGCATTTTAAAGGGTTAATTAAAGATGTATGAAGTCAATACTTTGCCTGCCAATTAGCAAACTGTCCGATTGCTTGAAATTGTATGGTTCCTCTTCTTCAAATCTTCCAAAGGCTTTTGCAGTTGAAAACACGGAACATAATAATATGCTTACTTAGTATGTATTTTACAGACTTACTCTCTCTCTCTCTCTCTCTCTCTCTCTCTCTCTCTCTCTCTCTCTCCTCTCTCTCTCTCTCTCTCTCTCTCTCCTCTCTCTCTCTCTCTTATATAGTATATAGGGCAAGATAGATCAGTGTCAGAGCACTCGCAGTCCCGAACCTAAAGTTAAGCAGCGTTGAACGTGGATGCTACCTTTTGAATGGGTGACAGGTCGTGTGCCTTGACTTCAGCACAGTCCCCCAGTTCATCCAATTGTAAATGGGCACGTGCCCTTTTAGGGTCATGGATGGTAAAGCAGAGAAGAGAAGACAGGCGCTTCCATTAATACGCTGGCCCCTGGAGAAGCTGAGGTCTCTGAGACTCTGCGCCCAAATAACCACATAGGTTATGAGAACACCTTTTAATAATAGATAAGATAGATAGATAGATAGATAGATAGATAGATAGATAGATAGATATAGATATAGATACAGAATAAGAAGATAGTATATAGATAATAATAGATAGATAAGTAGATAAATATAGATAATAATTCGGTGGTTACTGTCTGAGCGTCGAACAAAGAATACATAAAACCAAACCCACGATCTGTCCTCTTCAAATAATGAGTTGCTCTAGATTCCCAATCCACCAAGTACCTTCCCGAACTTATCCCAAACCACAACAACCTTGATGATGTTCTGTATAGATAATTATTCATAACTCGGGGCAAGGCCATCAACCTCTCCTTTGTCTAGACAAAAAGAGTATTCCACTAATGCCTTTGTCTGGGCAGTCGTCGCCTACTGACCCATCTGCCCCACGATCCTAACAAATGGGCAGTGTGCGGTGATGGGGTCATTGGGGTCTGGTATAGCGCGGTCCATCAGAGTGGGATCAGCTGGGCCTGTACTGTCCTCACAAACAATGGATTGGGCACACTGGGCTGATGAGACTGCATCACGATAGGAGGAGATGATATGATATCTGTCTCCTTTTTTTTTTTTTTTTAGATGGCTGGTTGATAACGCTGACTGTGGTTGATTGTTTTTTTTTCTATTTTGTGTGTGTGTGTGTGTGTGTGTGTGTGTGTGTGTGTGTGTGTGTGTGTGTGTGTGTGTGTGTGTGTGTGTGTGTGTGTGTGTTTCTTTCTTTGTGTTTTTGTGTTTCTGTTGTTTTTCTGTGTTTGTTGTCTTATGTCTTCTGTCTGTCTGTCTGTCTGTCTGTCTGTCTGTCTGTCTGTGTGTCGTCTCCTCTGTCTGTCTTCTCTGTCTCTATTGTTTCTGTCTCTGTCTCTGTCTGTCTGTGTGTCTGTCTCTGTGTTGTCTTTGTCTCTCTCCTCTCTCTTCTCTCTCCATTCTCCTCTCTCTTCTCTCACCCATCTCTCATCCTCCTCTTCTCATCCTGTTCCTATCTAGCTCTCACTGTTCCCTTCTCTCGTCTCTTCTCGCTCTTCTTCTGCCGCATTTTCCCTCTTCCTTCTTTCTCTTGCTCTTCTTCTTCTCCCCTCTGTTCCCTTCCCCTCATCCTTTCTCTATTTTCCAGGTCTTTGCGTGCGTAACTACACGTGTGTGTATATTATCATGTGTTCGTGTATGCTTACGCACTTACACACACACACACACTACACACTACACACAACATACACACACAAACACACTACACACACACACTAACATACACTACAAAAATACACACACAGAAAACAACACACACAGAGACACAAACACACACACACAGACACACACAGACACAGATATGTTTATATATACATATGTAATTATTAGAGTGAATGCATACATGTACAAAGAAACCATCCAGTCAAACTATTTCAAAAAGTAGAAAAAAATAAAAACGTCTTTCTCAATGTACCATCTGTGACTCTGCTTTGCCTGTCTGGGACAAGCTGTCAAAAGCAATGAGAAACTGGAGGAGAAACGTGCTCTAGAAATCTGCTATAATCAGATTGCCATGTCCAAGCAATTTGCCGTCTTCACCTCAGAAACTGCCAAATTTCCACTGACAGTTTTATCCAAGCTGTGTCTGAGAGACGTCTGTTTCAGACTCATTTGCTCCTTTGTCGTTTTTCTGGTCGGTCTTTGTGTCTGTATCTTTATCTGTTTTGGGCTTGTTTGTATATAGTTGTTGTTTTTAATGAAAACAGTGTAATGATTAATGGTAGGGATTTGAAGTTTCCAGTGTGCGTGTGTGTGGGTGAATGTGCGCATGGTGCGCGCCAGTGTGCGCGTGTGTGTGTCGTGTGTGTATGTATGTGTGTGTGTGTGGTGTGTGTGTGTGTGTGGTGTGGTGTGTGTGTGTGTGTGTGTGTGTGTGTATGTATGTAAATCTAAATTTAATGTACTTTGAGATTATCATGTGTATGTAGACATGCTTACTGCACCATTACTTGAATTGTGAAGGACATTTTCAGTATGGTTTTGATACATTGAAATGGCGAACATATTCCTAGCCAAACCTATCCGGGATAGCATAATCGTTAGAGTGATGTACTGGTGATCTGCTGACCAGGGTTCAAATCTTGTTCAAGAGGACTTTTCCTCTGGAGTTAACATCAATGCCATCACCACTCCACCCAAAAGTCCTTCGGATTGAGACTATAAACCAAGGATCGTGTGCGAACGCATGCAGAACAACTTGTGCTCTATTAAAACTTGTTCCGCTTTTCAGAAGATTAGGTCCATTTCGTGCCTGTGAGAATGGATGACGAAATTGACAAATATGCACATACACAGGGACTAGATGTAGTTTCATTCCACCATCCTCAACATAAAAGAATTAAATATAAAGAAAATAAATAAATGAAAAATAACCAAACTTTTGCCAACAGACACATATCACCTAAATAAACACCTTTAAACTATGAATTTTGTTAAGCTTTCCAGTCAGCTGTCCAAAGGAATAAGACATCAGAGGAGAAACGTGGTCAATAAATCTCTCATAACCAGATTGCCATGTCTGAGCAATTTGTCATTTTCACCTCAAATACAGTTGAATTTCCACCAACAGTCATAATCCCAAAAATACTGTGTTTGTTGGTCTTGTGTCTTATTTTGTAAATTGCTCCTTTGCTTTTTTCTGTCTGTATTTGTGTATGTCCGTTTGTGTCTCTCTTTTTGTGGTTTTTAGAGGCTGTATCCATCAAAA
>CM060324.1:33534290-33546790 GCA_030674155.1 Stramonita haemastoma
ATGATCGAAAAACATGTGGATGAAATAATTGCCAAACATTGATTCAAGCCTTTAACTGGCACTTAAAATCAGTTGGCTTATGTTACAAAGACGAAGATGGGTAAAACAAATTTTTGTTCAGTGTTAGAATGGCTATGATTGGTGGAACAGACGGATAACGTAACAAGACATGTGATTGGAGCATTGGAGAGGAAGCAAGCCACCAACTGTTTTCCAGGATGCGAGAGGCTTTTCAACTTATTCAAGCGCCTTGCATGATTCGAAGGAATTATTACGGTAGGTAACTTGTTGTGTGCTGTGCTGTGCGTGGTGTGGCTGTGTGTGTAGTGTGTGTGTGTGTGTGTTGTGTGTGTGGTGTGTGTGTGTGTATGTGTGTTGTGTGTGTGTGTGTTGTGTGTGTGTGTGTGTGTGTGTGTGTGTTGGCAAGTATACTTCTCTGTCTGTCTGTATCTCTGTCGACTTTCTGTTCCTCCTCTCTTTCTCTGTTTTTCTCTCTTTCTTTCCTTCTTCCTGTTTTTTTCCTTTCTATCTCTTCTCTGTCTTTCAGTCATCCAGGGTATTAAGAGAGCTTATGAAGTTTGATGAAACTGAAGAAAGTAGCAAACAGCTTCACCTTAAATATCGCACCAGCTTTCAAAGGATGACATATTCAAACATCTGTTCATTTAAGGCGACAGATTTGTCTATCTACCGATTAAATATCACGAAGTGTTCACCCATATTACGAATCTGAAATATCTCAAGCCTCAGTAGAATGGGTTTTTTTTTCTGTAAATTATTTCCACTTCACAATAATAACAGTTTTCCTAGTGTTTCTTCACTGTTTTGGCTAATGTACACATGTCGTTTGTTTGAATATTTCTAGACTGTCCAATCCCAACTTCATAGTACATTTTCCCTGAAGATGGAATGCAGCTATCTAGCCGAGGGGAGGGGGGCGGAAGGAAAGTCAATACACGAAAAACGCACCACTGGTGAACCATGAATTTCTGTCCTAGGAAAACAACAAAAAAATCTGATCACTATATCTTGCACTAATGATTGATACATCTAGTTTGGTTTTTTTTTAATCATCAATCGTTTATTTGTCAAGTTTCATTCTTTCTGCTGCTAGGGTCAAGGTCGTGTGTGAAGGTGTTGTCTAGCGTCCTGTTTTTCAAAAGCTCATTCCCCAGGGGCAACAATCCACGTCAGCTTCTTCCTGCGCCCCCCCCCCTTTTCCCTCGCTCTTTTCACTGGTCTATTGATGGAGCCGTAATGAATTGGTGTCGTCTGCCATCAAGATGACAAACAGCCATACAAACCAGGGGGCGGGGCAGAGAGGAGGTAAAATAGCAAGAAATAAAAGAGAAAGACAGAGAGAGAGAGAGAGGAGAGAGAGAGAAAGAGAGAGAGAGAGGGGAGGAGAGGAGAGAGAGGAGAGAGAGAGAGAGAGAGAGAGAGAGAGAGAGAGAGAGAGGAGAGGGAGAGAGAGAGAGAAGAAGGAGAGAGAGAGAGAGAGAGAGAGAGAGGAGAGAGAGAGAGAGAGGAGAGAGAGAGAGAGAGAGGAGAGAGAGAGAGAGAGAGAGAGAGAGAGAGAGAGAGACAGACAGACAGACAGACAGACAGACAGACAGACAGACAGACAAGACAGAAAAGACAGACAGACAGAGACAGAACAGACAGACAGACAGACTACTCACAGACAGACAGACAGACAGACAAACGGAAAGACTGACAGACAGAAACAGAAATAGAGATACAGGGAGAGACAGACAGAGAGACAGATAAAGACAGAGACAGACGGGAGAGACAGATAGAGACAGGTAGACAGAGGCAGACAGACAAACAGAAAGAACGACACAGGGACATGGGCAGAGACAGAAAAGACACAAACAGAGAGAATGAGAGAGAAGAAAGAGAGAAAGACGCAGGGAGAGAGAGAGAGCCAATGAAAAGCAAAAACAGACACAGATAGGTACAGTGACAGAGACAGAGAAATAAGATCAGACAAACACAAATTTAACGTTAAAATCAACAATACGGAGTAAGAAACAGTAGCACACTGTATTGCAGGAAGGTTGGCACCATGTATATATAACGAGTTTACAACTTTACCGCCAGAGAACTGAAATAGCACTTCACTCCCACGTCTTCACTTCGTGTGATGCTAGGCACTGGGTCAAATAAAGAGACTGCCTGGTTCTTATATAGAGGAGTAGAATGAATGAAAGATTAAAACGTGAAAAGCTTGGTGTTATGTCTTTACCGGTAGAACTGGTGCCGGTCTCGTTGTCTGCAAAGCACAAGGTATTGCTGGTTTGTCAACCAGGGTAGGACTAAAATACGCTGTAGCTTGATTTTCTTCCCTTACTGTGCTAATGTTGATTGGATTTTTAAAGATCTTTTATCCTTAAGTCGGAATGTGGCTACCCACATGGTGGGGAGGAAAAAAGCGGTTGCATACGCAACAATCTCCCCAATGGTGAACCTTTGAGCTCTAGCCGAGGTACAAAAAAGTGGTTTACTGAGTCAAAATTGTTAAATCGAAGCATTACACAGAGAGGAGAGAGAGAGAGAGAGAGAGAGAGAGAGAGGAGGAGAGAGAGGAGGAGAGAGAGAGAGAGAAGAGAGAGACGAGAGAGAGAGAGAGGAGAGAGAGAGAGAGAAGAGAGAGACGAGAGAAGAGAGAGCCTGCACACGCTCATGCACTCAGAGTATGTCTTGAGTTGACCGTTAAAATGCCATAGTTACGAGCAATCCTGGAATATAAAAAATATATATACGAGGGGTAACAAACGAGTTACAATGATGATGAAAGTACTAAATCAGTACTAAGTACTTCAACACTCCTAGCAGCCTGGCTACTTTAGCTCATAAAGTGTCTCCATCATCACAGCATCAGCAGTTTACAGGGACTGTGGTACCTCTGATCACAGAGATCTAGCCCTGCCTGCTTTTGCCTGTAGACACTGTGCTGAATGAGATGGGCCAGACTTTAGGACACCAGCAAATCTAATGGCAAAAAATGGTCAGTTATGGAACTCAATATTTTGCACATACTGAGTGAACTTTACAATATCGTGTCCAAAGTTTGGAGAAAAACATTATTGTCGTCAGTATTGAGATGTACATACACATGCGCTATCACACACACTCGCACACGCGCGCACGAGGAACACCCAACAAAAAAAAAAACACACACACACACATTATCCTTGGTATAAAAGATTAAACAAATAAATAAATAAAGGATAAACACATACAAACACAAATATCACAATCACACACACAACACACACACACACACACACACACACACAACACACTCACCACACACACACACACACACACACACACACACACACACACACACACACACACACACACAAAAGGAAGATGACTCACTGTGTTCTTTTCCACTGTTTTTCAAGCAGCCTGACAGCTTTCATTTGTAAAAAAAAAAATCCCCAAAAGGCGACAAACTTCTTTGGATCCATTCCAATCCCCTCCTCCTCCCTACTTCCTCACCCTCTTTTCTTCTGGTTTTTCATAAATGAAGTGATGATTTTGTGTCATCTGCGTTCGAAAGCAAACACTGATACAAAGAGGGAAAGGAACATCCATAGTGGAAGATGTTGGGGGTGGGGGGGAAGGTGTGTGTGTGAACGAGAGAGAGAGAGAGAGAGAGAGAGAGGAGAGAGAGAGAGAGAGAGGAGAGGAGGAGAGAGAGAGAGAGAGAGAGAGAGAGAGAGAGAGACAGAGAGAGAGACAGAGACGAAGACAGAGACAGAGACGAGACAGAAGACAGAGACAGAGACAGACAGACAGAGACAGGACAGAACAGAGACAGAGAGACAGAGACAGAGACAGACAGACAGAGAGAGAAGTACAGACAGAGACAGAGATAGCAGAGAGACAGACAGAAGACAGAGAGACAGAAAAGCAGAGAGACAGAGAGAAGAGAGAGAAGAGACAGACAGACAGAGAGACAGAGGAATAGAAGAGAGAGAACGAGACAGGAGAAGCAGACAGAAGACAGCGAGAGAGAAGAGGAGAAGAGAGACAGGACAGAGAGAGAGACAGGACAGACAGAGAGAGAAGAGATAGAAACAAGAGGAGAGAAAAAAGGTATGAGCAACACCACAACACACACACACAAACACAGCCACAGCAAACACGAACAACACACGGTATACATACCATCACATCGAATATAAACAGCCAGCTAGTAAACGAACAAACATTGGATTAAGTAGCTCAGTTGTTAAGTACGTAGGGGACGGTACATGAACATGATATTTCATCCGTACCTGGATCTCCTCTTCACTCGCTGTGATAGCTGCCACCAAATAAGATAAGAGCTATTGACTTTTTTCCTTCAGCAAAAACAGAAAATATAAAATATGTCGGTGAGAGAGAGACAGAGAGAGGGACAGAGAGAGGCAGACAGACAGACCGAGACAAAGACAGTGACAGAGGGACAGACAGACAGAAAAAGAAAGAGATGGATATAGAAAAACAGAGAAAAAAATACGAGACAAGCATGCAGACAGACAGACAAAAAACAAAGAAGCAAAAGAACAGAAACACAAAAGCATACAATAGAAACAAAAAGAAAACAACTGAGTGGGCATGCACATGGGCATAATATTCACAGTAATTATTACGTTGGGAGTTTATAAAAACCAATAGTTACGAGCAGTAGTAGAGACACATAAAGAGGTATAAAAAAAAAAGCACCTCCTATGATGATGACAGTACTAGATACGATAACTCCTACCAGCGTGCTTACATCAGTCCATAAACTGTCTCCATCGCATTGCACCATCAGCAAGGTGCAGGAACTGGGATACTGGTACCAGTAGGAGAGGGAGGAGAGAGAGAGAGAGAGAGAGAGAGAGAGGAGAGAGAGAGAGAGAGAGAGAGAGAGAGGAGAGAGAGAGGAGAGAGAGAGAGAGAGAGACAGACAGACAGACAGACAGACAGACAGACAGACAGACAGACAGACAGAGAGACAGAGAGACAGAGACAGAGACAGAAACAGAGACAGAGAGACAGAGATAGACAAAGAGACAGAGAAAGAGAAAGAGAGCAGAACAGAACAGAACAATTTTTTTCCAAAGGGTACCAGAAAAAAGTACAAGGCCTTTTCCTCATCGCGTCCTACAGTGAAAGAAAGAAAGAAAGAAAGAAAGAAAGAAAGAAAGAAGATAGATAGATAGATAGATAGATAGATAGATAGATAGATAGATAGATAGATAGATAGATAGATAGATAGATAGATAGATAGATAGATCAATAAAGAGAGAGAGAGAGACAGACAGATAGACACAGACACACACACACACACACACACAAACATACACCACACACACACGCACACACACACACGCACGCACGCACGCACACACACACACACACACACACACACACACACACACACACACACACACACACACACACACACACACACACACACCACACACACACACACAACGTAAGCTCAGTGGGTTGGGGCAAGCGTAAATAATTATGTACATACACTAATAGCATTATTAAGCTTGAAGTTCGAAAATCATATTAAAAAGTTATGCTAGAACAAAGCAAATTTGAAAAGGAGACATATATCGATGATTGAAGTAAAAACTAATGAGATACCTCCTCTCAACCTGACTACATTAGCACCATCTCCAATGTGACCATCAGAGTTTTACAGGGTCTGCAGTGCCTCTGATCACAGAGAAATGACCCTGCCTGTTGACACTGTGCTGAATGAGATGAGCCAGACTTTACGACACTGGTCAGACAATTTTCTGAATGGCATGGTCTATACTTTTGAGCACTGGGTAGAATGTGTGCTGAATGAGATGTGCCAAACCTTATGACGCTTGCTAAACATTGTGCTGAATGGCATGGCCCTGACTTCATGGCACTGGACAGACTGTTTTTTTTCAAATTTCCCTCTCTGCCCATGATATAGGGAACCTTACTTGTTTAAATTGAATTTTGATGTCTTGTACACATCCTGAAGTTATACAAAACTTTTTCTATATTTTTGTACAAGGTTTTCAAGCTTAGAGAAATTTGTTCCTTCATAAGGCAGTGTGCTTAATGATCACAGTGTTTATCATATTATGTCTTGTATTGTTCACATTCCCCTTCATAAGGGGCTGAGGCCTATATGAATGAATCATCTCTGCGTCTGCGTCTGCCCATGAAGGTTTTTATCGTAAGTTGTTCAAAAGTTCCACCAGACAGAAGATAAGTAAAAGAAAGTTGAGTAAAGGAGATAACTATGATGATAAACGGTGCAAAAGACAAACATAAAAACCACCACCATCACCCTCAGATCTTGCATGTCCTATCAGAGCACTCATCAAGAGCAAGGACCGCAAGTACATACATGGCATGACTCACTGTGTACTCTTGGCTGTTTGGGAACGTTCCATGCAGTTTTATTTCTTAGCACTTCCTCCCCTGGGGGCTAAAAACTAGATCTGCTCCTTTTTTTCCCTTTTTTAGCTTGTCTTTTTCCTTCTCTTTTTTTCTTAAGTTATTTATCGGGGAAAACATGATGGACTTGAGTCGTCTGCTAACGTTACAAACAAGCCACACAAAGTGAGGAAAGAGTGGTGGGGGAGGGGAAGGGAGAGTTTAAAGAATTTGAAAGTTATAGATGAAGAGGAAAAAATGAAAAAAAAAGGGAGAGAAGTAAAGAAAGAGACAGAAAAAGAGATAAGGATAAAGAGAAATGAATGAGAGGAAGAGAAAGAGAAACATAAACGGGAGAGAAGAAGAGAGAGAGAGAGGAGAGAGAGGAGAGAGAGACGAGAAGAGAGAGAGAGAGAAGAGAGAGAAGAGAAGAGGAGAGAGAGAGAGGAGATGGGGAGAGAGAGATGGAGAGAGAGACATACAGACAGACAGACAAAGAGACATAGACAGACAGGTAGACAGACAGACAGACAGAGGCAGAAACATATACTAACAAACAGAAAAACAAAAAAGAGTATAAAAAAAAATCTAAAACACACACACAGAGAAGAGATGCATGTATATGCACATAATACAAAATGCGTTGAGTATAAGGTGAAAAACTGTCATAATGAGAAGCGCTAAAAAAATCGACGAGAAAAAAAGTTACAATAATGATAAACAGTATCACATTAGATACTCGTACCCTATCGTGCTGCTGGCCTGGCTACATTAACACCGTCTGCATCACTCTCACCATCAGCTCAGCAGTTTACAGGGTCTGCAGTGCCCCTGATCACAGAGGAATGACCCTGCCTATAGACACACTGTGCTGAATGAGATGGGCCAGACTTTATGATACCGAGAAGACAGGACGCTAAAGGAGATGGTCCAGACTTTATGATACCAAGAAGACAGGACGCTAAATGAGATCGTCCAGACTTTATGATACCGAGCAGGAATGGTAAAGGTAAAGGTATCCCATAACCTGTGTGGTCGTAGGGGAGCGAAGCATCAGAGACCTCAGCTTCTCTAGGGGCCAGCATGTTGAGGGCGGCGCCCATCTCCTCCCCCTCGCTGCTTTACCTTCCCTGGCCACTAAAGAGGGCAGGTACCTATTTACCGCTGGGTAAACTGAGGGGACTGTACTGAAGCCAAGGCGCGCAAACGGCCATCCATCCAATTGGCAACCAGGCTCGACGCTGCTAAACCTTGGCTGGGGGAAAGTGAGCGCTCTGACCACTGAGTTATCCCGTCCTTTACCGAGAAGACGGGACCCTAAATGAGATGGTCCAGACTTTATGATACCAAGAAGACAGGACGCTAAATGAGATGGTCCACATTTTATGACACTCGGCGATTTTTATGCTAAATGGGGTGGACTGGACTTTATTATGACACAGTGTTGAACCAAGGCAAATACAGGCCAGGATACTGAAGTGAATGTTGTACCCACAATATGCGAGCTTTGAAAGATCTCGCCTAAAAATATCGAGAATTTTTTGGGGGGTGAGTAGAGTGCATACACTTGAGCATATGTGCATGCACAAAATATGTTTGTACATATATGCACATACATAAATCCACACACAGAAATGAGTGCGCGCACATACACACACACATGCGCACTCACGCACGACACACACACACACACACACACATACCCACGCACACACACACACATACGCACACACACGCGCTAACACAAACACACATACACATACACACATGCACATTAATTTCTATACAGGCAATGCAGGAGTAGTGGAGTCACCAAGTATAGCACAATTTTTTTTCTGTGGCCTTTGAGTCTTGGCTCATCTATCAGCTTTGCTAAATCTTAATGCACATCTTTCCAAACACATCACTTTTACCCTTCACCTAAACCCTTTGCACCGTCCCTCTTTCCAAGTTTTCTTCTTCGTAACTTTACTTGCTCTGAAGTGTTACTAAACGTTTGGGATAAAGAGGAAAGAGGTACATAAATAAACACGATAAAGAAGAAGGAATAATCTCCATAGTTACCATGGTTTTGAAACTTCAGGCTTAAATATTGACACAACAAACTTTTCCCATCTTTAAGGTCAGCTTATGAGTTGACCTACAAATGCTTTATATCCCCCCCCTTGCATACACGAATGCAGAGAATGAAGACTACGTACTTATGATCTACAACTTTCTATCAATGTTCAGTTCTTTTTAGGACGATAAAAAGCCGAAGTTTGACTAGAGTTTTGAGGCTTGTAATTAAAAAGTGACTTGAGAGAAGATTTCTGAAGTGTTACGGTGTTACGTAAAGGATTTTTTAGAGGGCTTGAGTAGCTCAAACATTAAATCCAAGACACTCTTGAAGTCAGAATGCGACTATCTAAATGGTGGGTGGAAGAAAACAGTTAAACATGCAAAACTATCACTAATGGTAAACTTTGGAGCTCTAGCCGAAGAACGATAAAAAAAAAATTCAAAGAGTCAAACCTGTGCCCTGAGTTACTGGCAGATCAGGAGTTCAAACCTCTAAACCACCAAGCTATGTCACTCCTATCTGCAATATAATTATGAAAAAGCTCAAACCCGATGGACACAGGAAAAAAACTCAGACTTCATGCCATCAAAACAGTCCATGTGGGAATACTTTAAGAACATGAGTCACTGTATCCTTTTACTATGTTATCACCAATGTCTTTGTGTGTATGCTTCTCTCCTCTGAACGCCCTCCCCTCACCTCTACAAAAAAATCCTCTCCCCATCCCATGTGCTCCTCATGCTCATGGTTCTTTCACAGATGAAATGATGAACTGGTGTCATCTACTACCATAGCTGATGAGACAAAGTGAGAGAGAGAGAGAGAGAGAGAGAGAGAAGAGAGAGAGAGAGAGAGAGAGAGAGAGAGAGAGAGAGAGAGAGAGAGAGAGAGAGAGACAGACAGACAGACAGACAGACAGACAGACAGAGACAGACAGACAGACAGACAGACGAGAGAGAGAGAGAGAGAGAGAGAGAGAGAGAGGAGAGAGAGAGAGAGAGAGAGAGAGAGAGAGAGAGAGAGAGAGACAGACAGACAGACAGACAGACAGACAGACAGACAGACAGACAGACAGACCGAGAGAGAGGGAGAGTGAGAAAGAGACAGAGACTGAGACAGAGAGACAGAGAGACAGAGAGAGACAGAGAGATACAGAGAGAGAGAGACAGAGAGACAGAGAGAACAAAAAACAAGCACACGAGAAAGAGTGCAGCTAGTACCCTCACTTCCAGGGGTAACATGGGAAGCACTGAAGAGAGAGAAAATCAAAATGATGGTGGTGGTGGCAACTACAAACTACCCCCAAACCCAGCAGCCTGTTAAACTCGGCATACAAACTGTTTCATCACAGCACCACATGTTTATTGGGACTTTTACAGCCTTGGCTTAGAATAGGCAGGCTCTCTCTATAACCGACTTGGTAAATTGACATCTTGGATTCTTTGTGGGAGGTTAAGAGGAGGGACTCATAAAGTTTTTTGTTGTGTGTGTGGAGAACTCAGGAGACGAAGACTGGGAAGAAACTGTAGAAAATAATAGAAGCAATAAGAAACAAGCTCTTAAAATCTTAGGAAATTGTGTAAGAAGACTCTGGAGGGAAAATACATAAAAAATTGTTAAGTCTTTCAAGCAGATAATTTCTGGCGGACTAGGAGGCAAATTTGTGAGAAAACAAATGAAAATAGACCAAGAACGATGTTAAAATTTTAGACATAACCAAAAGAACTGACACAGACTGGAGAGAAACAATAACAGAAATAATACTTTTTTAAAAAGAAAATTCTAAGAATGGGGAAAGAATTGGGATAGGGAAGCTTGAGATGAAGGATGAAACATTAGGGAAAAATCAAAGATTTTTGTAGAAGCTGTGTAAAGGAATAGAATAAACCTAAACCAGAGTAAGAAAGAAATGAAGATAGAAATTAAAGGATGAGTTCAGAAAGATTATGATGACAATATGAAAAAAAGAAAAAGGAAGAGTGGGAGCCATGCATGGAAAACAACACTGAAAGAAGGGTGCATAGAGGAAATGTGCGGGCTGAAGGGGGACAGGAGAGGTAAAAAAGAGGGTCAACAGCCTGTTGTCAAAGGAAAAGGCTTCAGTCTGCAGATTGCGCCTCAGAGAAGTGTAATGGGCTAATAATCAAATTGGTCTGAAAGTGTTTGCGTTTTTTGTTTTTTTTTTGCGTCAGTATGCTTATGCACATGCATGTTCAAGTACACACACATTGATCACACAGAATCAGACACACAGATAAAGGCAAAACACATAAACAAGTGCACACTCATGCATACACACACATATGCACACGCGCACGCACACACACAAACACACACATAAGCACACATGTCCCCCCCCCTACACACACATAAATGCATGTATACAGATGTACACACGTGTACAGAACCACTTAGCTTTTAAACATTTATCACTGCAACTTAAACATTTAAGATTCTTTGATGCCTTGTCTATGTATCACCATTGATTAATAGACCTTACACTTGGTCTCTTTCTAATGACATTTGGTATCCTTTTCCCAACCTCACTGTTTCTCCTCCATTTCTTCTCATTCCTACTTTGATGGTCCAGGTTTCCGCAAGTGACAAAAGATTTTAGATGGAGCAAAATAGATACAGATGATAAAGACGATTGAAAGTAGATAGATAACCATGGTGGTCATGTTGGTATGTGTTTAATCCAATGGTCACAAAGACGTAGTTTTATATTTACTGTGCATAGTTTGACAATGAAGATTTTTAGAATATCATAGTTTAACTTGTGTTGGAGAATCTTCCAGTGCCTTTCGGAATCAGGCTTAATAAATACAAATGTGCTTTATATATCTTTTTCATCAGAAACTTTTGTTTTGGGGGAACCCCAAAACACCAAACAAGAGACACCAAAGTTCGATCAAGACATTAGGTTAAGCAGGTGATAAAGGGTCTAGCGTCGTAGTCTAATCCTTTGCAGACCATGGTCAACTGTTTTAGGAGTGTTCCATTAGCAATGACGTTTCATTACAAAAGCTACAAAAGACATTAGAGACCACAGGAAAAAAAAGAAACATTTCCTTTTGGGAAAACTTTAACAATATGACTCACTGTATCACTTTACCATGTACCATCAGGATTTCAAGCAATTATTTTGGTGTCAGTTTTCCCCTAAGCAAAACAAATTACTGCAATCTCTCTTTGTGTGCCATTCTTCTTCTCCTCTGCCTTTAGTCCATGGTCTATTCTCAGAGGAATGATGGATCTGTGTTGCATGCTACCATGACAGAGCAGAAAAGAAAAGCACACAGGAAGTAGCAGAGATTCAGAGAAAATAATTATAGTGAATAAAAAAAAGAGCATGGGTAGGAAAGAGAGAGAAAGAGAGAGAGGGAGGGAGGGGGAGAGAGAGAGAGAGAGAGAGAGAGAGAGAGAGAGAGAGGAGAGAGAGAGAGAGAGAGAGAGAGAGAGAGAGGAGAGAGAGAGAGAGAGAGAGAGAGAGAGAGAGAGAGAGAGAGAGAGAGAGAGAGAGACACACACACACACACACACACACACACACACACACACACACACACACACACACACACACACACACACACAGATAGAGAGACAGAGAGACAGAGACAGAAACAGACAGAGACAGAGAGATAGACACAGAGACAGAGACAGAGCAGAGAGACAGACAGACAGACAGACAGACAGACAGACAGACAGACAGACAGACAGACAGACAGACAGAAGAGACAGACAGACAGACAGACAGAGAGAAGACAGAAGGACAGATAGTGACAAAGATGGGGACGGTGGTGATGATGATGATGAGAGATCTATTTCAAAAGTAAAAGGTAGCATTAATACACTTCCGCACAAAACGAAGATGAGAGTCAAAACAAACAGACAGACAGACAGAGACAGACAGATAGACACAGACAGACAGACAGACAGACAGACAGACAGACAGACAGACAGACAGACAGACAGACATACAGACAGACAGACAAGATAGGCAAACAGAGACAGAAAGACAAAT
>CM060324.1:33554290-33559290 GCA_030674155.1 Stramonita haemastoma
GAAGAGAGAGAGGAGAGAGAGAGAGAGACAGGCGAGAGACAGAAGACAGGACAGAGAGAGACAGAGAGACAGAGAGAGACGTAGGCGAACAGACAGACAGACAGACACCAGACAGACATAAACAGACACAGATAGACAGACAAGACAGGCACAGATCCAAATACACGTAATAGACACATCAGCCACGAAATTATATAGATACAGAGACAGAAAGGAAGAGACAGAAGCACTAGCAGTTGAGACCAATGAATAAGAAATAGTGCAGTCAGTACTCCCATTGGGAAACTCCGTTGGGACAACTTTGAAAGCACTGAGAAAGTGGATGACACACACGCACACAGAACGAAACTGATACTGCTGGAAACAACAAATCCCAAAACCAGTGGCCTGTTAAATTCTGAGCATAATTTTCCCATCTGGCCACTTGCATCTTTCAGATTATTTTTTTTTTTACTGCCTTTGATTAGAAGGGGTGAACATTCTCATAAAGACGGTTGTTAAATTGAACATTCTGAGCGTTATTGCTCTTTGTAGAAGTTTTAGAGGGAGGGACTGCTTGAAGATTTTGAGGAAAGCTGGAAAACAATGTCTGAGAAGAAAATTTGAATCACATTGGAACGACACTGAAAAAATCCTGAAGAGGAATAATGATTTGATAAAGAGATATCTCAGAAAGATTGAAAGGAATTTCAAAAATAGTTTTATGAGAAGCAGGAGATAGATTGTGCATGTGGAAGAAGTAAAAAATTTTAAAAAAAAACAGAGACAGATTATCTGAAATTTTGGGAAGCAAATTGAAAAGATCCTAAAAACAATAATCCCACAGAGAATCATAAATTTGATAGAAAGATATCTCAGGAAGATTGAGTGGAATATGAGCAAAGGTGAAAATGTTTGTAAGAAGCAGAGAAAGAGATTGTGCATGTGGATGAGGTAAAACCAGAGACAGACTACTTGACATTTTGGGAAGCATCGAAAAAAAGAAAGCATATTATGAAAATGGTTAAGAATAGGACAAGACAATTAAATCAATCCATGGGAAAAGGTATTAGGGACATATATTGGAGTCAGGGGGTGAACTACCTGAGCTCACAGAATAGAACTTCAAGGACAGATCCAAAGTTTTCTCCTGTTCATTCATATATGAAATGTTCGATCTGGACCATATTCTACGAAGACTGAGTTGGAAAGAAAAATGAGAAAGAAGGATGAACGATACAGAGAAATAGATAGGTAAATATGTAACAGAGTGGACGTGTATGTTGTCCTATCTCTGCACAAACCTCGGGAACATGGCACAGCTAATAAGTTTAAACTGTGATCTCTGTAAAGAGGTTGTTTAAATTACATTTCACCATGAAGGCGAAGTGCATACAACCTAGCCTTTTCAACCACTACCCAAGGAAACAGAGCATCGACAATTCACAGGTGTGTCTCTAAATAGAAACACGACGCTGGGTTGTCGCGCACTGATCACATGGGAGATAATCTACTTACCACCCCATCCAGATTGATAGATAGATACATACAGAGAAAAAGAGAAAAAGACAAAAGAGACAAAGAGATAAAATGATAAAATAATTAAAGAGAGAGAAGAATGACTAAAACGAAGGGAGAGGGAGAGAAACAGAGAGACAGAGATATGCAATTAAAGAGAGAGGGGTAATTTCAAATAAAGAGAGATAGGGAGAGAGAGACGGAAAGACAAACTGACAGACAAAATTAAAGAGAAAGAAAAGAGATACTGCAGGCGAATGGGTTGGAGCAGGGAAGCCAACAACAGAACAGAATGAGAGGAAACTATCGTTAGCACCCCCACTGGGAAACTGCACTGTGCAGTAGTGAAAGTACTGAAGCGAAAAAGACCAGAAAATGATGGTCGTGGAAATGAAATAGTACCAGGCTGCAGTGGACTGTTAGACTCTGCACGTAAACCGTCCCATTTCGGCACCAGATCTTTTCAAAAACATTTTATACCTCTGATTAGAAGGGAAGGGCTTTCTCATAACGGGTTTGCTAAATTAGACACTCCGGACCTTATTGCTCTTTGGGAGCAGAGGGGACGGGAAAGGGGTTGGGGGAGGGGAGGTAGGGGACCATACGAGGATAAACTA
The DNA here is from genome assembly GCA_030674155.1 of Stramonita haemastoma. Taxonomy (NCBI): domain Eukaryota; kingdom Metazoa; phylum Mollusca; class Gastropoda; order Neogastropoda; family Muricidae; genus Stramonita; species Stramonita haemastoma. The sequence goes on from CM060324.1 coordinate 33,556,405, forward strand.
CATCAAGACTCCGTGGAAAGTATTATTGAACTTGATGGTGGTTGTTAATAATTGCTTAGCTTGTTCAACTCCTGGTACAACTGGGACACTGTTTTACCGCCTTTAGATTTTTGCAATGGTGATATATATATATATATTATATATATATATATATATATATATATATATATATATATATATATATATATATATATATATATATATATATATATATATATATTGTGTGTGTGTGTGTGTAATTGTGTGTGTGCGTGCAAGCGCGTGCGTGTTTGTGTGTGTGTGTGTGTGTGTGTGTGTGTGTGCGCGCGCGTGCGTGTGTGTGAGTGTGTGTGTGTGTGTGTGTGTGTGGCGCGCGCGTGCGCGAGTGCGAAAGTGAAAGAGACAGACAGACAGAAAGACAGAGGCATTGGCATGGAGACAAACAAAGAAGGGGTGCGATGGGTATTCCCCTTGGAACACATCTGCGTATAATGGTAGAAGTACTGATGAGCAGGAGAGAGAACCAAAGTGACTGTGTTGGAAGTGATACATTACCAAAATTTGTGGCCTCTTGAACTCGGGAAATAAAAAGTCTGAATCTTCAGCACCAGGTCTCTACAAAATTTTTTTTTACTGCTTCTGACTTGAAGAGGTGGGCTTTCTCATAAAATGTTTGTTATTATCAGACACCCTTGACTTTATTGGCTCTTTAGGAGCAGACGAAGGAAGAAGTAGGCAAGAGGGAGTGAATTAACTACATCAAGATTTCTTGAAAAATATAATTAGATTTTAGACGAGCTGCCATATCAACTCCGCTTTTACATATTCCAGTGTGGTTGAAACAATTTGTCATAGTCTTTGATAACTGGTTCGTTCACGCGCTTTTCATATATTGTTTTCATCTAAACACAACCCTTTTTTTTCTTCCCCAATCTCTTCCTTTTTTTCCATGCCTTTAGTTGCAGTAGGTCCCATGTAGATCACAATTTTTTGACAGAGAGGAAGCCATAATTATGATGGCAATGAGGGATACAGGCAGAATAATAAATCTTTTATGACCAAGAACATTTTGTGGGGAAAATGTCAAAGGATATAATTCACTTTATTATTTCTCAACATTACTGTCTACGTTTTCCATGTAACTTTTTTTTTCAGACTGCAACACTGCAGCTTTTTTATATGTAACGATCTCTCGTCCCTACACTCCCTCAAACCTGCAAACTATAAACTGGCAACGAACTGTTGTAGATTCCCACTCCCTCTGTCTGTCTGTCTGTCTGTCTGTCTGTCTGTCTGTCTCTGTCTCTGTCTGCCTGTCTGTCTGCCTCCCTCTCTCTCTCTGTCTCTCTCCTGGTTTTGTCCATGACCCATCCACGGATAAAATGACGGATCAGTGTAATATCCAACCATGACTGAGCAGAAAATAGGAGCGTCAGGGTAAGGAGAGGAGAAGGAAGGACTGCAGGCAGAGAGACAGAGACAGAGGAGAGAGAGACAGGAGAGAGACAGAGAGAGAGGGGGGGGGGGGCAAAGTGATTGTGTTGGAGATGATAAATTTACCAAATCGCAGTGGCCTGTTCCTTCTATCACATAAACTAGTCCCCTGTGACACTGACCCTGTGCAGACATTTAAATTTTTTTTGACTGCTTCTGATTTGAAGGGCGAGCTTTGTCATAAAATATTTGGTTAATTACACATCCTAGAATTAATCATTTTTTGAGGAGCAGATGTGTTGAAAAATGCAGAGTAATGAAGGGAATGAAACTTATGAAAACAAATACTATATGTAGTGCCAAAGGACTATTAGAACGAATGCATAGTGCTAAGCCAATTATTGTTTGCATTTTTGAGAATACCTTGAACAGGATTGTCTGTCTGGCGTTCATTCCTCCTGCAGAGGGAGTGCGCGTAGATTTCGCTTCTAGGCTTGTACAGTTTTGATGCTTGGTTTATACATAAAAAATCGTATGTCTAATTCTTTTCTAAAGACTTCATTTTTCCATGATCGGGCTTCCCCACCAATCCTGCATCGTTGTATATCATTTCCATCTTCAGTTGTTCGGGGGTTCATATACAGCAGTGAGAAGAAAGAAAGGAGGGTTGATGATACTAATAACTTATGTTGGCAGAAGTACGCATCGTCTTTTATGACCAAAGACACAAAGCCACAAATCTTGCAATGACACGATTCATTCTTTGTTTTTTAATGTACCTTTCTTGACATTTTCTGTTTGTATTGATCTTCTTCCCACCCACACATCTCCCTCCCACCCCTGCAAACTATGTACCCACTGTTCCTTTCTGCCCCCCCCCCCTCCCCCCTCTTCTCTACTACTCGTCTTGACTATGGTTCATTCATGGATGAAATGATGGATCTGTGTCATCTGCTACCATGACTGAACAGGGAAAAAATAGCGTGGCGGTAGAGGAAGAAAGGACTGACAATAGAGGGACAGAGAGAGAGAAGGGGAGGGAGTGAGAGAGGAGAGAGAGAGAGAGAGAGAGAGAGGGGGGGGGGGGGAGAGAGCAGGAGAGAGAGGGGGGAGGGGAGAGGAGAGAGATGTGAGATGCAAGGTGAGGGCAGAGACAAAGAAGAAAAACAGATTAGGAAAAGAAGCAGAAGAGACAGACGTAGACGATGACATAAAGAAGACAGAGAGACAGAGATAAGCTTTTTTTTTTTTTTTTTTAGATGCAATGACATGGCTAAAATTGAATTACAGTTGGAAGTTCCTTTTGGGAAACTGCATTGTGCAATACTGTCAATATTGCGAAAAGAACAAATCAAAGGGGTGATGTTGGAAATTTTAGAAAATTCAAAAAAGCAGCATCCTGCTACACCAAGCAAATGCATTGTTCTACCTCAGGACCAGATCTTAAAGAAAATAATGTACACTACCTCTGAG
>CM060324.1:33574290-33586790 GCA_030674155.1 Stramonita haemastoma
GAGCATCGACAATTCACAGGTGTGTCTCTAAATAGAAACACAACGCTGCGATTGCGCGCTCGGATCACATGGGAGATAATCTACTTACCACCCATCACATCCACCACCGGCCAACTAGAACCGCGTCCCTAGGTACGCTACCTGGCCAGCATATTTGATGCTGAAAACCAATAGCCCCTAATAACTATCTACAAAAATAATAATCCTACTTGGGTCTTTCACCCCATCCGAAGGTAGGCTACCTGGTCGGCATATTTGATGCTGAAAAACCAATAGCCCCTAACAACCGCAATCTACAAAACACTAATCCTACCTACGTGAGTCTTTCATCCCTCTTCTGACACCATCATCAAATATGTCCACTTCGTTACACCTGGTATGGCTGTTGCTGAGAGATTAGAATAAGCAGTCTGTAAATGAAAGTCCAGCAATGTTACAGAAGATGAGGCAGCCTAAAACATACACAGTACTTGATGAATTGCAAGGCAGGCGATTTAGAATGGTAAAGAACAATATCTACCCTGGTCTAGACACAACTGCTAAAACGATAGCACACAGTATAAATGCGTGTTACGTACATCAAAAATACTTACTTGTAAAGAAATCTTTTTAGTATTTTCATGATTGTGTATATGTATGTGACGTGAAATACATTCATGTTAAGCATCTCTTAGTCGTTTCCCTTGTTTTTATTGATTGTAGAGAACAGAGTGCAAAAGATACATACAAATGCAACTAATTAAAACAAGAAAAACAGATTACAACGTTTTAACATTAGGTCATTAATTATCACATAATTACACTTTCGGATTTATTGTTTATTTTGTTACTCCAAGTAGAGAGGCCTAACCATATCACACTGGCAGCACAGTCAAAAGTAATCTTTGAATCTGTGTAAAGATGACTGTATCCAAATATTCCACATTTGCATATCTTTTCCAGATCTCAGAAATCAAAACATTAATTGCTGTCACCATATATTTTAAAAAAATCCCTTAAAGTGCCAATTTTCTAAAGAAGCTGTTTTACAAATGAGGGTCAAACTGCGTCTTGTTTTGCTCTGTCAACTTCTATTTTCGTTCAGTGCAGGAACCCTTGCTGATATTTTTGTCACCCAAAACCGCCATCAGCCCTGTGGCGCCCTACTTCGTCGTCTGCTTCTCCCGCCACTCAAATGCCAGACAGACAGACACGAAGTGCACGAGCTGTCAGCAGGCCGGATGTAAGGGGAACCAATTTGTCTGCCTATTAGACAGGACTCGGGGAAAAGTTGCCTCCATTAAACGTTGCCCTGGCAGAAAGAAAGGCTTCTCTGTAGAGATGTATCAACAGCGGCTCTGCTGTTAATATCTGCATGTGGCTAGATGGTTGGTTTAATCAAGAGTTTATCTGTTCAAAAATATGATGCTCTGCCTCTAATAAATCATAACGACATGCTTAAACATTTGCTATTAAATGTACGACTGTAAAATATGAAAATTGAAATCAAAGAGACGAACAAAGAGATGAAGAAACAGGTTGACTGCATAGGCCTAAATAGACACAAAAAAAGAGAAAAGGATACGGAAGAAGAAGGCAGGATGAAGGCAAAGGACAAATAAATATTAAGTTCAGTACCAAACACATTCTTGAAGTGGGCATGATGGATTTAAATCTAAGATAAGCTAGAGTTTCGTTTTTACTTTTAACTGATATAACTGATATCATTTGTGCAAGAGTTAGTCAGAGGTTTTATTGTCATCATTACTTTGGTTGATAGCTTACCAACTAAATGTCATCTGAAATTAAAAACCAGGAAAGGGTGTAATCAAAGGAAATGAGAGCAGCAAGAACACACTAAATTAAGTTGATAAAATAAGATTATGGCGTATGCATATTTTAACAGGTCTTTGGAGGGAATGCAACTGGAAAAAAACCCAAGAGACCAGACAAGTCTGTACATAATATGAAATGTACACACAGAAATAAAGAAATATTTTTAAAATATGAAAAACCCAAAAGCCACCAAAAGCAGCGACAACAGCAGCAAAGAAGTATTGTTTTCACATATCTTTTAATTATAAAATTAAGGTCAAATTTTGAATGATAGTGAAAGAGATGGACTGGCTTAGAGTTCCTTTTGATATCTGGTACTAAAAACTGTTTCCTCCTGGTGATCTCCAAACCTTTCACACTTTACGTCCTACAGTCCTCTTCAGACATGACCTATGCTAAACGTGCGGCCTTCTCGGTGACCTGACACAGCAATCTACTCACCACTTCCTTTGACTGATGTGGACCATTCGCCTTGTTCTCATAAAACTAGTGTGTACAATGAAAGTCTGGACGTATTTTCCCCTTTGACTTGTTGGATAACAAAGATTTTGGTCATAGCTATGAATATCCAACAAAGGTTTTGGTGATAGCTATTAATCTGTGTGTAATTGTGCAAACTAATAAAAGATGTGAGAAGAAAAAAAAAAGATTTTCTGGTTAGTGGGATAGACTTGTGACTGTGCAAAAGAATTCATCCATCTACTGTGTCTGTGGTCAGCTTATTGCCATTTACGATAGAAAAAAAGAAATCAAAGAACTGGATAAAAAGCAGGACAGAATTTTTTTTTTTTTTTTTTTTTTTTTTTTTTTTTTTTTTGGGGGGGGGCAGGTGTATGCGTCCTTTTTCCATCTGTCTCTTCTTATTACCAATTTAAAAAAAACAACCTATAAAACATCTGTCAATAATGTCCATTGTATGTACACTATTTTGTCCAGAGCAAGGTTTAACAATGGTAACTTTCCCTAGTGACCTTTACACTGGGGTCTGCTGACAGCACGTGCTCATCACGTCAGTCTCTTTGGCGTTTGACTGGCGGGAGAGGAAGACAACATTCCCCAAACCACAAAACTGCAGACATCTGAGTGACAAAAAATTAGTATGTTGTTTTGAAGCAGGAACATACAAAGGGGTCTACAACTCTAAAAAGACCTGGGTTGACTTTATTTTCCAAAACAACGTGGGTTGAAATCAAAGTTTTAATTCCAAAAGATGCATTTAATAAAGAATGAAGTGCTTTTATATGTGTGTGGTACATGTAAAACTGCAGATGTATCGTTCTAAGTATATGTCTGTGGATACGTGTGCTTGTGTGTATGCCTCTTTGTGTGCGTGTGCGTGTGTGTGTATGCCTCTGTGTGTGCGTGTGCATGTGTGTGTGTGTGTGTGTGTGTGTGTGTGTGTGTGTGTGTGTGTGTGTGCGCGCGCGCGTGTGCGCGTGTATATACATACATATATATATATATATATATATATATATATATATATATATATATATATATATATATATATGTGTGTGTGTGTGTGTGTGTGTGTGTGTGTGTGTGTGTGTGTGTGTGTGTAAGTGTATGTGCAGCTTGCTTTTGAAATGTTCTCTTTCATTGTATCCTTCTGAATGAGTCTGTGATTTGCTTGACAGTTTTGTTAAGGCTTAATGAATAATTTGCAATGGCATTTCATAATAAGGATATAATTTTTGGCTGTCTTTGTCCTTTATAGGTGCATACCTAATGCTTCGACCATCCAAACTTATTAACAGGATAAATACTGATGTTTTTTCTGCCTCTTTGTGGAAGCCCGAATTGAGGGATGAGTAGGATGACTAATCGATCACTCACTCACTCACTCAGTCCCATGTCCCAAAGGACGTAGGGGGGACATGAGAGAAGACGCAACAGAGATCTTTTTCCATGCTTCACGATCCTGTGTGGCTAGTAGGAGGTGTTGTAGGGGTTGGGCGGTCCAGTCTTTGATGTTGTCAACCCATGATTTCTTTTGGCGGCCTCTTCTTCTCTTGCCCTCGACTGTTCCTTGCAGGATGGTTTTTGCTAGGGTGTTGTGTCTTGTGGTGTGACCAGACCACATCAGCTTTCTCCTCTTTATGGTGGAGAGCAAAGGCTCTTGGGGGCCCACACGCTTTTTGATTTCTTCTTTCACATAGTTATTGGTCTTGTGTTCTTTGTATGATAGTTTGAGAAGTCTTCTGTGGCACTTGTTCTCGAATGCTTGGATTCTCCTCTCTAACTCTGCTGTCAGAGTCCATGATTCACAGCCATATAGGAGGATAGATATCACGAGGGATTTGTAAAGGTGGTATTTGGTGCCGAAGCTGATGTTGTTGTTTCTGATGATCTTCTCGAGACTGACTAGAGCAGATGTTGCTGTTGCAATGCGAGCTTTCACTTCATTGTTTGATGTGCCATCTTTTGTTAGGATGGAGCCTAAGTATTTAAATTGGCTCACCTCTTCTAGTGTTTCTCCATTCATCTTTATTTCCGTGATGTCATTACTTGCGCTGTTGACCATGATCTTTGATTTCTCTGTACTGACCTCCATCGATCATGATCAGTCAAAAGGTAGACACTTAGACAATCTATTCCCAAGTAAACCAATCCAGACACAAGGATCAAAGAACGCTCCCTCTACAATTGTATCTATGCAATCTTCTTTGAACCAAGCAATGTATGGTGGTTCCAATTGACAAGTGCTTCCTATTTACAATCTTCAGACATTTACGCTGTATGGACACCAACAAAAAACAGACCAGATAACATTACACCACAAGGCCACTAGTATCCTACTAGGGAAACCTTGCCCAGGTTGCTCTCAATGTGCTCACGCTTCATCACACTCATTGACTCACTCAGTGTAAGCCACTGGCGTAGACCTCATAGAATCAGAACATACAAAGAATGCTCCAGTTGTTCTTTTTCCCCTCTGACGTCTAACAAAGGCTCTGGCCATGAATGAGAAACTGTCTGTACCCGTGCATAGACTAAAGGAGACAGAGGGACCGGACTGGAGACATTCTTCAGTGAGGACTGTGACTGGGACAAAGCAATCCACAGACCTGGCTACCTTCTCTGTTATAAATGAATTTGATACACAGGAAAGAAAGAAACTAAGTAAAAAAGATGAAAGAGGAAATCCGATTCTTTCAAGATAAAAAACAACAACCTTTGAACCAGTTTGACCTGTAGAATGCAGTGACCGTGCGTGACAGTGCCTGATTTTGTCGTGGTATAAGTATGATAGAGCCTACTTCAGAAACAAATAAAGGGCTAGGGACATACATAAAAGACAAGTCGGCAATTTCACATTCCAGAGTAAACCCATTCAGACACACTGATCAAAGTTTAAGTGCTCCGCATACCATTATACCCAAGGAATTCTCTTCCAACCAACGACATCAGCATTATCCACAATTTTTTTTTCTTTTTACGACCATCAGATACTGCACACTGTATGGCCTATAATACAGTTCAGAGATATTACACTATTATGGCTACGAGCATGATACAAACAAGACCTGCTTCCAATGTCTTCCACGCTTCGTCACACTCGCTGACTCACCCACAGTGAACCACTGGCCTAGTCCTCATAAAAACCAGAATATACAAAGAAAGTCTGAGCGTGTTCTGCCCTCAGAGGTCTGACAAAGGTTTTGGCGATGAATGAGAAATTGTCTGTACCCCTGTATAGACTGGAGGAGACGGAAGGAACAGCTTAGACATTCTTTATCAAGACCAGTGGCTGGGGCAAAGAAATCTACAGAATTGTTTCTCCTTAGTATAGTAGATGAATTATTTGTTCAAATGGAAAAATCTAAGGGGGAAAAGAAAACTTAGATGAATGGAAAAAACAAATAAGGGTTTTTTTTTTAGAAGTAGGGTGCCTAACACTCCCAATCTCTTTATTTCTCTCATATTTTTGGAAAGTATCACAAACAAGTTGCTATCAGTGTATTCTGTATACCTAGCTGCAAACATTGCCACAAAAATAAATTCAAAAGGGTTATGGATTTATAATTACCATCCGCTTCTGTACAGAGAAAACATATTTCATTTTGAGTCAAAAAAGTACAAAGTGACAGCAAATTATTCTTAGAACTTTTTCATTTCAAATGTAATAAACAGATTAAGAACAACAATCGAATATTCATACCGCTTCTAGAGAGCTTCGCGTATTCCTAACAATTAATACTGCCTTAGCTACAGTGGTGCAACAATACTATCAAAGTATTGTGTAGATACTTTTATGAGCCTTGTTTTAGCACGTAGCATGTGTGTGTGTGTGTGTGTGTGTGTGTGTGTGTGTGTGTGTGTGTGTGTGTGTGTGTGTGTGTGTGTGTGTGTGTGTGTGTGTGTGTAGGGGAGGAGGTCGGTGGTATGTTTTACAATGCTGCAGTTAGGCTTTTTTACATAATAAAGAGCGGTATAGGCGTCGTCCCTAAAAGCAATCTATAGTCTTTTCAGTTTATTATCTTACTCCTTATCAGGCAAAGAAACAGATTTTATTATTCAATCTATATAAAGAAGGAAAACGCATTCTTTGGACATAAGTTTACACACACAAAACGCCACCCAGTTTTAAATTGCAAACCTTTGTTTCCCCAAAACTTGCCTTAATGGTTATGGACACACATCAAGTTAGAAACAGTGGGGTAATGGGGAGTGCTGCTAGTCAGGAAAGGAAATTGGAGGCTATGAAAAGATTAGTACTTGACCCAAAAAAGTCTGTGTGGGAAACTTTTTCTTTCTAATTTGAATAGAAGCCTTTGCGCGCGCGCACAACACACACTCACACGCACGCACGCACACCACACACACTCACTCACTCACACGCACACACGCACGCACACAAACACACCACTCACACACCCACTCACACACACACTCACACACACACTCACACACACACACACACACACACACACACACACACACACACACACACACACACACACACACACACACACACACACACATATATATATATATATATATATATATATATATATATATATATATATATTATATATATATATATATAAAGAGAGAGAGAGAGAGAGAGAGAGTTCTTTTGTCTAATATGTTTGTGTATGGAAGAAGCATGTGTGTGTGTGTGTGTGTGTGTGTGTGTGTGTGTGTGTGTGTGTGTGTGTGTGTGTGTGTTGTGTGTGTGTGTTTGTGTGTTTGTGTGTTTGTGTTGTGTGTATTGATTCTTCCATTTCCCCACACTCCTTCTTCTATATAGTCCCTTCCTCTCTTATTATTGTGATCAGGCCAAAGGGTACAAAGGTTTCATTATTAGTTTCTGTATTATAAGCTTTAAACCTACATTTTTTCATTCATTCAAATAGACACAAACCCATAAATCATCACAGGAACAGTATCTTGCACATAACTACTACACAAAAGGCCCTCCCCCCTGCTTCCCCATGTCCTCTACAAAAAGGTTCCTTTTTCTTTTTACTACACATTTATTTTATTTTATTTTTATTTTATTCTTTTATATCGAGGATACTTTCATTTCGTTGCTTATGACACTCACACTAGTGCAAATATTGAGAAAAAAGCAACACCCAAGCACAAGCTCAATAAATAGGCATATGAACAATATGACTTTGAAACTCAATACATATATTCACAGTGGTACTCTTTGAATTTCTGTATGCTTGGGCCTGGTTCATTATACATTCAGGAACAGAGACTTTATTATTCAATGCACACACACCTTTACCAGAAAAGGTCAAAGGTCAAAGCACCGCTGAGAAGTGTGCTGTGCAGACTGATTTTCCGATGTCTGGTGTTCACACATGAAATCATCACCATATGGTCACATGTGACATAAAGTGAAAGATCTTTCAGATGTTGGCACGAAAGAAGGACATTTTACTTTTAAGAGACTTTCTCTGTAGAGTTTCTGTGAGCGTTGTAGTAAGTCGTATAGGGATAGTGGTGGCACTGTGGACGAAATTGCATGATTGTGTTCTGTTGTGAATGCACCTAACTAGAACAGAATAGATTCCAGGTTTGAGTTTGATTCAATGATAGGCTCCCCCACACACATCTTCTATTTTCCAGACACTGACAGATCGTATGAATGGTGGTGTTTCACAAGAAAATAATTAACTGAACCCTGTACAAAAGTTATATTCAATGCACAGATATAAGACCATGAAGTAACACAGTTCTTTCCAGCAAAAATAAAATAAAGAAATCATCTGTGATAGAAACACATTTACAGGCAGAGGGAATCACACACACACATTCTCTCTCTTACACACATAATTTATTCTCTCTCTCTCTCTCTCTCTCTCTCTCTCTCTCTCTCTCTCTCTCTCTCTCTCTCTCTCTCTCTCTCTCTCTCTCTCTCTCTCTCTCTCTCTCTCTCTCTCTCTCTCTCTCTCTCTTCTTTTTTTGTTTGTTTGTTTGTTTGTTTGTTTGTTTGTTTTTAGGGGAGGAGGACTGCTTTTCCCTAATCAGGGCAAGGGCCGGATGAAAAAAAAGGATGTGCATGCGTACTATGTTACCCTTGGAAAATAAAGATCATTCATTCATTCATTCATTCATTCATTCATTCATTCATTCATTCATTCATTCATTCATTCATTCATTCATCTCTCTCTCTGTCTCTGTATCTCTCTGTGTGTTCCCATACCAGGCAGGGTGCATAGCACCTGATCTTCCCTTGTGCTTGTGACTTTGTAGGAAGTATTTTTGATGTTCTCATCAGACACATTAATTCTTTATTGCAGCTTGTTTTGATCGTACAGGTTGTATGCTGCTTTTGTAACCCACTGATTGCTGACATGAACTGGGGGATCCTCAAAGTGCCTACTTCATGTTCTGTATGTGAATAGACACAGAAGTGATTAAGGCCCCGGCAGTTCTGCACTTGGAGTTGACCTGGGAGATTGTAAAAAATCCCCACCCCTAGATCACCAAACTCTGACACCGAAATTTTAAGTCCAAGACTTGATGGACCCATGGGATTGAAATTAACTAGTCTTAACCACTTAGACTGTAGTTCAGCCCAATCATACCCAAAGATGAGTTTGTTGAGCTTTGTTGTGACGAAATCTGTTTAAGCACAGCTGTCCAAATTTCATGCACAGCAAATAGCATTGACTACACAATGCTGGTTACATTATGATTTCATTTATGGTAGATTCTAACTTTGCTGAAGTGACATTTTTAGGGTTGAACAGAAATGTTCTTTCAATTATTTTATTGACTGTAGCTTGAACAGTATAGTTAGGTTACGTTTGTATTATACAACCATTACATTTGAATAACAATTTTGAAATAATAAATTTTAGCTGTTTTTGGCAATGCTTTATGTGTTTCTCTGAAAGCAATGAATTTGAGATGAGGGATGTCCGCTTCTCATTCCCCCTATTGCTCTTGCAGTCTTTAAAAATATAATTTAACCATTATGAATATGCAGATATACAAGTCTCAATACATAAGTATTGCTATTCAAATCACTTCCAGGAACATAGCCCCACCCCTCAAATAGCCCAAAGCTTGTTTGTTGTTTGTCCCTTCATTACTTATTTCGTATATACCATACTCATACCAGCACAGCTTTTCAACAACGAAAAAAGTGGACCAGTGATGTATACGACTTTAATCCATGCGTTCATTACAGTACTGTATAAAATGGTGTATGCTGTCATCTTATTCATTATGCATTCAGGGCCAGAGTCTTTGATATTCATCAAGAAACCCTCACCAGGAAAGGTCAAAGGCACCGTTCAGAAGGAGTGTGCTGTCTGTGCAGACTGATTTTATGACGTCTGGTGCTGAAGTGTGAGCATAAAGGAGAAGTCTTTAAGAAGTTGGCAAGAATGAAGAGAATGTTACTTTGGAGACTCCCTGTAAAGTTGCTGTGCGCGTTTATCGTCATATACGATAATAGTGGTAGTAAAGATGATACTGTGAAATTCATGGTCTGGTGGTAATTGCACCCGTATAGATGGTATGGGGTCCCGAGTTCAAAGCTTGTGTTTAGAGCTGGACTTTTTGTTTTCCCAATCCACCAGACCAGGAGTGTAGTTTGGTTGTCAATTTTTTTTTTAGATAACGTAATAATCTTAAATCCGTAAGCAACAAGTGTTTACTGCAAATGAACAAAAAGCTATGCAGTAAAAATTGTGTCACCGAGCTACAATTTCTGTAGAAAATCTATGGTTATATGAAAAAAATCTAGACAGACAGGAACACAGCTGTGGCCTTGCATTGCTGGATGGGCCTCTACAAGGCAATCGTTCTGAGTTTTACACATGCAAAGAAATCCGTAAACTATGAAAAAAATGTGTATGTGTGCGTTGCGTCGTGTCGTTTGTGTGTGTGCGTGTGTGGTGCGTGCGTGCGGTGGTGTCTGTGTGTGTGTGTGCGTGCGTGCGGTGCGTGTGTGTGTGTGTGAATCTTTTCACTCATCTTCTTCTTTGTTTTGTTCATTTTAGTTTCCTTCTTCTCTTATACATCAACAAACAAGCGAAATTTCTATTCCTGATGTTTAAGGGCTTGGGCATTAACAAGTGGTGCATCTTTTTCCTTCGACTTAATAAAGACACAGACATATGGAACAAACAGTACGAAACAAACTAGAAATCACAGCCAGAAACATGGCTGATCACATTTTAAAATGTATTTTGTTGCTTTTTTCAATGTTTTCGTATAAGGAATTTCACACCAATAAAGATGATGAGATTCATGACTCTAACCCTCACTTTATCTTTCATAGTGTTACCCTTAGAATGTGTGTTCATCTTGGCTTCTTCATTATACTTTCAGGACCAGGAAGTTCATTATTCCTCCTGAAGTATTCGCTAGGAAAGGTCGAAATCCAAAGCATAGCTGTGATGTGTGATGTACAGTACTGATTTTATGACGTCTGTGGGGATGAATCGTAAGCATAAAGTAAATGTCTGTAAGAACTTCGCACAAAAGTCTGAGAAGGTTATACAAGATACTGTTTTTTTTTATTGAGAGACTAGTGGAGGAGGAAAACAAGTGCAGGCAACCAGTTACTTTCTTTGTAAAGTTTTTAGTTTGTTTGGGGGTTTTATGGGATTTTTCTTTTTTACAAGTGTGTAATGTCGTACAGGAATATCGTGGCGCCATAAATGAGATAGCTGGATAAGTGGTCTGGTACCGATGCACCCCCTAGGAAGCATTAGATCCAGGTTTGAATCTTCATCTTCGATTCTTTATTGACATGATACCCTTCGAATTTTTTGTTATACCTTTAGCTATTTATCCTTATATATTCAGGACAAAGAGTTTATTGCATTCCTCTCAGAAGCACTCAACAGAAAGGGTCAAAGGTTCAAGGCACTTACTCTGACGTGTGATGTGCAGACTGATTTTTATGACGTCTGGGGGTAATCGTGACTAATAAAAAGGTATGTGGACAGCTGTTTAAATAAAAGCTGAGAATGTGACTCCACAGATGTTTGCAAAAAGTATCTGTGATGGTTTATTGCTGTATGGGGTTACAGAAGCACTGGGGATGACATCACTGGACTTGTTCTATCTCGGTACCACCCAACTACAAAGCAAGGTTTCAAATTCTTTCAAAGCTAGAGTCCCCTAACCACGAGAGGTGCCTGGTGCTACTCTTTTGAAGAAGCACGGTAATCTGAGTACCGTATGATGTATATGCCGTAGACAAGCCGCGGTAATGAGAGTTCACCACTGCAAATTTCTGTAGAAAGAACACTATCATGGGGCTAAAAGGAGCAGAAAGGCAGGAACACTGACTAAAAGGTGTGGAATACACACACTGATTATCTCTTAGAAAGCAGGCTGAATTTAGCAGACAAAATCTGCAACAGCTACAAAAGCTAAGAAGATGTATAACAATACTAGTCCTTTCAAAATAGCATTTGTGGGAAGGGCAGCACAAACTTAGCTCTGATTAATTTTGCCAAAGGTAACAATGTTTATGAGGCTTTTTAGCATTAAAACATGTCCATCTTTCATCACACCACAAACAGTCTTACACAGTCAAACAACAACTATTAAACAATGCCATGCAAATCAGTTCCCACAGATCAAAACATTTGCTGAACATTGTTTCGTTCTTTCATGCCTTCAAGCACAGAACCGGCACCAATGCAGATGATGAAAAACACAAAAGCTGGACCGTGCAATTCAGTCTATGTATTCACAGCAGTGCGGTACCCTTTGAATCTGTAGACACCCTCAACTTATGTATTGTGCACTAAAGAACAGAGACTTGGATATTCATTCGAGGAACCTTCATCATGAAAAGTCAAAGGTCAAAACACCGCTAAAACGTGTGCCGCCGCAAGACCAGTTTACGAGTCTGGCTGGTGAAATTGTCAACATAAAGTAAATGGCTGTGACTAAGAGACTGGGTGCGAAAAGGTTACTTCAAAGGAACTTCTTTGCAAAAAAAAGTTTTTGATGGTGACTTTTTTTTGGTGCTGTCTGAGATCAAACTAGCCTAGAGCTAGTTTGGATACTGGACTTGTTGCCTGTTGTGTGAGAGTACTAATGAGTGCTGGTTCGAATCATCATTGAAGTAGATGTTTAAGCGGACTTTTGGAAAAGAGTCAGCAGTATTTTTCAATGTCACTTCCCTGCAAGTTTTCAAAATATCAACACACGCTAAGTTTGATTATGCAAACACGCAGATAACATATTGCAAA
>CM060324.1:33591790-33609290 GCA_030674155.1 Stramonita haemastoma
ATATATATACATTTCCAACAAAACCTAGATTAATTTTCAGATGACACCCACTATAAAATTTAGATTAGAGATGAGATAAACAAACCATATTTGCAGAAGATTTAATGAAAGAAACAAGCAGTAAAATAACCAAATGAAAAGATTACAGAAAATTCAGTGAGAGAAAACCTTTAAGGGTATAAAATAGGTTGAGCATTTGATCTAACTCTGTATGTAAGTAGTACACCACCATTAAAGTCAGTTTAAACACAGCTTGGCTTTGATCGAGACCAACTTCACAAGGGGGGACACCAAAGTAGGTCAATACTCTTAAAATGCACTGCCTGTCATTGACGCAGAAAACGGTGTCTGTGACATGGAGCTGTCTTTGATGTGACAACATCACTGACTAGACAGCTGAAAGTGGCCCTTTAGAAGGAGTGGGGTCAGAAAAGAGGAGAGGGGAGAAAGGAAGGAATAGACATGATCTCTGTGGTCAAGTGGTGTGTGTGTGTGTGTGTTGTGTGTGTGTGTGTGTGTGTTGTGTGTGTGTGTGTGTGTGTGTGTGTGTGTGTGTGTGTGTGTGTGCACAGTGTGTCAGTGCTTTTAGATTGCCCTTTGATAAATTTGAGAGTTAAGTGTTTGATCCTTGCAGGACTGGTTATATTAGGGGGTTTGAATACTAAGCTTCCACTGTGTGTATGTGTGTGGTGTGTGTGTGTGTGTGTGTGGTGTGTTGTGTGTGTGTGTGTGTGTGTGTGTGTGTGTGTGTGTGTGTGTGTGTGTGTGTGTGTGGTGTGTGTGTGTGTTTGTAAATTGAATGTGATCAATAATGAATACCACTTTTAATGCCCAACTTAGCAAATGTATGGCATGCCTTCCTGCTTGCATTGCAGTGGCAATACAGATCAGTGTTGGCCATGTGTAAATTTTTTTCTGATACCAAAAAAAGTTATTTGCTTAGTACTGGTAAAATATGCATTGAATTCCAGAAAAAGTCTAAGATGTTAAGCCTTGCTGTTTTCTTCAAATCATGTGAATTGATGTTGCCCTAATGTATACAGTCAAATATTCTGTAAAGTGCCTTGTACTGTTAAAAGATATATTCAAATCCAATAAGTCATTTACGTACACATGTCATTTGTTAATTCTACCTCTTGATGATTTTCTTTATCCTTTTTGGAGAGCTGCGAGGTTTACCAATGATGCGATTTTGCATATGCAACTGCTTTTACCCACCATGGAGATAGCCACATTCCAACTTCAAGGATGATGATAACATTTAGAGACTATAGCTGTTTGTCTCTGTTGTCATTTGTATTCCAAACAAATGAAAATGCATACAACTGTTTACAGTATCTGAAAGTACATGTTTCTGCATGAGTGTGTTTACATGCATATGAATAACTTGCAATAACAGAAAAATAAAACCGGAGTCATTGAGACCTTCTTCTTAAGTATTCAGGCTCATTGTCAACATTCAGGTCTATGATCCTTTAATGAAGATTACATTTTACAAACAGGTCTACCAAAGAACAAACTGACACCCTTACAGTATGAATCTGGCAGTCAACCAGCAGTGCTACAGTTTTCATAGGCCAAGGTACAAGCAGAATAGGTTCCAATATGTACATAAGTTCGTCTGCTTAATCTCAAGGCAAACATTTCACTGACAAGTTATGTGTATCATACCAACAGAATTATAGCAGGCTTGGACCCATGATTGAAGTTTCACAATGTAGGCAAGGGTAGGAGAGGGAGAAATCATGACAAATATATGGCTGCAGAACTGGATGCAAGCGCCAAACTGTATCCTGTGGTTAGGGGTGCATTGGGGTATTTTTCCCCCTTTCAGAGTTTTGTTTGCAGTTCTTGTTTATTATCATAGTGTCTCTCTGTTTTTTTCTGTCTGTCTGCCTGTTGTTGTCTGTCTGTCTGTCTGCCTATCTGTGCTGATCTCTTTCTATGTTGTATCAAATTATGCATTCCCATGTTTAGAGTTTTGTTTTGTAGCTCTACCATTCTCTTGTCATATCTGTCCTTCACTCTCTATCTGTTTGCCTTATCTTCTCTCTCTGTGTCTTATATATTATCTTTTGCTCCCCCTCTTTTTCAGCTTCCTCTCTTTTACCCCATCTTTCTCTCCTCTTGTTTTCTCCTCTCTTTATCAACCATCTCTTTTTCTCCCACCCACCTGCCTCTCTCCTCTCCATTTTAGTCTGACTAACACACAAACACAAACATGCACACACATACACCACACACCAACACACAGCACACACATACACCCCACACACACACACACACACACACACACACACACACACACACACACACACACACACACACACACACACACACACACACACACATACCCACATTTACCCTTACAGTTGTTCACAATTCAAGTCTTCATATTTGTGTGTATATCTGTGTGTATGCTATGCATTCGAACATTCACCTATGTGAGTGTGTGCTGGCATGCAACGCATGCACACACACTCTTACATACACACACACTCACATAGGTGAATGCTGCGCATGCACACGCATGCACACACACATCACACACATCCACACACAAATAATTTTGCAGACTTGAATTGTGAACAGCAAATAAACTTTGCATAAAATCTTAAAGAATCCAGATACAGAATAACTAACAAAAATTGACAGGACATTACAAGAAAATGAACCTTGTTCAAAAGACCGAAATCAAAATGTGCTGAGCATTAATTTTAATCTGGCTCTGTAAGAAGTGCAATGCTTACAAAGTCATGTTTTAACACAGTCCTGGCTTTGATGCTTTAAGCCAGAAGAGCTTCACAAGGAGACACCAAAGTAGGTCAATACTCTCAAATGCACGTGCACGTCGTTGAGGCAGAAAAATGGTGTCTGTGACATGGAACTGTCTTTGATGTGACAACATCCCTGAGACAGCTGAAAGTGGCCCTTCTGAAGGGGAGGGAGGGGGATGGAAGGAAGGGGGTGAGGGAAAGGGTGAGGGAGAGGGAGAGGGAAGGTAAGAAGTCCTTGGTCAAATGGTGTATGTGTGTGCACAGTGTAAGGCACTTACAGATAGGTTTTTGAGTGTTGTGATAGGCCGAGTCACTGCAAGATTAGATCTATGAGGTGTGCATAGTATAATAAACCTTACAATACCCTTGTATGTTTGTTGTGTGCGTGGTGTGTGTGTATGTGTGCGTGTGTGTGTTTGTATTTTAATGTTTATATATGTTTTTATTTATATGTGTGTGTGTGTGTGTGTGTGTGTGTGTGTGTGTGTGTGTGTGTGTGTGTGTGTGTGTGTGTGTGTGTGTGTGTGTGTGTGTGTACTAAGAGTAAAGGTTGATGATGGCCTTAACAATAGCTACTGTTTCGTAATAGTAAACAGGATTTGCTTGGCAGTGGTAAGTGTTGGTAGTCCTGAAAATGGTTTGCAGATAGTGTTTTGTGTATAAGTTATTTATGTTTAGGTGACATTATCCAAAAATGCCTTAGATTTTCTCAACATATAATTTAGAGTGAAAGTGTAGAAAATATTTGTTACGATTTAGAGTTTAAGCGACAACATTTATGATATGCCTTAGATCTTTCTACATCTATCTAATCTATTTACAGAGAACGCGTGGAAATACTTTGTTGTGTTATATTTAATGCCTATGTGGTATGTTTACAAGTTGCTTATGTGTTTGTTAACAGATTTCAATGAAAAGAAATACACCAGAGGCTGGGTGAGCCTGAACATAATCTCTTGTTTTGTTTTTTATACCACTTTCTGTCGCCCGCAGATTTCTCTTTGTGAAATTCGGGATGTTCTCCCAGGTGGGACTAGTGCAGCGCCTACCCATTATTGTTCTTTTTCTGTCTGCTACTGTATTTGTTTCCTATCAGAGTGGCTTTTTTTCTACGAATTTTGCCAGGGACAACTTATTGTCGCCGTGGGTTCTTTTAAGTGCACTAAATAATAATGTGCAACACACGGATCTCGGTTTGTCGTCTCATCCAAAAGACTAGCACCCAGACCACCCTCCATGATCTAATGAATGGGGGCAAAGTTTTGGGCCCAAAAGGGATTCGAACCACCGACCGTACTCTCCGACCTGGACTTTTCACTTTTACATCCAAGCTTTATGGTCAGGACCTTGAATGATGATCTGTTTGATGGGCATGGTATTTACTCTGTGATTCCACAGACATCAAAGCACAAGCCTTTACGATGGGACTCTGGCGGTCAACCCATTGAACCCCAGTGTTCCCAGGACAGATAGCAGGCAGAATGTGTTCAAATATGTACATACCTTCTGTCTGAATAATCCCACGGCAAAGTTTTGTCACTGACATGTTATGTGTATTATGCCAATAGATTACTAGTCGGCCGCTAGGGCTTTTGATAGCAGTTTTGGCAATAGAAGGGAAGGCAGGGTGGGAAAAGGGAGGGGGGAGGTGAGGGGGTTCATAACCAATGAGTGTGTGTATGTGGGGGGGGGGGGGGGGCAGGGAGTCATAACCAATGTAAGGCCTGAGGAATGTATGCAAACTGAGATTACGTCCTGTCTATATGGGACCATGGGGGCATTGCTTTCAGCTTTTCCGATTTTTGTCTGTAACACTTTTTTATATTCTTTTCACTGTTTGTTGTTATCTGTCTATGGTTATGTCTGTGCCTGTGCATACAAATGTTAACATCTCTCTGTCTCTGTCTCTCATCTCTGTCTCTCTCTGTCTCTGTCTCTCTACTCTATCTGTCTGCTGTCACTCTATCACACACACACACACACACACACACACACACACTCCAGCTAACTAGTTCGCAAACTAGACAGTAGACACTGACGTAGGAGGTACCATAGAAAGTACGTCATTAGGATGATGACAACACTGGAACGTCATTGTGAATATCTGGCCCTTTCAAAAAGCAGCTAAGTACTGAAACTCTTTTCCCCAGCTCTGTAATTTGGACACTAAAGTGAATAGTTATCGAATCGTGACGTAGAAAAAAAAGTCATAAGGGTAATGACTATAATCATTGGTACGTCAATTATATTGGACAACTGAAAAGAAAGTCACGGCTCTTAGGAATCAGTCTGCTTCACATTCCAGACTTTCATCTCACTTTCCTTTCCTCTTACCTTCGTCTTACCTGTGCGTGCATGTATATGTAGGTGTGCGATTACATACGTACATGCTTAAATAATAGTGGTTATAATTATGTCTTTCTAGTCAATGGTTTTAATAACATTGTACCATAACATTAATGTGTGTGTGTGTTTTGTGTGTGTGCTGTGTGTTGTGTGCGTGCGTGTGTGTGTGTGTGTGTGTGTGTGTGTGTGTGTGTGTGGGGTTTGTGTGTGTGTGGTTTGTGTGTGTGGTGTGTGTGGTTGCGTGCTATGAGTGAGTGTGAGTGTTTGTGATATTTTTATGTGAAGCATATAATGTTTGAACAAAATTAATATGAAATGTAGCTTTCTTGTGACTTTTGATTATAAGTCGTATCAATATGCCTGCCAGTATTGTAACTTGCCCTTCAGGGATGATTAAAGTTTTTGACTTACTTGACTTGACTTACCTGTTTGTCTTCTCTATCCTCTCTCTTCTTTCTTGCTGCTTAGGAAATCAACTAACGAAAATCACATTGTTCTCCAACAGTTGTGAGTTTTGAGGGCAGAGAGAGAGAGGAGAGAGAGAGAGAGAGAGAGAGAGAGAGAGAGAGAGAGAGAGAGAGAGAGAGAGAGAGAGAGAAGAAGAGAGAGAGAGAGAGAGAGAGAAGAGAGAGAGACAGAGAGAGAGACAGAGACAGAGACAGAGCAGACACAGAGAAGAGACACAGCAGAGAAGACAGACACAGACAGACAGACAGACACGCAGACAGACAGACAGGACAGACAGACAGAACTGACAGAAACAAACAAAAACAGAGACAACATCTGTTTTGTCACATCAAAGCGTGGACAAAGCCTGGCAGCGAGACAGGCGCCCTGGTACAGCCACTTTTAACGCCCGCCTTCAGGCAAGTCGGCAGGCTGTCGCCCTTTACGCCACGTTACACCTCAATGAGCACTAAACTACAGCTGGACTGACTGACTGACTCACTGACTGACTGAGTCACTGACTGACAGACGGACTGACAGACGACTGACTGACTGATAGCCAGGTAAAAGGAATAGGTAACTGGTGGGGGCGTGGCTTTATATCTACTTACACACAACACACACACACACACCACACACACACACACACACACACACACACACACACACACACACACACACACACACACACACAACACACACACACACACACACACACACACACACACACACACACACACACTACACACACACCACTACACACACACACACACACAAACAAACACACACCACACTAACACACACACAACATACACAACACACACACACAATACAACACACACACACATACACACACACACCCACACACACACACACACACACACAACACACACACACACACACACACAACACACACAACTGTCGGCAAGGCAAGGCAAGGCAAGGCGGTGTCAAATGTGGGAGCAGAATGACGAGGTTTTAGTGTCCAGCCTCTAATCGCAAGGAGGCGTGCTGTTTACCCCAGCTGGCTCTCTCTCTCGCTTCATGGCGTCAGCCGACCACTGTGGCTCGCCCTCTCTCTCTCCTATATCCTATACCATACCCTACCTGTGACTGGAGGTACTACTAACAAATAAGGCCGGATAGGATGGCCCGCGACAGAATGGTAGGGGGGGGCTCAACATGTGTGTGGACATACAGCCTTGCCTTGTGTTTGAGGCAGGAGGGAATCAGCGATCATGTGAGAGTTTGGTTTGTTTTGGGTTTTTTTTTAGGGGTGGGAGAAAGATTTAGAGAGTATTTTGTGTCTTGAGTTGGTTCTGGTGTT
Organism: Stramonita haemastoma; assembly: GCA_030674155.1. Taxonomy (NCBI): domain Eukaryota; kingdom Metazoa; phylum Mollusca; class Gastropoda; order Neogastropoda; family Muricidae; genus Stramonita; species Stramonita haemastoma. The sequence goes on from CM060324.1 coordinate 33,598,688, forward strand.
GTGTACAATGTTTTGAGACTCGGTGCTGGGAGGATATCGAGTTGTGTATGTTTTTTCTTGTTGTTCCCTCCATCTTGTTTATGGTGAGTCCCATGCTTCCATGATGAAGGGGCAGAGGAAGCGACGACGACGACGACTCCAACGACCCAGTGACCCCACTGATTCCCAGGATTCCTTCCAGCCCCAGAGAGGGTCTGGGGACCAGTCCTGGTGTGAGGGAAGTGGTCAGCTTCAGTGAGGCAGGTTACGCCGACCTTGTGAGGACCTTTACGTCTGGGATGCCCAAGAGAGAGTCAACAGATGATGATGATGAGGGTGATGATGAAGTATTCGAGGACTGCCCGCCAGTGTTTGGCGTACAGAGTCAGGTGACAGCAAGGCTTGCTGTCCGCAATGCTCTGGTCTGCGGGAGAGGGTCTGGCAGATATCTGCCGCGTTCTCGTTCTTCTGAGGACCTTGGCAGGAACCTGAAGAACGATCTTGCCGTGATCTCAGCTGTGGAGAGGGCCCCACGCCGTGGACCTTTGATGATGGCATGTACAGAAGGGCGATCCCTTCCGCAGGTTTGTCAGGAGTCTGTCAGAATCTGGCAGTCTTCCTCCTGGACGTGGTACACAATGGACTGGCTTGGCCTGTGCTGATGATGTGCCTAGCTTGACTTCACCACCTTCCAGCTTTTTTCATAGAAGCTACGGAAATGAGGTTTTCCGACCAAGTCTGCCTCTGGAGTATTCAGTTGATGGGTATTCTGGAAAGGGGTACCAGATGGACACTCCAGGGTATTCTGTCGTAGGTCAGCTTGACATCAACAGACAGATCGCTGACGCCTTTAGTGCTGCTGACAAGACAGATGATCCTTCACAGAAAGGTGTGCGTGGATACTCTGCAAGCGACGATCTGACAAATACCTTCTCCACTCAAGAGATGTCTTGCGACCATGTGAAGAAAAACCGTTATAATCTCAGGATGGTCAGACCCAGGGCACTGAGTCTGGGAGACATAGAAGAACACAGCTACTCTGGACAGGCACCCATGACTTACAGTTCTCCAACCAGTCTTCTCCCCACATTGAACCAGGACATCCCCACTGATCCAACAGGCAACAACCCTCAGCAGGAAGCCAACTGCACAAACGTCCTTAAGAAAGAGATCCCTCCTTCACTGCACAGCACCACACCTTCCCAAACCCTGGCAGACATCAAGACCTCCCTGAAGAGCGTTCTTTTAGATTCTACAGAACAAGGATGTACCGAGACCGTCAAAACCAGCAAGGACTGTCCGCTTCACACCAACACCCTGTCATCCTCCACCCACCAGAGCAGCTCTTCAGGGTACGGGACAGGCTCCAGCAAGCTCAGCAGCCAGCGGCAGGTGACCTCGTCCTCCTCCTCTTCTGGAGGTGGAGGTGGTGGTGGAGGTGGTGGTGGTGGTGGTGGGATGTACAGCCAGGAGTTAGATCTGGAGCTGGTTCGTCTGGAGATCCTGGTGGACTCCCTGCAGGAAATGGAGGAGCAGCTCAAGCTGAACGACCAGGTGCGGGATGACTGCCTGTCAGAGTACCACTCCAGTGAGGATGGGGATCTCACGTCTGCTATTGAGGTAGGAGATCGGATGACAAAATTATTATTATTTTTAAAAAAACAGCATGCACACTGGTGTCGTGTTTAGACACCATCCCTTTAGGAAAAATCGGGGAGTTGGAGTCCCTAGGGCGGCTCGGGGCTGTATGTAAAAATAAAAAAAATAAATAATGGGTAAGCGCTGCACTTGTGGAGACGATCTCTCCCCTGGAAGAGCAGCCCGAATTTCACGCAGAGAAATCTGCTGTGACATTAACTTGTATAAATAAAAAAATTAAAAAAAAAAAAAGATCGGAGTGGGATATATGAGAATGGTTTTTGGAATGGGGTAGGATGAAGGAACATAGGAGAGGAGGAAATAGGAGTGGGGGGAGGGGGAGAGGAGGGGGAGAGGAGACTGTAATGCAAGGGGAGTTTCTAGGGCCTAGGGAAATTGTTGAAGAGGGGATTTAGGAGATAAGGGTGTTTGTGGATCTAGAAAGTGGTTGTAATAGTGATCGAGTTCGACTTCGTAAATCTAATTAATGATTGGAGATATTGTTTTTTTTGTTCGGTTGTTTTTTTTTTTTTTTTTTTTTTTTTTTTTTTTTTTTTTTTTGGGGGGGGGGGGAGACTGTTTAAAAGTTTAAAAGTGATTTCAGATACACTTCACCTTTTCATAGCTTACTTCTTTGTATTTTCATAGCCCACTTGGTTTTTTTCACAAAATCTTGGAAAATAAATACTTTAAAATAAATTTTGAAATCATGAGATGCCCATGTTGTTTTTTTATTTAGTAATAATAAACAATTGAATGGAGAGAGAGAAGAAGAGAGAGAAAGAGAGAGAGAGAGAGAGAGAGAGAGAGAGAGGAGAGAGAGAGAGAGAGAGAGAGAGAGAGAGTTGACAGTTTGACAGTTCCTTAATAATGTGCTTTTCTCATTCTAAAGGCTTAAGTGAACACTCCAGTTCACCCAACAATAAATAAATTGATACAGAAAATAACCAAACAATAAACTGTGAATATATCCCAAATTTATGAATAGAAGGAGGGACAGAAGAGAGACTGTCAGGCGAGAAGATCGAGAAAAGAGCAAAGGAGAAGAAATGTTATAGACAAAAGAGAGATCGAAGGGGGTGTAAGAGGGTTTATTTATTTATTTATTTATTATTTATTTATTTATTTATTTATTTATTCTTTTATATCGAGGATAACAGAATAAGCAATCATGTGCTTTTTTTCATCCGGTCCCCGTGTGTATGCAGTTTTGTAAATATTGTCATCTGTTCCCACCGGCGTAAGGAGAGAGAGAGAGAGAGAGAGAGAGGAGAGAGAGAGAGAGAGAGAGAGAGAGAGAGAGAGAGAGAGAGAGAGAGAGAGAGAGAAGACAGACAGACAGACAGACAGACAGACAGACAGAAGACAGACAGACAGGCAGGCAGCAGGCAGCAGGCAGCGCCGACCGACCGAACGACCGACCGACCGACAGACAGACAGACAGACAGACAGACTTAGAGGATGGAAGAAAGAGAGAGAGGCGGTAGGAGAGATACATAGACAGACAAAGAAAGACAGACAGACAGACAGACAGACAGACAGGCAGGCGCAGGCAGGCAGGCAGACAGACAGACAGACAGACAGACAGACAGACGACAGACAGGCAGGCAGGCAGGCAGGCAGGCAGGCAGGCAGCAGGCAGGCAGGCAAACAAACTCACAAAGGGAATCAGAATGAGAGGGGACAACAATGTTTTTGGAAACTCCTCATCAAAAAGATGTCGACCATATCGGTGTTATTGCGTGCAGCAGCTTAAACCATCACCGGTAATTGGTGTTGCCGACAGGTGAGACAGGTGATTATATCAGCAGCCATTGTTGTTGTTCTTGCTGCGCGTTCCTCAGCTTAACACCCTAGGGGTCACAGAATATGCTCCTTGTCTCACTCATCCAACCCTGAGGACCTCTTTGAGGCCTAAGTTCACACTGACCGAGACCTTTGCGTGTATGATCTTTCAGGTTCTTCATCATTTCGGTAGCACTCTCCTCTAAATAAATAAAGTTCACTCTGATGTCGAATTGTGGCTACCAAAAGAGTGATACACACAAACTTCTCACTTATGCTTCTACTTATGTTTTTTCAGTGATTCAAGGCAATGAGCAAATAATCTAAATGAGCCCTGGATGTTAAAATGGAGAATAGGCAAAAGCATACATAAATGTTTGATTTAAGGACTGAAAAATGGTTCAACCAACGCACACAGATGGCAAACATCGAATCAGCTGACAAAATGTTGACTTCCAAGAAAGGAGGAGAGAAATGATTTAAAAAGAAATAAAGCTATAACTAGAGATGTACCCTACTCATGAATCCTTGTAACTATCTCTAAGCTTTTTCCCCATCTGTCTCAATAGCCTCCTCTTTCTCTTTCTTTACGTCTATCTGTCTGTATAAATCTGTCTGTCTGTCTCTCTGTCTCTCTGTCCTCCTTTCTTCTGTCTGTCTTTATGGATATTCCCTCTCTGTCTTGCTCTTCTGCCTGCCAGGATCTCTGTCTGTGTATGATTGTCTTCCTTTGTCTCCATTTGTATCTGTTTCTCACTGTCTCTGTCTGTCTGCTTCTCTTGAAGTACACTCACACGCACACAAACACACATTCATACACATGCATACATACACGCCACACACAAACAACACATACATACCACACATCACACATACACACTCTCTCTATCTTCTCTCTCTTCTCTCTCTCTCTCTCTCTCTCTCTCCAACACACACAATAACACACACACGCTGTGCGCGCGCCACGTACACACACACACACACACACACACACACACACACACACACACACACACACACACAACACACACACACACACACACACACACACACACACACACACACACACACACACTTATTATCATGAGTATACTGCCTGTTTAGCTTACAGTAGTAAACTGGACTGGCGAAAAACCTGACATGGCCTGACTATCATAATTCTGTTTCAGTTCTGCTTCACTGAACACATCCTTCATATCCGTAATTCTCTTTCAACTTCATTACTTCTTTTCAACTACGATTCAGGATAAGGTTACTGTGCCGCCGGTTGCTGGGGGGTATTTAACTTGCGTAAGAGACGCCGCTGTCGATGACTTCAGCTTTAAGACTCGGACTTTTTCTGTTAGTGTAGACTGTATGTGTTGGAGATGTTGTTAAGTCATGCGGAAAAGAAGAGAAAAGTAACTAGCTGGTGATAGGGGGTGGTGTGTGAGTGTGTGTGTGTGTGTGGTGGGGGGGGGGGGTGGATTTGCTAGAATTGTGTGTTAAGTTCCTGTACAGACCTTGGTACTTTTCGAAAAAAGTTGTTCAGGGAAAAAAGTGAATAAATTTAGCTGGCTAGATAGCTGGATCTCTCTCTGTCTCTCTCTGTCTCTCTGTCTCTGTGTCTCTCTCGCACGGACTGGATGTAAAAAAAAAATATTTAAAAAAAGAGCACACAAAAGCTTATTCATTCTCCTCGAATAAAAGAATTAAAAAGTGAAAGAAGTACGAGAATAAGAAGTAAAAGAATTTGCCTTGCCTTGCCTTCTCTCTCTCGTCTCTCTCTCTCTCTCTCTCTCTCTCTCTCTCTCTCTGTCTCTGTCTCTGTCTGTCTGTCTGTCTGTCTGTCTGTCTGTCTGTCTCTGTCTCTGTCTGTCTGTCTGTCTGTCTCTCTCTCTCTCTCTCTCTCTCTCTCTCTCTCTCTCTCTCTCTCTCTCTCTCTCTCTCTCTCTCTCTCTCTCTCTCTCTCTCTCTCTCTCTCTTCTCTCTCTGCTCTCTCTCTGTGCCGTGTTTTTTTTTTGTGTGTTGTGTGTGTGTGTGGTGTGTGTGTGTGTGTGTGTGGTGTGTGTGTTTGTGTGTGTGGTGGTGCGTGTATGTAAGGGCGTGTGTGTGTGGTGGCGAGTGGAGTGTATTTAAAAAAGAGGCAAGATAAAAAGAGGGAGAGAGAGGAGAGAGAGAGAGAGAGAGAGAGAGAAGAGAGAGAGGAGAGAGAGAGAGAGAGAGTACATATGTTCCAGCATAATAGCCACTGCTTCATAAAAAAGACATAAGCCATACATCAATCCAGATAACCTACCCAAACCAACCAAGCAACCATCAACCAACCAACCAACTTAACCTATCAATAACCCAACCACGTAAACAAATAAACAATGTGTTGCACAGGTGTTAAACGAAACGATCAGGATTGTTTTCAGTAGGCCAGTTTGCCAACAGGACACTGATATACAGAAAACAATACCTGGGTAAAATTCCCGTTAACTAATCTGTTTACTGTTAGAGGAGTGCGTGGGCTAAGTCATGACCTCAGAATAATCAACGCTTCTGATTAGATAACAGTGATTGAGTTTCTCCATTGCAAAGGATTTAACAGATAGTATGAAGAACTCTTGTCGATCGATAAGAAATAAGCAGCAAGAAATAAACAAACCATGTGTGATATGTTTTATGTGTGGGAAGTTTTTTTTTCTTGGAAATAAAATCGTAAGATTACCAGGACATGAGAAGAAATGTCGACGGCACAGTCAAGAAAACTTTCAAGGTCGTGGCTTGGACTTATTGACAAAGGAACGGACAGACGAATGGAAAACATATTTGATGGATGGATGGATGGATGGATGGTTTAACTGATTGATTTCTAGGGAGAGTAAGGATTAAATGGATGTGTGGCTGGCTTGGTGTTCAACAACATGAGTGATGAAGTGATTAAATGTTGATGGATGGATGATGGATGGATGGATGGATGGATGGATGAGGGTGGATGGATGGATGATGGATGGATGGAGGGATGGATGAGATAGATAGATAGATAGATATGATAGATAGATAGATAGATAGATAGATAGATAGATAGATAATAGATAGATAGATAGATAGATAGATAGATGAGTGTTCCCAGCTCAACATCTTAAGGGTCACCAAAATGATCCATTTTGTTCTAATGAGGGCACACATTAGGGGGGTAGGATAGCTCAGTGGTCAGAGCACTCGCTGTTTGTGGCAAGCTAAAATTAAACAATGTTGAGCACGGTTACCAAGTTAATGATGGGTGACTGTTTGTGCGCTCTGGCTTCAGTACAGTCCCCTAGTTCACCCAGCTGTAAATGGGCACCTGTCCTCTTAAGGGACAGGGAAGGTATAGTGAAGTATCGAGGGAGAATAGATAGGCATCGCCATAATATGCTGACGATATCTGTTGCCTCGCTCCCCAACGCGAACACAGGTTATAGGTACACCTTTACCTATTACCACCTGCCAACAAGTCTTTTTATGCTAAGTGCTTGTCATGGATAAAGACAAGCTGAAATTTGCATTCCGAAAGCCTACCAGCATTTCAACCTTGTCCCTGGGACTTTGCTTACATCATTAACCAAAAAAGAATTCTGCATTGGCCAAACAAAGGAGAAGTATACGACTGGTAATCCATTTAACTAATTGCGTGATTGGTTGCATTTGGATGGATGGGTGGATGCAGCCCAGACTTTGGCAGTGAGTATTACAGCTAGGACCTTTAACGACCGGTCATCAACACAGGTTATGCTAATCCTTCTTGCAAAACAGAAATGTCGCCTTCGAAGCGTGTGCGGCTGATCTAAAGAACTAGAAAACAGAGTCTGTGAAAATAAAACAGCGTGGTTAGGGGTGACGAAAGAAAATGGGCCTAAAACAGGGACACTGTGTTGTGTTAGTGTGTGTATTGTGTATGTGTGTGTGTGTGTGTGTGTGTGGTGTGTGTGTGTGTGTGTGTGTGTGTGTGTGTGTTTGTGTGTGTGTCGTTAACTGTTGTTTTGAAACTGGCTGTCAAGCTTCGCAGAGATAAATACTGTTCCCCTCCATCCTTCTTCCAATCTGGAATCTTTGTGTGGAATGCTGCTTACAGTCTTCGGTATGAGAAATGTATGCGTTTAGCTTAAAATGCGTCATTCTTGACCCCAATATCAATATTTGCACCTCAACATTACCCCTTACTGATAATACCTACTAGCAAATATCTTCCAATTGATTTTTATTCCAATGTATTATCATGGTAATAAATAGGAGCACTCTGTTTATGTCTATAGTTTTGGCCGAGCTTTTATTCAATAAATAATGATTTTATTGTCGCTATTTCCGGGATGTGTGTACATCTGTGTTGACGTAGAAACATGGTAAACAGTTCAAAAATAATTTTAGGCTACTGCGAACAGGATTTGCAGAATTGAATGTCTTGTTACCAGTTAAAGACATGAAAGCCACTTAACGACAGCCCAAACTGTGGTCTTGGGTCAAGATCAGAAAAGCTTCACGCCTCATTAGGCTTGGGGTTAGCAGTATTGGCTTGCTGACAGTAGGCCTATGCCGGCCTGCCTGCCGGCTTGTTATTCCGATTCCAACCAAAAAAATACTTTTCTCCCCGGTCACTGTTTTCGTATAATAGTACGTCCCGTCCCCTCCTTCCTTCCTCTTTTTTCATTTCCAATAGCTTCATGCGGCATTTTTTTTTTCACCCTGGTCTGTTTGTTTCGATCAAGGAATCAATTGGTGCCTTGACCTTTTGATCGACATGTGTACTTGGAAAATGACAATAGGCGACAGGGTCAAAAAAGGTTAAGGAAAAGTTCACGGTGTCACCTCCCCCACTAAAAAAATGAATAAGTAAAAGAAATGAGCCTCTACATGTTTCGGTTCAACTGAGTTCAGCAGAAGAGGAGAATAGGAAAAGATGAATGAAGGGGTTGTTTTTGTTGTTGGTGGTGGTGATAGTGGTGACGATTATGATCATGATGCGCTTTCCTTGGCTTAACATCGCAGGGGTCACCCAGCATGATATGTCACACCTGGAAACCGTCGTGACCCTGTAATACTCTCTGGATAAGAAGCTTACATGTGTGACTGTTTTCAAGTTACTCATCATAATAGGCATCCATACCACCACTTCGAAGGTTCAGAGTTGTTTTTTTTCGTTCAAAAAAATATAACGCGGCAGGCCTCCAGCTTATTCTTTCACTGGTAGCATCACTGAATCATGTGGCTTGAAAGCTTGTGAAGTAGCAGAGTCAGCTAGCCGACAGATGGGACAGGAAAGAATACTTGCATTGAAGCTTTTTCAAAGTTGATGTTAGTGTTGCACAATCCAAAGAGTCACATTCCTGCAGTCACTCATAATAGTATACACTCGGACTAAACAACCCTACTTAGGAACCACTAGGAGAACGTAAGAACACGCTGGATGAAAAGTTCGCGTCTTTGACTCTGTTCAAATACTTTGCTATATGAGCAGCCATACTCCTATTGTAGATGTGTGCTTTTTGTCAACCTTGAAAGGAGACTGCAGGTTGTTACGCTAAGAGCTTGTTGTCATGGTTGAAGACTATCGCGAAATAAGATTTTAAGCATAGCCAAGTTCTGTAATCTTAGCACTTATTTTAGAATTGAACTGAACTGAATAATACCAATTATAGTCATTGCAGATTTACCTGCTTGAATTTGGGCTGCTCTCCTCAGGTAAAGCATTTTGCCACAAGAGAAGTGCCACCCATATTTTTTTCGAAATGTACATGTTTCTCTATCAAAGTATGACTTTTTACAAATTTTGCCAAGGACAATTTCATTGTTTCGTGGGTTCTTTCACTAGCACTCAATGCGGTTGGGAACGGAGCATAGGTTTATCGTTTCATTCTAAAGACTAACACCCAGACCACCACCCAAGGCGTAGTGGATGAAGGCAAAGTCTCGGTACAAACGGGGATCGAATCCGCACTTCTCGATTTCTAACCAGGTGCGTTACCTCTAGACCACCGATCTACTCTGTTATGTGAACATGACTAATTAGTATTTTGTTTTTAACCTCTGTGTGTTAATCTTTAAAGGTCTGCATTAGCTTAATGTGTGCATTTTAATCCGTAAATAGCTGCATTCGTTTGATCAGAGCTGTAATTCTCAACAATTGACAGCCCTGATAAGTTATGGCCTCTTTAATCGGTGTCATAATGGGATTGAATTCATTGCCATGCCTCTTGTCCCTTTGGGAAGCAAAAACAAAAGGTTTAAATCATTGTTTAGCGTTTAAATTTCCACAATTCCTCGGTTTGTGTGTAGTGTTGTGGTGTGTGTGTGTGTGTGTGTGTGTGTGTGTGTGTGTGGTGTGTGTGTGGTGTGTGTGTGTGTGTGTGTTGCGTGTATTTGTGTGTTATGTGGTTATTGTGGTGTCGTGCGTGTGTGTGTGTGTATGTGTGTGAGTGTGAATGTGTAAGTTGTATATGAATGTGTGTATGTATATATGTGTGTGTTCTGTATGTCTGTGTCTCTGCGCGTGCAAGCACGTGTGTATTTTTAAGTTTCTTTTTCTTTTTCTGCCATACGTGTTGGGTACTTTTTCTTTCTTTTTTCCCCCCCTAGCCCCCTAGTGCCCTGACAAGCGAAAGAAGAGATTGCACACGTCCTTTTAGCTTGACAGCTTTCTGTATATCTTTATCCACTGTCACATATACGTGCTATCTCGATTTATTTTTTACCTAACTTGTCTTTTTTTTTTTTTTTTTTTTTTTTACTCCAACCTTTGTCTTCATATTCTTGTGTGTGTGTTGTGTGTGGTGTGTGTGTGTGTGTGTGTGTGTGTGTGTGTGTGTGTGTGTGTGTGTGTGTGTGTGTGCCTTATCTGTCTTTGTATCTTTTTGTCTGTCTGATGAATAGAATTTTAATCACTGACAGGTTTTCTCTGAGAGAGACAGAGACAGACAGACAGCCCACAGACAGACAGACAGACAGACAGACAGACAGACAGACAGACAACACACACACAACAGCACAATATATAAGATATGAATATATAATATATATAAATAAATTATATATATATATATATGCAGACAAGAGACAGACAAAATGACAGACGAAGACAATACCCCCCCCCACCCCCCCCCCCCCCCCACTCAACACACACACCGGACGGGATAGTCTAGTGGTCAGAACATTGCGCTCGCAATTTGACACACGGGTTTGATTCCCGTTCGAGGGGATT
>CM060324.1:33628084-33630584 GCA_030674155.1 Stramonita haemastoma
GGGAGGTGTTGTGTTGTGAGCAGTGCAACATGTGTCTGGTGGACCTCAAGAGGCAGGCTTTGAGACTGATGTTTCCTGATGGTGGGGCAGGGGCCTGTTTGGCTCAGGTGAGGGTGGTGTTTTTATGTTGTTGTTTGGTTGGGAGTGTGGGCTGGCTGGTTTGGGTTGGTTGGTTGGTTGATTGGTTTGTTGTTGGCAGGTTGGTTAGTGGGCTGGTTGGTTAGTTTGGTTTATTGGGTGGTTGGTTGGTTGAGGGTTGGTTGGTGGGCTGGTTGATTGGTTGGTTGGTTGGTTGGTGAGCTGGTTGGTTGATTTTTGGGTGGTTGGTTGGTTGGCTGGTTGGTTGATTTTTGGGTGGTTGGTTGGTTGGCTGGTTGGATGGATGGTTAGAGCATCAGCAGGAGCATGGATTAATAGGGTCGTATCGTTGGTTTCTTGGTGGGCTGGTAGGTGAGTCCGTCAGTGGATGGGTTGTTTGATGGGATCGCAGGTTGGTTGTGTGGCTGGTTGACTGGCTGGTGCGCGTGTAGACGGCTTTGTTGGTAGACCTTTTTTGTTGTTCGGTTGTTTTCTTTGGCTTACTGACTTGCTGGTTGAAAGGTGGATTGACCTGTCATTTTGGCAAGTGGATGTGAATGGCAATACGATAAGCTGTTCATCTGTACACCTTTCTGTTTTGCATTGTGTTTTCTTTTTTCTCTCACTGTTTTTTGTGTGCATGTAAGTCATTTATATATTTGCTTGTGCATTTTCAAACAGTATGAAAATTATTTTTATTTCCTTCTTTTCCTTTTCGTTTGGTGTAATATAAAGTGCAAACAAGTAAAGAGAGAGCAAACGGACAAACACAATATAGAAAAGAGAGATGGATAGAAATAAAAGAAGTGCAAGAAAGAAAAACAAAACACAGTAACAAACGAAAACATCAATCATCTTCGAAGTCAGAATAAGGCCACCTTGAATTGATTGTGGGCAAAAACAGTTGCATATTATGCAAAATCTCACCATTGGTGAACCTCAGCGATCTAGCGAATGAACAAAAGGAAACCCAACAAAACATTGATTCAAAAAAGTGTATTAGTGCAAATGTCTTCCAATAATGAAATTAAGAAAAGATTGCTTGAAAAACCTGAGAACTTTTAATCTACTTTTGCAATCCTATTTGCAATGGCGAAACGAAATGACTTTCCTTTTTTAATCTACTTTGTACAATCCAATTTGCAAGGTGAAACAAAATGAACTTGCTTTTATTTCTTTTGAAAAAGATTGCGTGCCTGTCTTATCAGTCATAATCTGAAATCAAAATTATATAATAATACTTGCAAACAATAACAAAAAAGAGGATAAAGAAAACGAAATAAAAAACCCAAGTTCATGACATTTAGACACCGCTAAAAAAAAACAACAAAAACCCCCCCTCTCCTCCAGACCCAAAAAAAAAAATGAATATGGATAACTTCTAAACAACAAAGATTCTGGTTGCTTTATTTCCCTAGCCATAACCAGCCCTTTTTTCATCCTACCAGCAAACTACCCCCAAGTTGTAGCATCAAAAGAAGGCGAGGGATGTTGCGGGTGCTTTAAATGCATACATGCATAGGGTAATAAGCGGGGGACTGGCGCAATCATCAGCCATTCCGGCCCGCTGACAGAGGTACCGGTGTCATCGCTAACTGTCAGTTGGCCTTGGGGGGATTTGTGGCCAAGACAAACGCCCTTTTATTTATCAGAAGCCGTCTCCTAGTAATTTGCTGGGTTGACGTCATAGGTGGTTGTGATGACGTGTTCGTGAAGGGTGTAAATGACGTCATGATTGCGTTAGTATTGAATGGTGGGTAATATATTATCTGTTGTGTTGATGGGACATTGACGGGCAGATGTGATGTCATTTGAACTGACAGCGGCGCATTCTTCTTCTTCTTCTTCTTCTTCTTCTTCTTCTTCTTCTTCTTCTTCTTCTTCTTCTTCTTCTTCTTCTTCTTCTTCTTAGCAGCAGTAGTAGTATAAGTAGTAGTAGTAGTGGTGGTGGTGGTGGTAGAGGTAGTAGTAGTAGTAGTAGTAGTAGTAGTAGTAGTAGTAGTAGTAGTAGTAGTAGTACTAGTACTAGTAGTACTAGTACTAGTAGCAGCAGCAGCAACAATAGTGGCAGTGGCAGCAGCAGCAGCAGCAGCAGTAGTAGTAGTAGTAGTAGTAGTAGTAGTAGTAGTAGTAGTAGTAGTAGCAGTAGTAGTAGTAGTAGTAGTAGTAGTAGTAGTAGTAGTAGTAGTAGTAGTAGTAGTAGTAGTAATGCTGGTGTTATTGTTTGTGTCGTTATCATATTGCTGCTATAATTATTGTTATTATCATAACTACTGCTGCTGTTATCACGCTGTTATTACACATGCATACATGCACGTGGACATGCACATGCAGGCGCGCACACCCGCATATGTGTGTATGTATGTATGTGTGTGTGTGTGTGTGTGTGTGTGTGTGTGTGTGTGTGTGTGTGTGTGTGTGT
>CM060324.1:33648820-33651320 GCA_030674155.1 Stramonita haemastoma
GTTGCCCCTATACCTCTCACCCCCACATCAGTTCCTTCCCACAGGCACTGGAGGATTACCCTATCCGGGGAACCATGTCCCCGCTTACCTGTAATGTTGGTGGTGGTACTCGTGGTGGGGAAGGGGGAACAGGAGGAGGTGGAGGAGAAGGAGGAGGGGGAGATGGTTTGTCTTTCGTGTTCGGTCGTCCAGCGAAGTATGGTGGTAGTGGTAGTGGTGGTAGTACTGTGACGGGACGTTGTATGTCACCTCCTCTGTTGATCTCTGAGTTGAAGAATTCCGGGAACTGCAAACTTCGACCATCTTCTCCTGCCGTATCTTCGCGTCAGGACTCTCTTCCTGTCAGGAGAACTGCTTCCGCTGACGGAGGAAGAGGAAGAGGAGGAGGAGGAGGAGGAAGGACTGTGGAGAGGGAGGTAGTGTCTTCTCCTCCTGTGTCGTCCTGGTGGGAGGTGAGAGGAAGGAGGAGGAGGAGGAGGAGGAGGGGAAAGAGGAGGAGGAGGGGTGGAAATGTAGAGGAGGGAGGATGCGGATGGTGGTGGATTTTGAGAGTGAATGGTGGTGGGAGTGTGTGTTGTGAGCAGTGCAACATGTGTCTGTGGACCTCAAGAGACAGGCTTGAGACTGATGTTCCCTGATGGAGGGGCAGGGGCCTGTTTGGCTCAGGTGAGGGTTTTTTGTTGTTGTTGTGTGTTGGTTTGTTGGGTTGGAAGTGTGGGATGGCTGGTTTGGGTTGGTTGGTTGGTTGGTTGGTTGATTGGTTGGTTGGTTGGTTGGTTGGTTGGTTGGTTGGTTGGTTGGTTGGCTGGTTGGTTGGTTGGTTGAATGGTTAGTGCATCGGCTGGAGTGTGGGTTTGTAGGTTCGTTGGTTTCTTGGTGGGCTGGTAGGTGAGTCCGTCAGTGGATGGGTTGTTTGATGGGATCGCAGGTTGGTTGTGTGGCTGGTTGATTGGCTGGTGGGTGTGTAGACGGCTTTGTTGGTAGACCTTTTTGTTGTTCGGTTGGTTGGTTTGGCTTATTGACTTGCTGGTTGAAAGGTGGATTGACCTGTCATTTTGGCAAGTGGATGTGAATGGCAATACGATAAGCTGTTCATCTGTACACCTTTCTGTTTTGCATTGTGTTTTCTTTTTTCTCTCACTGTTTTTTTGTGTGCATGTAAGTCATTTATATATTTGCTTGTGCATTTTCAAACAGTATGAAAATTATTTTTATTTTCTTCCTTTCTTTTTCGTTTGGTGTAATATAAAGTACAAACAAGTAAAGAGAGAGAGCAAACGGACAAACACAATATAGAAAAGAGAGATGGATAGAAATAAAAGAAGTGCAAGAAAGAAAAACAAAACACAGTAACAAACGAAAACATCAATCATCTTCGAAGTCAGAATAAGGCCACCTTGAATTGATTGTGGGCAAAAACAGTTGCATATTATGGAAAATCTTACCATTGGTGAACCTCAGCGATCTAGCGAATGAACAAAAGAAAACCCAACAAAACATTGATTCAAAAAAGTGTATTGGTGCAAATGTCTTCCAATAATGAAATTAAGAAAAGATTGCTTGAAAAACCTGAGAACTTTTAATCTACTCTTGCAATCCTATTTGCAATGGCGGAACGAAATGACTTTCCTTTTATAATCTACTTTGTACAATCCAATTTGCAAGGTGAAACAAAATGAATTTGTTTTTTATTTCTTTTGAAAAAAGATTGCGTGCCTGCCTTATCAGTCATAATCTGAAATCAAAATTATATAATAATACTTGCAAACAATAACAAAAAAGAGGATATAGAAAACGAGAAAAAAAAACCCAAGTCCATGACATTTTACACACCGCTAAAAAAATAACAAAAAAAAACCCTCTCCTCCAGACCAAAAAAAAAATAATGAATATGGATAACTTCTAAACAACAAAGATTCTGGTTGCTTTATTTCCCTAGCCATAACCAGCCCTTTTTTCATCCTACCAGCAAACTACCCCCAAGTTGTAGCATCAAAAGAAGGCGAGGGATGTTGCGGGTGCTTTAAATGCATACATGCATAGGGTAATAAGCGGGGGACTGGCGCAATCATCAGCCATTCCGGCCCGCTGACAGAGGTACCGGTGTCATCGCTAACTGTCAGTTGGCCTTGGGGGGATTTGTGGCCAAGACAAACGCCCTTTTATTTATCAGAAGCCGTCTCCTAGTAATTTGCTGGGTTGACGTCATAGGTGGTTGTGATGACGTGTTCGTGAATGGTGCAAATGACGTCATGATTACGTTAGTATTGAATGGTGGGTAATATATTATCTGTTGTGTTGATGGGACATTGACGGGCAGATGTGATGTCATTTGAAAAGACAGCGGAGCATTTTTCTTCTTCTTCTTTCGTTGTTGTTCTTGTTGTTCCTGTTGGTGGTGGTGGTGGTGGTGGTAGTAGTAGTAGTAGTAGTAGTTAGTAGTAGTAGTAGTAGTAGTAGTAGTAGTAGTAGTAATAGTAGTAGTAGTAATAGTAGTAGT
>CM060324.1:33656320-33658820 GCA_030674155.1 Stramonita haemastoma
GATAAGTTTTTTTGCGTATACGATCGTTTTTAGCCATCGTTAAGGTAGCTGCATTTTGACTTCAGGGATTACGTCTAAACATGACACCAGTGTGCATACATTAAAAAAAAAATGTCCCATGCTCTCAACGACACTTAATGCCCTACTCACGGTAACACACACAGGGACTGGATGTAAAAAAGCACATGAGCGCTTATTCCATCGTCCTCTATTTTAAAAGAATAAATAAACAAATAAATAAATAAATAACTCTTTCGAAAGGCAGAACGGGTTTTAATGTGTGCAAAAGATGTTCTGCATGTGTTTGCACTCGGATCTCGATTGATAGTCTCAGCCGTAGCATTTTTTATGGAGTGGAGTCGGTATTCATATAAACTCCAATGGGAAAATTCCCTCGAACGGGTGTCTTGCTGGTGGATGAAACCCAAACCGTCAGATCACGACCACAACGCACTAACCACCATGCCCCTCCTCTCCCTTTTCCTTCAAAATGGATATGGGCATGCACTGACTTCACTCTCCCAAAATCCTGTAGATGACACTAGGAACCGAGGCCTTGTGATCCAACACGTGCACAACATCTTGCGCACGCGTAATACATTTTTTTCAGTTTTGTTTAGATCATTATATAAAAATGGATAGATAAAAAACCAACACAGACAACATAGAACAAAATATAATATGACAAAGTGGGATGAAAGTCAATTTAAGTTAGACTGAGTAAGACAAAGCCGGGTAAAGTAAGACCGAGTCAGATATGAGACGATAAACCCAGGCCCTTTGTGCAACACAGTGTTCAGTGCACGTAAAAAATCCCACAGCAAAGAGCAGGCTTCCCTAGTAAAATTCTGTAGAAAAAACCCAGCCTGATATAGAAACAAATGCATATGCAGACAAGAAAAAAAGGGAAAAAAATAGGTGATGCTTCTCTTTTGGAGACGCCCACTCTCCCCGTCGGAAGAACAGCCCGAATTTCTCGCAGAGAAATCTGCTGTGACTAAAAGTGGTAAATCGAATCAAATCAAATATGGTTCGGAATGGTACTGTACATTGAATTAAGTCGGATCAGATCAGGTAGAGTTCTCTTAAATTTGAATATAATAAACAGTACAGGAAGGTAAAGGAAAGTAAGATAAAGCAGGCCAAGACAAAGGAAGGCAAGGAAAGATTTTATATATATATATATATATAATATATATATATATATATATATATTATATTATATATATATATATATATATATATTGTATATATATATATATATTCATTCTTCATAAATCTAGGTAAGACAAGGTTAGGCCACATCACATCATGTCACGACACGTCAGGTTATCTTTTTTTTTTCACAAGATCGTATTACAACACATACACACTTCATTTATGCAGTCTGTACCATTATCGGAGAAGATATCGACTGAAATAAGTAGAATAATTATAGCAATAGGCAAAGCTAATGGCAATCATGCAAACCGTTTAGATTACAGTAATGAGTGCGGTAGCATGATAGATAGATAGATAGATAGATAGATAGATAGATAGATAGATAGATAGAGAGAGAGAGAGAGAGGAGAGAGAGAGAGAGAGAGAGAGAGAGAGAGGAGAGGAGAGAGAGAGAGAGAGAAGAGCAGAGAGACAGAGAGACAGAGAGACAGAGAGACAGAGAGACAGAGAGACAGACAGAGACAGAGACAGAGACAGACAGACAGACAGACAGACAGACAGACAGAGATAGAGAGAGACAAACAGACAGACAGACAGACAGACAGAGAGAGAGACAGAGACAGAGACAGACAGAAACAGACAGAGACAGACAGAGCCCTAGTTGTTCTAGCAGTCTGCCAGTCCAGACCCAGACAGTCAGACCATCAGGGATAATGGAACTGTGGTCTGCACTTCAGCTCTAACTCATCAAAGAATCGCTGCCAATCTTTTGGCACAGAGAGGAGAGAGAGGAGAGAGAGAGAGGGAGAGAGAGAGAGAGAGAGAGAGAGAGAGAGAGAGAGAGAGAGAGAGGAGAGAGAGAGAGAGACGAGAGAGAGAGAGAGACAGACAGACAGACAGACAGACAGACAGACAGACAGACAGACAGACAGACAGACAGACAGACAGACAGGACAGACAGACAGGACAGACAGACAGACAGACAGACAGACAGACAGAGGAGAGAGGAGAGAGAGAGAGAGAAGAGAGAGAAGGATGGAGAGAGAGAGGAGAGAGAGAGAGAGAGAGAGAGAGAGAGAGGAGAGAGAGATGCCTACCACAGCAACCGGCAATTACGCTCAAAGTGTGTGTGTGTGTGTGTGTGTGTGTGTGTGTGTGTGTGTGTGTGTGTGTGTTGTGTGTGTGTGTGTGTGTGTGTGTGTGTGTGGTGTGTGTGTGTGTGTATGTGTGTGTGTGTAAGTGTGTATGTATGTGTGTGCGTGTGGGGGGGGGGGTACTTGGGGGTTGGGGTGGGGGGGGATGAAGAGGGTTCTTTCTATAGGCCTACAGGATAATCAAA
>CM060324.1:33663820-33683820 GCA_030674155.1 Stramonita haemastoma
TTTTTGCTGTCAAACTTAATCATTGAGTTCCAGGATCAAATTGTTGGCTTGTGCAGGCATCAGCACTGTGTAGACAGTTTCCTCACATATTATTGACTTTGAAGAAGAAAGAAAAGAGAAAAATGAATGGGAAGTAAGGTGTGTGTGAAGGATGGGGTGGGGTGGGGAGTGATGGTGATGGTGGGACTAGTAGGGACGTAAATGTGTGTGTGTGTGTGTGTGTGTGTGTGTGTGTGTGTGTGTGTGTGTGTGTGTGTGTGTGTGTGTGTGTGTGTGTGTGTGTGTGTGTGCATGTGTGTGTACGTGTTAAGTCGTCATGTATGCATGTGTGTGTGTTTATGTACGCGTGTGAATGTGTGTGTGTGTGTGTGCGTGTTAAGGCTTCATATGTGTGCGTGTGTGTGTTGCGCGCGTGCGCGCGCGCGCGTGCGCGCGCGCGCGCGCGCGCGTGTGTGTGTGTGTGTGTGTGTGTGTGTGTGTGTGTGTCATGGCTGTATTTTGTTTCTTACGAGCTTTTCTTCATAATTTTTGTAGGAAGCTTGATAGTAGGGTTTTTTTTTATTGTTGAGGTTTGGGTTTTTTTGCTGAAAATGTTTTGTTGTTGTTGACTGTACATTATTAACACCATGTAGACTCCTCGTGTTCCACTTTTCTTTTTTTTTAATTTTGTTTTTTACATTTCCCTCTCTAACCTAATTAGGGAGTTGAAAGAACAAAGTGATGGCTGAAGCAGGAATCAACACCAAGCAGACATGTTTTTTTGTTCCCCACGTCTCATGGACTGTGAGAGGAAAAAGGAATGAATAAAACAAAAAGAAAAAACTGTGTGTGTGTGTGGGAGAGAGAGAGAGAGAGGAGAGAGGAGAGAGAGAGAGAGAGAGAGAGAGAGAGGAGAGAGAGAGAGAGAGAGAGAGGAGGATGAGAGAGAGAGAGAGAGAGCGTGCGCGTGTGTGTGAGTGTGAGTGTAAGGGAGAGAGAGAGAGAGAGAGAGAGAGAGAGAGAGAGAGAGAGAGAGAGAGAGAGAGAGAGAGAGAGAGAGAGTGTGTGTGTGTGTGTGTGTGTGCGTGTGCGTGTGTGTGTGTATGAGAGAGACAGACAGGCAGACACACAGACAGACACACAGACAGACACATAGACAGACGGACACACAGACAGACAGAGACATAGAGAGAGACAGAGAGGGATGCAGAGATACAATTTTGTGTATGTGCACGTGTGTGCGCGCGTGTGGGTGTATGTTCATACGTGCGTGTGTGTGTGTGTGTGCGTACATGTGTGTGTATGCATGGGTATGTGCATATGTGCATGTGTGCGTGCGTGCGTGCGTGCTTTATGTGTGTGTGTGGGGGGGGGGTGTTTGTGTGCGTGTGTGCATAAGTGTGTATATGTGTGTGCGTGCGTGCATGTGTGTGTATCTGTGTGCGTGTGTGTGTGTGTGAGTGTACGTGTATGTGTGTGTATGGTGTTGGAATTTGGCACATGGGAAAAGACCTGACTGTAATGCTCTCTCTCTCTCTCTCTCTTCTCTCTCTCTCTCCTCTCTCTCTCTCTCTCTCTCTCTCTCTCTCTCTCTCTCTCTCCTCTCTCTCTCTCTCTCTCTCTCTTCTGTGTTAACATTATATGTCTTTGTTAGCAGTCGCGGCAAAGAAGGAGCACTTTTATAGCAGTTTTGTGGCTGTCCTGCCCCGTAGTACCCCCTATACATACAGCCATTTACAGTCCCCTCCGGGGGATACCACATCCCCGGAGAAAAACAGAGAGGTGTGAGTGGTATGGTAGGAGAGGAGGAAAGGGGGCTATAGGGGAAAGAGAATGGAAATGGAAAAGTGAGCAGGATCCCCTGAGACACTGCACAATGGCCAGGATGCTGAGAATAAGTGTACTAGTGAGACACAGTCTAGTTTGGCTGTTAAAAGACAGCCATGGTTGTTGTTGTTTTTTTTTCCTTCTTCTTCATGTCTTCCTGTCTCTTTCTCTGCAATCTTTTTTTTCACTCCACTCTCACTCCACTCATCCCCACCCCTTTAGTCAATTTTTTAAAAAACTTCTTTTTTAAAGAAGTGTTTGTCTTACTGTCCATTTGTTTGTAACTGCACTTTTGACTATCATCAGTATTTTCTAGTTTGTTTTGATCACTAGGAAGTTTTACTATCCTCTCTGATTTACCATTAATTTTTGTTAATCTGGGGAATTTAAAACTACTTGAAAAAGGCTAAATATCTTGAGCATGGCGTGGTTTCATCTGCTTTAATGAATAGAACGTAGGTATGTCACGAGTTGTGTTCTGATTCACACAGCTGGTGATATACCTACATATTATTCATTAAAGGAAATGTTGGCGCTTGTGACGGTAGATATAGTGTCAGGATTTGGTTGAAATAAAATAATGACTTGTTGATGGTTGTCAGTTCTTTGTGAATGATAGGCATTGGTCTTGAGACCTGACTTTGTAAGTGGCGTGACATTATTTTCAGAAGATTTACTTTCCCGGGCTGGGTTTCTGACTCCCAAAAAGACTTTGCAATTGGCTGAGTTTAAGTGATATTAACTAAAAACAGTAAGAAGCTGTTGAGTTACATACCTATTGTGGCCTAAAGTTTTATAAATGTGGCTGTTGGGAGAGAGAGGAAAACTGCCCCTCTTGTTTATTGTTTTGAAAAGAATTCCTTTATGTTGATGTTGAAGATGGTTGTTTTCTAAGCCGGGGTTAGCTAGGAATGAGGCAGAAGAAAACACAGGAGACACATGTTGCTTTTTTATTGACTAAATTGATTAATCTGGAAACTGACAATTGATTAAAGTTCTTTCAATTGCCTTTCCGTCATTTATTTTTAGGCTAACAGATTACATCTGTAATGAGAGATTTTCAAGATGTTATTATTTTGTGATGGTTTTTTCATAGCATTTATTTTCAAAATGAGCTTGCTGTTTTTTTTTCTGAAGTGTGTTTTTATATTTTTGTTTTTAACAAGGTAACAGACTTAAAAAATAATGCTGTGTTCATGCTGACCTGTGAAAACATTTCAGCACTCCGGCTTTGCTAGCAAATCATGATTGAGATTTTTCAATCCTAGTCACAAAGAAAACTTTCAGAATAAAAGCTATCTATTTACTTATTTTTTTCTTAATGTTTCTACTGATTAACAGGTTAATTATGTCAGATGTTTATGATTACCATCAATAAATACAAAAATCAATGCCTGGTGATACTTGCAAATCGAGCATCAGTATACAATTTACAGCGCAATGCCAGTTTTCTAGTGTCAAGTGTTTCTCGACATCTAAGCTGCAGACCCGACAAAGGCAGTTGATTACATACACACCACGCACTAAGAGACCCATCACACTCAAGCAAATAGCTGCACATCAAGTAGGTATGATCACAAGGTAATCTAGGCAACTCATTACACACCACGCACTCAGAGACCCCTCATATCAAAGCAAATTAATGCACATAAAGTAGGTGTGATCAGAGGGTAATCTGGAAATGATTTTCCTTTTCCCTATTACCCACACCTACACGACAGGAGGATCAGATTTAGGACAGTCATCAGTCTGGGCATCCTATTACTACTGCTAAAGGGTCGTTGGTATGAAACGATGTTTTGGACTGAAGATCAGTAGATGTAACAATGCTGTTCGAAATCTTTGATAATGTTGGTATTATCAGCTAAGTAATCACCGAATTTGTTAGTGGTTACTCTCTCTATGAAACGATGTTTTGGACTGAAGATCAATAGATTAGTGTTACAACGTTGTTCGAAATCTTTGATAATGTTTGTGTTATCAGCTAGGTAATCGCTGATTTTGTTACTGTGATTATCAGACTGGCTTAGAATACTGGGCAGATATTGTATTCACCCTGCTTTTAGAACAGATGTAAATTCTGAGCGTGTGAGACGGTCGGTATTTTGACCATACAAATACCTCAAAAAGCGGAACGATATAGGTCTTGTGCTGAGATAAGTAAGCCACTTTTTAAAACAAGAAAATCAGAACTTTGTTGAGCCTTAGGTAGAACAATTCGATAGTAAGCTTTGGAAAAGTTAAAGAGTTTATAACTAGCGGGCAATGAGCCAGCAACACCTGTGATGCCTTCATTTTTTTCCGAATTGTATGTAGTGTGGACATCTGTCACACCTCGTCAAAATGTCAACAAAAAAGGATCTTATTTATTAAGATTAGTTTGCTGTTTCTCTAAGACATGTTTTGTAAATGTTTTAACGAATTCGAATGAAAACAGTTTAAGGCATCATAGATATTTAGACCTCCGAAAATTCATATTGGTTTATCTTTTCTATAGTGATGCTTTGATTTATTTTTATGTCAGGTGATTGGGGTTATACTGCATAAAAAACAGTAATGTTTCGTGTATCATTTATCTGTTTTCCATTTTGATGAGATTACAAGGAACTTTGCATTCTTTTCTAACCATGAATTTTGGTCTGGTTTTTTTTTTAACTTTGCTTTTGCTCTGTTATTGCTTGGAGTTTTCATTGTTTGTTTTGGGTGTTGTTCATTTATAGTTTTTTCTGTATGTTTCTTTCTATGCGCATCTTGTACATTTATCAAAGATTATCAACATCATCTACTTTCCTCAGAGATCGTGTTACAATTATCAGCTTTATATATCTGGCGTATCTGCTGCCTCCTCCTGTTCATCTGGCCCTGTTCCCTAAATTAGTGTAGAACTAAAAAGAACAAATTAATGGATCAGCAGGCAGGCGTTAACACCAGCCGGACAATTCCTACTGACCTTTAAAAAGAGAGGAGGGGGGATAAAGAGAAAAAAAAGAGAGAGATGGGGGAGGGAGGGAGAGAAGGGGGGGAGGAAGAGAGAGAGAGAGAGAGAGAGATGAGAGAGAGAGAGAGAGAGGAGAGAGGAGAGAGAGAGAGAGAGAGAGGGGAGGAGAGAGAGAGAAGGGATGACATGAGAGACTGAGAAGTAGCAAGCAGATGAGGAGGAGAGAGAGAGAGAGAGAGTGAGATGAGGAGAGAGAGATGAGATGGAGGAGAGGAGAGAAGATTGACGAAGGATTGCCTGCGAGACCTGGAATGTTGCTGTCATGGGGTACGTATGGAGTCTGTGGTGTATGCTGTACTGCCTCTGTCTGTCTGTCTGTCTGTCTGTCTGCTGTCTCTGTCTCTGTCTCTGTCTGTCTGTCTGTCTTCTCTTCTCTCTTCTCTCTCTTCTCTTCTCTCTCTCTCTCTCTCTCTCTCTCTCTCTCTCTCTCTCTCTCTCTCTCTCTCTCTCTTCCCCCCTCTCTCTCTCTTTGATCTCTCGCCCCCCCCCAATCTCCTACCCTTCCCTCCCCTCTCTCCTTCTCTCTCACCCCCCCCCCCCCCCAACCCCCACCCCACCCCACCCCCACATCTCCCCCTCCTCCTCCTCTCTGCCTCATAGTAGCGGGGGCTTCCTAGTTAGCAGTTTCAGCAAGGGAGGTGCACTTTGGTTCTGCCCTGGTGGCTGTGTTCCCGCTCCATAACAAATCGGCCATTTGCACTCGCCAGCCGGGGAATCCTGGCTTCCCCTGAGGAAAAGGGAGAAAGGGGTAGGGGAGGGGGAAGGGAAGTAGTGGGTGAGTGGTGGGTGAGGTAAGGAAAGGAGGGTGGATGATGAGGGAGGTGGTTTTGGAGATCGAAGGGATATGGGGCCATCAAAAGTTGATGTTTGCGAACACAGTTTTTGTTTTTTTTGCCGTTGGGTGTATGAGTCTTCATAGTGAGTGTTCTGAAGGATCGTGAAAATTGGGGGGACAAGTTTTGTCTTGTTGGGTTTTGTCTCCTTATTTTTTGCCCAGTTCCTGTTTATGTACTATTTGTAGTTGTTATTGTTGTTGTTTTTGTTTCGATTTTTTATTTTTTATATCATTTTTTAAAAATTGTATAGTGGTTTTTTTTTTCTTGCTTGCTGTTTTATTTTTCTTTCTTTCATCCTGCCTTTTTTTGTTATATTTTATCTTATTTTAAAATCACTTATTTCTCTTTTGTTATGTCGTTTCTTTCTTTTCTTTCTTTTCTTCTTTTCTCGTCTGTTTGTCAATGTCTTGTCTATCTCCAGTTTTGTTTTGTCATTGCTTTTTGCTTTTTTGTTTTTGTTTCTGTCTTTCATTTTCTAGTTTTCATAAAAAAGGACTTTTCCTCTTCTTTTTACCTTTTCCCTGTTTTTTCTTCCTTTTTCTTCCTCCTCTGTGTCTTTATTGCTTCCTTTGTTTGTTAGATGTTCTTTTTTTCATATGTCATCGTCTTTTTCACCATTTCCTTTTCTTTTTCTTTTTTCTCTTTTTTTCTTTCTTATGAACTTGGTACATGTTTTGTTTGTCTATTTTCCTGCTTCTTAACTTCTTTCTTTCTCTTCTTCTTTCTTTCTTTCTTTCTTTCTTTCTTTCTTTCCTTCTTTTGTTCTTTTCTTTTCTTTCTTATTTCCTTTTGTCTTTTTGCGTGTCTTTCTTTCTTTACTTTCTTCCTTCCTTCCTTCCTTCCTTTCTTTCTTTCTCTTCCATCGTTTTTCTCCCCCATTTCTCTCGTTCTTTCTGTACTTTTGTATGCGTGAGTGTGCGTGCACACGTGTGCGCGTGTGTATTGATGTATATGTGTGTGCGCCCGCACACATGTGTGTGTATGTATGTATGTATGTATGTATGTATGTATGTATGTATGTATGTATGTATGTATGTATGTATGTATGTATGTTGTATGTATGTTGTATGTATGTTTGTGTTGTGTTGTGTGTATGTATGTATGTATGTATGTATGTATGTATGTATGTATGTATGTATGTATGTATGTATGTATGCATGCATGCATGTATGCATGTATGCATGTATGTATGCGTATATGTATGTATTTGTCTGTTTTCTCTGTCTGTTTGTTTAAGTCTGTGAACATTTGCGCACGAAAGTGCATACACCTTACAGACATATTTCATACTTTCTGCAATACTTTACTGTGGTACTTGCGGGAGAACTTAGTATGTAAGAGGATTGGAGAAGTTTACATCAAAAGAAAGCGCACACACACACAGAGAACACACACACACAGAGTACACACACACAGAGTACACACACACACACACACACACACACACACACACACGTACACACACACACACACACACACACACAACACACACACACACACACACACACACAAGAGTACACACACACCACACACACACACACACACACTCACACACACACACACACACACACACACACACACACACACACACACACACACACACACACACACTGCACACACACACTATATGGACACTCAGAGCAGCAGCAGCCATGAGTCACTCAACAACCAGAGGAAGAAGCAACCAATCGTTATGGCTGGCGGGCCTTCATCCAATGCCAATGGCACCAAGGTGATGGGCCAGGAGGAAGAGAGAGAGAGAGAGAGAGAGAGAGAGAGAGAGAGAGAGAGAGAGAGAGAGAGAGAGAGAGAGAGAGAGATGAGAGAGAGAGAGAAGAGCCTCTTTGACGCTAATGGTGCACCATGACGGCTGCTCGGCGGGACCTTTTAGACATCTTTATGTGGGTGTGGGACAGAGGACAGCTCACAGGGGCAATGCCAAAAAGACTATGGAGGATGGAGGAGGGAGAGAGAGGGAGAGAGGGGATGCAAGTGTAAGGAGGAAGAACGAAAGGGGAGGAGATGTGTTAAAGTAGCCAAAAGTTGAAAAACTTTGACCATCTGATTTGTTGTGTGGTTGTTGTTGTTTTTGTTGTTTTTTCCTTGTGGTGGATTGATTACCTAGTTCCGTTTTTGTTGGTGACAGGGTGAGAAGTTGGGTAAGGGAAATATTAGACTTCATCTTATTTGGTCACTTTAGATCAATCTTTGGATTTAGCACTACTGGCACGGTGCTTTATTTGATATAGTCTCAAATCTCTGTGTATGCCTTAGCCTAATGACAGATGATACCAAAAGGCTATTTTCAGTCACACAGCTGGAAGCACTTTAAAAAACAACAACTGAGCTCTTTACTACAATTATACTCCAGCTCATCACAACGTTTCCACAAGGCCAGAGGATCAAGAGAATCTTTACTGTTACATTGCTGTAAGGCCATCCAACAGAATAGCTCTTTTTCTGGTGCTTGGTCACTTTATCGGTACTCATTGGTGCCTGTTCTGATGTAAATAATGATGTCTACCATCTACCAAATAGTCTGCTGATGACAATATTTTGCATGGCTTTGAAGCAAACTGAATAAGATGTTACTTTAGTGGCCATTACACTTTTCACAACACGCTTTCAAGACTGAAGGCTTTGAGACTCACCACAGGCAGGACAGAGCGTAAAAAAACCAAAACCCAGAAGCTAAGCTTCCTTGTGACCAAAAGAGCTTGGGGCATTGATTCAGTGGCAATTTCTTTCATTGCATGATGATAGACTAGTGATGAGAATGATTTGATGGTAATGATGACGCAATAGGGGTACACTAGATTTAAGAATTTTGGACAGGGCAATCCTCCATACCTCCCAGCATATTTTACGCAGCATCAACCAATCCCAAGAAATACCGACTTTCTTTTTCTTTAGTCAGTCCTTCCTTCATTTTTTTTATTCATGTATTCATCAATCAATTGAACATACTTCTAAATGTCATTCTTTCTGAAATCTTTCGCAATTGCCAATTTTAGTAAAGACTTTGGATTAGCACTCCAAAATTATGAAAAAGTAACCTCATAGGTCTAATAGTTTGCAACTGTGACTCATCACAGAAAACACACAGACGGTTCAAATCGATTACAATCTATATGACCGGCCAGTGTGCGCGGAAGAGAAATGGTAGACCACATCTAACCTGACTGATAGGTTAATCCATTGATGCAGCGCTACTCACACGGCGCTATGTCTGATTCAGTGATAAGGCTGGACATACTCTTTAGCATAGTGCTGTTTGGTACTGAGCAGGCAAAATTTACGATCCTGTGCTATCTCCTTTCAAGCTTCAGTCACCCCGTTTGACATACTAGAGCCAGTGCCAGTATTTATGGTGGATGTAATGGCATAGTAGTTACAGTGGCCTGTGTGTGATCTAATGGAAGTAAAGGATTTAGGTTCGAGTTTTCTATTAAGTGTTGGTTCAAGAAGAATCTTTCCCTTGTGTTAAACATGTAGCACTGACTTGTATCCTCTAAAACTCTAGATGAGCCTCTCACCTATGTTCCTTGTGCAAATTAATTCGACACATTGTGTACATGTGTTAAAACCTGATCTATCTTTTGAGAAGCGTAGGCCAGGTAAAGTCAAATGATGTATTATACAACATACGCAGCATGTAAAAAAAACTACTTGGGAAGGAATGGGTTCCATTAGGTTCAAATTTCCTGCCATGCACCTTCTCAAAAGTCATTGTTATTCCGTTCTTTCACCGACCATATAAACGCACTGTGCCAAAGGAGGATGCGAGATATCACTGTATTGTAGTGCTGCTAAAACATAAACATCTGCTGCTTTTCCCATCACTCATATTAATACCTATTTTCTGAATGATTGTCAAGGACAGTACTATCTTAGGCTTAATTGGATTGGGCATATTTTTTAAAGTAAGTTTATGTGTCATGTAAGTGGAATGAAAAGCCAGGCATTGAGGCTTTTCACCAAGTAGATACCTACGGTCACTCAAATACTCTCATTATATAATAAGGCAGAGTCCGCACGATGAGCAACCCTCGTAGTCTTTGCTCTAGAACTCTAAACGACAACTACTGTCATTTAAGAAAGTTTGTTTTTTTTCTTCCTCAGATATGTAATTTAGAGCCAGAAAGCATGCCTTTACTTGTATAGGTTGGATTCTGTTCATTATTTTACAAGTCAATAATATTCAGCCACATCTTCTACCAATTCATATCTAAGTGTGGTTGATGCATCTTTAAAATGATAGATGTTACAACTGATCATGGAGGCTGGATAATCAAGTGTTTAGACTTTTTGGTTTCGATTTGATGGCCCCAAATCGAGCCACAACTAAGACGCCTGTTTAAAGGAGTTCTTCCGAAGGAAGTAACATTAGTGTTGACTCCACTTCCCCGAAAATTCCTTTGAATAAACCTTCAAACCAAAGCCATGTATGCTGGTAAGAGTGGATGACCAAAAGAAATCCTTACAAACTAACAACAACAAAACGCAAACACACTGATGTCATGTTTAGACCTTATCCCCAATGTCGAAATGTGGCTACTTTAATGGGGGGCAAAAACAGTTGAATACACAAAAAAATTGCACCATAAATCATGTGAACCCCGGAGCTCTAGCCAAGAAACGAAATAAATATAAAACACCAAAACAAAAACTAAAAAAAAGACCGAAAAAACCTCCGAACTGATCAAGTAAACTTTGATCATTTTGATGGAAAGGGCTGGAATGGTACCGCCACATCCCTGTCAACAGTTAGCTGACTGATCTAAGATATTGCCCTGGAGGATGTTTGATCGTGTGACTGGCCTGTCCCTACGCTGTTGGTGGTACTAGTAGTCACTGTTCTGTCATGGTGAAAGCCTGAAGTATGGCACCACACTTTAGATAGCGTGGTTTGGCCAGGAAAGTGTGTGTGTGTGTGTGTGTGTGTGTGTGTGTGTGTGTGTGTGTGTGTGTGTGTGTGTGTGTGTGTGTTTTGTTTGTGTGTCTGTCTTCTGTCTTCTTTTTTCCTTTGTCGTGTCGTGCGTGGTGGCCGGTGTATGTTATAGTGGGGGGGGTGGTGTTTGTGTGTGTGTGGTGTGTGTATTTGTGTGTGTGTGTGTTTTGTTGTGTGTTGTGTGTGTGTGTGTTTAATTTCAATCAGCTTTTAATTCTCTTCTTACCATGCATCTTTATGTCTTCTTTTTTTTCTTTCGTTTGTTTTCTTTCTCGTGTTTAGTCTGTGGTGTTTCTTTGGTTTTTTTCCTCTTATTTTGTGTCTATTCCTTTGTTTATTTTCTTTTTCTCTTCCCTTTTTGTTGTAGTTTTTTTTTGATGCCTTACTTTCTTTTTCTTTCTTCTTTTTCTTTCCATCTATCCTAATGCTCTTTCTTTCGCACATTATTATGTTTCTTCTGTTGCCAATATCTTTTTCCATTTCTTTCTTTCTCAATGTTTTCTTACTTTCTTTATTTCTTTCTTTAAACAATCTTGAGGAAAAAGCAGAAAGAATATAGAAGAAAACAGAATGCCAAGAAAAGTATTGAAGAAGGAAGGGAAAGATATTCCCTTACGCACACACGCACACACACACACACACGCAGCAGAGAGCGAGAGAGGAGAGAGAGAAGAGAAGAGGAGAGAGAGAGAGAAGAGAGAGAGAGAGAAGACAGAGACGAGAGAGAGAGAGAGAGCAGAGACAGAGAGAGACAGAGACAGAGAGAGAAGGACAGAGACAGAAGAGACAGAGAAGACAGAGACAGAGACAGAGAGACAGAGACAGAGCAGAAGACAGAGAGACAGAACAAGAGAGAGAAGAGAAGACAGACAGAGACAGAGACGAGACAGAGACAGAAGGAGACAGAGAACAGAGAAGACAGACAGACAGAGACAGTCAGACAGATCAGATAGACAGACAGACAGAGACAGAGACAGCAGACAGAGACAGAGACAGACAGACAGACAGACAGACAGACAGAGAGAGAGAGAGAGAGAGAGGAGAGAGAGAGAGAGAGAGAGAGAGAGAGAGAGAGAGAGAGAGAGAGAGAGAGAGAAGAGAGAGAAGAACAGACAGGCAGACAGAGACAGAAACAGACATGCACACAGACAGACAGAGACGAACAGAGAAAGACAGACAGAGACAAAGAGACAAATGCAGACAGATAGTCAGACAGACAGACAGAGACAGAGAGATTTGTGGGGGCCAAGGACAGTGCAAGAGGCATGAAAAATGTATGCCTAAGGCAGCCAGCCTTCCGCCTCGCTGCTGTCTGATTTATGATGGCACCACTTCAAGATACTGAGCACCTTTCAGCAGGGCAGAAAACCACTTCTGAGAATTTCCTTCTGAATGTTATCGTTCATTCATTCATTCATTTGTTTTCGTTCATTGATTCAGTCATTGATTCATCCATTGATTCATTCATTCATTCATTTATTCCTTCCTTCCTTCCTTCCTTCCTTCTCTTCCTTCATTCCTTCATTCATTCTTCATTCATTCATTCACTCTTCATATGTTCGTTCCTTTATTCGTTCATTTCTTTCATTCATTCATTCACTCGCTCGTTCGTTCGTTCGTTCGTTCGTTCGTCCGTTCGTTCGTTCATTTATTCATTGATTCATTTGTTCATTCATTTCTTTTATTCATTTGTTGATTCATGCATTTGTTTATTTGTTCGTCATTTATTCACTCATCCACACATTCATTCATTTATCCATCCATCCAGCCAGCCAGCCAGCCAGCCAGCCAGCCAGCCATCCATCCATCCATCCATCCATCCATCTATCCTTCCATCCATCCGTCCATCTATCCATCCATCCATTCAATTATTAATTGATTATTTCTTTCTTTCTTTCTTTCTTTCTTTCTTTCTTTCTTTCTTCTTTCTTCTTTCTTTCTTCTTTCTTCGTTAAATAATTCATTCATTCACACATTCATTCATTCATTTAGTCATTCATTCAACAATTAATTGAACAAACTCCTTAAAGCCATTCTCTCAAGAATCCCTCACAATGACCAGATTTTCTCTAGTACATCCTTTAGATGAATTCTCCAAAAGTAAGAAAGGAAGTAACCTGATAATGGTATAACTGTGTTAGACGATGATTCATCACCCAGAAAACACACAGACAGACGGTACAGCTCGATTACAATCTGTCTGATCACTTTGCTGGAAGAGTAATGGTAGACCACATCTCTCTTGTCACTGACAGATCGATCCCTTCATGCAGCACTACGTACCGGCACGGCGTTATATCTGATGCAGCGAGGAAGCTGGGCATAATGGTGGAGTATGGTACCAAGCAGAGGAAATTTACGACCTTTTGCTTTTGAGGTCTTTAAGCTTCAGCCACACATTGGAACGTCACCATTGTTTGGGATGGAATGTTATAGTGGTTAGAGCTTCCTCTTTATGATCTGTATATAGTTGGGGATAAGGGATTTGAATCTCTGCTAAGGTATTCATGAAGGATTTTTTTTTTCTGCCTGGGTTATCATTAATACTGACTCCATAATTCTGAATCTCTTTAAGATGAGAATATTGACCAAGGGACAATGTACAAATGCATGCATCATGCACACGGTAAATTCCTATTGGTTTTTCCTAGAAGAGTAGGCAATCTATTGCTGTGGGGGTGGATGGCACGAGCATGCCGAGCATGCACCTTGCTACCTGGAGAGGACCGAACTTCGTCAGGTTTCACCTGCTCATGACCACTACTGAAATATGAAATAATTTGAACTTGTATGAGACATCAGACCTGCCATGGCTATGATAAAGACCGTGTCTCATGACAAGTTGAAGGGCAAAAGACGACAAGGAATACTGCAGATGTCCTGCGTGGAGAAGATAGCCAGAGGACAGAGGACATCTTTGGACAGAGTTGTCCAAAGATGAAATCGACAGAAGGACTGAAGACAGAAGAGAATGGAAAAAAGCTGATGGGCAATGCATTAGTGGCAACCATTAAAAGGATACCGCCGATCTGTAAAGAGGTGTGGATTACAAGGCAGCCACAGTTAGCTGCCTTTTTACATCCATCTTTGAAACACTGTTTGATTGATCCTCAAGACACGTATTTTTACAGATTAGATATTGTTACACAAATCATCTAATATACATACGATCTAAATAAAATGTACTAATAAACATTTACTAAATATAGGCCTGTACTTACAGTCTCACAGAAAATCCCACGTATGCTAAGGTAAAACGCATACCAAGGGTGATCCACTAAAAGGAAAAGCTATGAACACTCAACAGCAACAACTGTGACAAGCAAAAACAAAGCCTTTCCAAAAACAAATGTCGGCCATTTCTGGCACATATTTAGAGCCAGAATATGCGATGTCTTTGATTGTGAAATATGTCAAAGTCAATCTTGTAATTAAAAAAAAGCTAGTTCCACTTCCAATCATTTCAGGGGGCAGTACAGTAGAGATGATTGATTTTATCACATGCGTTTATTTTAGTCTACAATAATTCAACGGTTCGATCTTTAAACTGTTTATCATAACACGGGGATGAATCATCTGTAGACTGTTACAGAGACACGGCTCATCAACCACGTTTCGATTGCTCAGATGGAAGGGACTGGAATGGAAGCACCATGCCCCAGTTAGTCATTGATCTCAGATAGTTTGCTGTGGATGTTTGCCATTGCAACTGGTGTACCAGTGTTTGTAATGAACAATGGGCCGTGGTGGTATGGAGTGAAATATGATAGTGACGGTTTTGACAGTCTTCATTAATTTTGCTCTCTCTGTGTGTGTGTGTGTGTGTGTGTGTGTGTGTGTGTGTGTGTGTGTGTGTGTGTGTGTGTGTGTGTGTGTGTGTGTGTTTGTGTGTGTGTGTGTGTGTAAATTTAGCTTTTCCCCCTTTGTTTTCTTTCCCACTGTGTTGTTTTGCATTTGTTTTATATCAGCTTTTTCTTCCCTTTTTCCCCTTCTTTCTTTTTATCATTTTTTCTTCTTTCAATTTTTTTTTATCTATCTTTCTTTATGTTAGTTCTTTTTCTTGATTTCTGTTCCTTGTTTTCCCTCTTATTTGTTTCTTTCCTTCGTTTACTTATTGTTTTATTCTCTTTAATTTGTGTTTCATTTTATTGTCTTTACTTCGTCATTTTTTTGGTTCCTAGGATCCTCCTCATGTTGAAGTTGATTCCTTTTGTTCATATCATGCAATTTTCCTTTTCAGAAATTCATGTTTCATTTTGCTTCGTTAGTTTCACTCTCTAAAATCGATGATCAGCCTTGTCATTTTTTTTAATCCTTCTCCGTCTATGAATCACATTTTATGTTGTGCTTCATTCAGCACAGCTATAGATCACTGTCAAAAATGCACATTGCGTTAGATGAGAGCCATTCGTTTCTGAGTCACCAATAAAAGTCTATATAAAAACGAGACAACAAAATAACTGGGGGCCCAATAAGGAAAACAATGGTATCACCTATTCATTTATCTTAGTGTATTCTCTTATTTCGTGAATAATGGAATAAGCACTAGTGTACTTTTTTTTACATTCAATACCCGTGTATAAGCAGTTTTGCAAATGTTGCCATCCGTTCCCACTGGCACACAATAGCTTACTCTTCCAAAAAGCGGTACAGGTTTTGTTGCCATCCCTTCCCACTGGCACATAATAGCTTACTCTTCCAAAAAGCGGTACAGATTTTAAGGTGTACGCAAGATGCTCTGCGTCCGTTCGCACACGGGACCTTACCATCTCATCTGAAGGACCTAGATAAAGCTAGAGAGAAGGATACAAGTTAATAAAGAAGTAAAGAGAGTATTTAGGAGGTAGAGGACGTGTCCTCTTACACACACACACACACACACACACACACACACACACACACACACACACCACACACACACACACACACACACACACATACACACAAAGATACACACGCACACACACACACACACACACACACACACACACACACACACACACACACACACACACACACACACACACACACACACACACACACAACTGTGCACACACAAAAAAAGACGTGAAAAAATGCATGCCTAAAAGCACCCAATCACCTCACCACTAACGGTCTGATTTAAGAGGAGACCACTTGAAATAGCGATCATTTTTCAGCATGGGAGAAAACTATTGCAGGTAATTCTCTCCCTTCGTGCCCCTTTCCTGTCCACTGCTTCAGAATGATTCGCAGACAATTGGAGCAGGCTGTGTTGCTACTGCTGCTGTTGTTGGTTTTGTTTTTATTTGTATTTTGTTTGTTTGTTTGTTTATTTGTTTGTTTGTTTTTTAACCGAGTGTGTGGCGCATGTCGAGCAGATTTTGTTGTCAACAGATCATGCCATCAGCGTAATATATCATGCTATTTCTAGGTGATTAACTCTTTTAGTGTTGTTTGTTTGTTCTTTCGTTTGCTTGTTTTGTTTATTTGTTTGTTTTGCTTTCCAGTTGCCATGCGTGGGAACTGGCCCTTGATTTTCAGGAGAAATTGAATAGCTTCTCTTTTGGTGTAACACGATTGCCTCTGCCATCGTCGTCGTCGTTGTCGTCGTCGTCATCATCATCATCACCATCATCCTTGTTATCATCATCTAGTCATCATTATCATCATCCCATCTCATCATCACTGTTATCAACATAAGCATCAGCATTCACCGTTATCAACATAAGCATCATCATCATCATCATCATCATCATCATCATCATCATCATCATCATCATTCATCATCATAGTCATCGTCATCATAGTCATCGTCATCATAGTCATCGTCATCATAGTCATCGCCACCATCCTGGTTATCATTGTCATCATCGTTATCACCATTAACATCTCATCATCATTACTGCCACTACCACTATCACTATCACATTCTCTACCGTTATTATCACCATTATCATTGTTGCATCACCACTACAACTCTACTACCCTCTTCCCATCACTGTTTTCTTCTTCTTCTTCTTCTTCTTCTTCTTCTTCTTCTTCTTCTTCTTCTTCTTCTTCTTCTTCTTCTTTTTTCTACATCTTCGTCTTCTTTTTTTGCAATCTTCTTCTTAGCAATTCTTCTTCTTTTGTTGAGATCGTTGATATTTATACAAGTGGTGAGAATTTTCTCTATTTAACTAATGTCCTTAAATTAGCATCATTTTCTTCTTTCAAGGATGCTAGTATTACTATATGATGCTGATCACTTTGAGCCAAGGGAGAAAACTGATACCAATACTTGTCACCCCTGCTTAGTTTCAGCAGTGTTAAATGATGAGTTAACCAGCTTGGAGATGTCTGTACAATTAATTTGGGTGGGTTTTTTTTTTTCTTGGGGGGGGGGGAGGTTTTTGGGGATTGGTTTTTTGTTTGTTGATCGTTGCAGCTTGCAGTTATTTTTGTTATTTTTCTCCCACTTGTTTGCTGGGCAGAATTTACGGCTGTCTGATATCCTAGCCAGCGTAACATGTCACACGAGTGTGTGGACGATTAACTCTTTCGCTTCTCGGGTTTCTCTCTAGACATGATGTATGGGTCACTTCAGCAATGCACCGCACCGCACCACGCACCCAGATACCTGGAGTGGGATGGGCAGCTCCGCTGGGTTCAGCCTGCTTTCTCTGGCTGAAGTCTGGTGAATTAAGGGTTGGGGATTTTTTCTTTTTTATGATCTTCCAGATCAACTTCAAGTACAGACCTGCTACTGTCTTCATTCCCTTCATGCATATACACATGGAGAAGATTGATCATGCGTGTAGTTTATGTCAGGGCTCGGTGGGTTACGAAAAATGAACTTGTCCAGCATACATCTCGAAGTTGAATACGGCTACTTTAATATGGGCAAAAACGATCGCATAGTTAAATCTCTCCATAGGTGAAGCTGGAAGCTCTTGTCGAGAAACAAAATAACCCCCCCCCCACCACCCAACTCAACAAACAAACCCCACAAAAACAACAAAAACACAAAACAACAAAAAAGCTGCCTTCAACCAACTCACATCTGAAAATGTAGGTCCAGTGCTTTAAGTCAAGACAGAGTCTATAGGCAATATTTTGATATTATAGCCACGAGGATGAATTGGTGGAGAAACCCTCCTCAGACACAGCAGGGTCGGGAACATAAAGTTAAAGAGGCGCATTGAATCACTTTTTACAAGTATTGGTGAAGCAGTTTGTCATTGTGTGTGTGTGGTGGGGGGGGGTGGTGGTGGGGGGTTCATGTGTGTGTGGTGTGGGTAGTGGCGTGTGGTGTGGTGTGTGTGTGTGTGTGTGTGTGTGTGTGTGTAGGTGTAGGTGTGGTGTGGGGGGGGGATGGTAGGGGTGTTGTTGTCGTGTGTGTGATGTGTTTATAGTGTGTGTTGTGTGTGTGTTTATGTGTTGTTTGATTGAACGACCCTTTTTAGGTATAATGAGTGGGGAGAGAGAGAGAGAGAGAGAGAGAGAGAGAGAGAGAGAGAGGAGAGAAAAGAGAGAGAGGAGAGGAGAGGAGGGGAGAGAGTTGAATATGTGTTTTACTCCTTTGCTTCTCTTTTGAGATGCTACTTTTAAAATGCGAGTAAATTTCCTTAATAAAACACAGTATTTTAGATGTCTTTTTTTATATAGTTTATGCTTGTTTCTTACTGCACAAAAACTGAAGTGATTAGCCCAAAATAACTCGTAGGTGCCTAGATGATTTTCTGAATAATGAAAGTCATTGCTTTCTCTTCTATAAATTTTTCAGGGAAGTTACAAATCATTTTCTGGCAATGAACACCACGTTAAATCGGTATCATTCATTTCAGCACCAATGAACATGGAAATAAGATCAATGTTATGCGATATAAAAATGGGCAGAGATAAATAGGAACAAGAATATCAAGTCATATATCATCCCCCCTTTCTGTCCCCCGTACTTCCAAAACACACGCACACTCGCGTGCGCGCGACGCGCGCACACACACGCACACACATCACACACACACACACACACACACACACACACACACACACACACACACACACACCACACACCTTGACCGGTTTGGTTTAGAATATCTCAGGCTAAAATATAATGATCGCTTTTCAACAAGGGAGAAAACTGCCGTGATAATTGTCACCCCTACCTGATAGGGTGTAAGTAACTTAACAAATAAAATAAAATAAATAACGAAGGAACAAAATTAATGGGGGTTTTAGGTGTTTTTTTTTATGTTTACTTTCTGTCAGTTAGCGTTCAGTTGACAAAATTCAACACTTTTTTCCAAAATATTTTCATTGTATTTTGATATCTGTGTCAGATCAACCTTGCAATATTTGATATTACATTTTTACGTTAGGTATTGCTTTTCAGCTGGGTTTCATTCACCTGATTTGTAAACCTCACAAGCACTCTACAATCCTGTGTATTTCTCGTTTTGCGAAGCAGCGGGCGTGTGTGTGTGTGTCGTGTGTGTGTGTGTGTGTGTGTGTGTGTGTGATGTGGCGGTGGTGATGGCGTGTGTGTGTATATGGTTAAGCAAGAGAGAGGGAGAGGACAGAGAAAGACAGACAGAGAAAGACAGACAGACAGAAGAAAAGAGAAGACAGACAGATGGAAACTTCTTGACTAACTTATTTCTCTGATGGGTGATATGTCTGCTTATTTGTGTTTGTGTTTTGGTTTTGTTTGCTCGTGTTTTTGCTCTGAATCAAAAAGCAGATTCTCCGAAATTGAAATAAGCTGTTTCCATATTTCCTTTCAGTTTTTACTCTCCTTTATTCCATGAAAAAAGAGACACTCTAAATCAAATGTGTATCGAAATTATTTCATCTAAATTACTTCCTGATTGATAAATGTAAGGCTTTATACGTTTCTTATTTTTCAGTGAAGTCATACATTATTGTTAGGCAATCAGCACTACAGTAAATCTCTATTATTCACATCAGCATCACTGAGTCACAAAAGATGTGATCGATATTATTGGATACAAAAAAAAAAAAATCAACAGCTAAAGAATAGGATCAAAAAAATTAAATCCTTGTCATTCACAAAAAATGCCTTAATGTGCTCGTTTGTGCGCGCTGAGACACCACACACACACACATACAATACACATACACATACACACACACAACACAACACACACATCACACACACACCACCACACACACACACACACACACACACACACATGCCTCAGTGCTCTGTGATTTAGAGGGTCTCAGGCTAAAGGATAGTGATCGCTTTTCAGCAAGGGAGAAAACTACCGTGATAATTGTCGACCCCTGCCTGATGGCGCATGCGTAGTTTAACAAATAATTTTACGGACGACGGAATTGTTATTTTTTGTCAATTTTTGGTTTGCCTTGTTGTTTATTGTTGTTGTTGTTGTGTGTATGGGGACATTCTTTGATTGATTGATTG
>CM060324.1:33686320-33696320 GCA_030674155.1 Stramonita haemastoma
TCAAAAGAGAGAGAGAGAGAGAGAAGAGAGAGAGAGAGAGAGAGAGAGAGAGAGAGAGAGAGAGAGAGAGAGAGAGAGAGAGAAGAGAGAGAAAGAGAGAGAGAAAGTAGAGAAAGAGAGAGGAGGATCGTGTGTATTCATGCGCGCGTATGTCTATCTTTCTGTCCATGTGTATATCTCTCTATTTGTGTGTGCAACCGTGTATAATATACATATGTGTATTTGTCTGTCACTTTCTTCCTGCCTCTGATCCTCTGACCGTTTTGCCTTTTTGACGACGTTTATAAAAGCAAAAAAAGCAGGAAGCTACAAAGATCTATATAATTCACTGTAGAACTTTATATTAGAACAAAAGGGAGAAAAAAGCCTACAATTTCATCAAAGTTCTCTTTTTTCCATTGTGTTCCAGAACCCTGCAGCAGCATACACAACCCCCTCAGACTCTACCCACCACGCCAAGACCACAACCACTACCACCACCACTGCCTCCTCCTCCTCCTCCTCATCCACAACAACAAACACCACCAACCTCACCGCCTCATCCGAACCCTCATCACGTGCCCATACCCCCCAACCTTACCAACACCACCCAACACTACCACCCCTCCTCGACCTTCATGCCTGGCTCAAGGGCACCATCTACAGCAGCAGCATCCCCGCTCATCCTCAGCATCCCGAGTTCCCCCTGGGTACTGGTGCCACCCCACACAGCCCTGGGGGAGCGTGGTCTCCTTTGGCGGGGAGTCACCCGGAGTACCGGTGTAGATCAGCGTCTCGCGGAGCCTCCCCTGCTCCCTCCTCGTGTGCCTACGTCTCCTTTGCCTGCCAATTCGGCTGCTGTTTCTTTTTTTCACAGGTGAGTATTTGGGTTTTAAAATGTTTGTGAAATTTGTTAGTGGGTTGGTGGGGGGTGTGGTTGGTTGGTTGGTTGGTTGGTTGGTTGGTTGGTTGGTTGGTTTTGGTTGGTTGTGTTGGTTGGTTTGTTGGTTGTTGGTTGGTTGGGAGTGTGTGTGGTGGGTGGGTGGGGGAGCTGAGGGCAGGGTATGTTGTGTGTGTGTGTGTGTGTGTGTGTGTGTGTGTGTGTGTGTGTGTGTGTGTGTGTGTGTGTGTGTGTGTGTGTGTGTGTGTGTGTGTTGGTGTTTGTGTGTGTGTTTGTGGGTGTGTGCACGCATATTTAAAAGAATGTGTGTCGTCTATCTGCGTCTGTGTGTCTCTGTTGCCCGCTTGCCTGCCTGCATAATTATATCTCTTGCTGCCTATCTGTCTGCAAGCTCGTGTGCTTGTATATAAATTATGTGTACCGCCAGGTCTGTCATCTGTTT
Organism: Stramonita haemastoma; assembly: GCA_030674155.1. Taxonomy (NCBI): domain Eukaryota; kingdom Metazoa; phylum Mollusca; class Gastropoda; order Neogastropoda; family Muricidae; genus Stramonita; species Stramonita haemastoma. The sequence goes on from CM060324.1 coordinate 33,687,643, forward strand.
TGTCTGTCGATCTGTTACTTTTTTTTATTACCGGTATGTGCCGGTCTCTCTGTCTGTCTGTCTATTTGTCTATCTGTCTGTCTGACAATCTATCTGATTATTCACTAATCTATATGCCAGTGTTTATGTAGTTTTTTTTCTGATCTGTCTAATTATTATCTTTTTGTCAGTAAACATGATGGCTGTTTCATGATTCAGCTAATCTAGCTTTCCTACTGTTTTCCTTTCTTCTGGTCACCGTTCTCCTCCTCCTCGTGTGTGTGGTGTGTGTGTGTGTGTGTGTGTGTGTGTGTGTGTGTGTGTGTGTGTGTGTGTGTGTGTGTGGTGTGTGTGTGTGTTGTGTTCTGTGTGTTCTGTGTGTGTGTGTGTTGTTGTGTTGTGTGTTGTTGTTTTGTGTGTTGCGCGCGCACACACACACAGGCGCACAAACACACCCCCCTCCCACTATCTATCTATCTAGCTAGCTAGCTAGCTATCTGAAGCTCTATCTCTGTCTCTGTCTCTGTCTCTGTCTTCTCTCTGTCTCTCTCTGTCTCTGTCTCAGTGTCTTCTGTCTGTCTGTCTGTCTGTCTGTCTGTCTGTCTGTCTCTGTCCTGTCTGTCTGTCTGTCTGTCTGTCTGTCTGTCTGTCTGTCTGTCTGTCTGTCTGTCTCTCTCTTCTCTCTTCTCTCTCTCTCTCTCTCTCCTCTCTCTCTCTCTTCTCTCTCTCTCCATCTCTCTCTCTCTCCTCTCTCTCTCTCTCTCTCTCTCTCTCTCCTCTCTCTCTCTCTCTCTCTCTCTCTTCTCTTTCTTCTCTCTCTCCTCTCTCTCTCTCTCTCTCTCTCTCTCTCTCTCTTTCTCCTTCCCCCCTCTCTCCACTCTCTTTCTCTCTCCCTTTCCCCCCTCCCCTATTCGGTGTTAAAAATGAAAACAAATTAATGCAAATATAAACACACTCAACTGTAAATTTACGTTAGAAGCTCCATTAATTAATCATTCCTCCCTCATCCCTACCTACATCCCCCCCCCCTCACTTTAAACTTTTTTTTTCTTTTCTCTGCCTGTTGCAAACAATACGTCACAACGCCAAAGGGAGAGAAATCAGATTAGCTCTTAAACATTGGACAGGAAACAGAAAGCAAGTTTGTGTTGAGCGTTTGTTTATTTTGGTTTTGAAATCTAATTTTTCAGGCACTTGTGATCATTTTTGCTGTTGAAATGTTGAATGGGCTTTCGGGGGAGTGGAGAGGGGTATAGAGTAGAAGAAAAGGAGAGGAGGATGGGGGGGGTGTAAGAGAGAATCTATGTTATTTGTGTAATTTGGTAGATTTAATGAAAACAAAAACAAAATGAAAACGAAAAAGACAAATTCAAGGCCATGTCCATCTTTTGTTGTTTTCTGTTGTTGTTGCGGGGAGGGGGGTCTTTTTATGTATTTTTTTGTAACCGGAGTACTTGCCGTCTCAAACAGAGAGGGATGACATTTTTTGTTAACATCGCTTCCACACCCACTTGCTGTTTAAAAAAAAGAGCTTAGTGAGAAGTGCTTGTAGTGTAGGTAGTGAAGTGCAGTTGATAGTGCAGTGGTAGTGTAGTGAGTGTAATATATAGTGCAGTGCAGTGCAGTGCAGTGCAGTGCAGTGCAGTGCAGTGCGTGTCGTGTCGTGTCGTGTCGTGTCGTGTCGTGTCGTGTCGTGTCGTGTCGTGTCGTGTCGTGTCGTGTCGTTCGTGTCGTCGTGTCGTGTCGTTCGTTCTGTCTGTCGTTCGTGTCGTGTCGGTCATGTCTGTCATGTCTAGTCTAATCTAGTCTAGTCTAGTCTTGTACAGTATAGTGCAGTGCAGTATAGGTGGGAGGAGAAGAAGGAGAGAGACAGAAGAAGAAGAAAAGAAGAAGAAAAGAAGAAGAAGAACAAGAAGAAGAAAAGAAGAAAAAAGAAGAAGAAGAAGAACAAAACAACAACAACAACAAAACAAAAGAAGAAAAGACAAGAAGAACAGAAGAACAAGAACAAAAGATCACAAGAAAAAAGAAAACAATGGAAAGCTGCAAAAAATGATAAAGAAAAAATCAGCACATCAATACCCTCCATACCACCACCACCACCCACCACCACAACACACAACGACAACAACAAAAAAACAATACGACAAGACGCCTTAATGACTATTGCAACAGAAGTCATTATCCTTAAAATTGATTGAAGTGAACGAGGAGACAAGATTCTTGTTAATCTTTAGTCGCGTATACCATTTCCGTATTCAAACTTCTCTCTAAGAAAATCTTTGTCTTGATTGATTACACAATGTCCTTAGTATTCTCTGTCCTTAACTTGTAATTTTGCGGTGTTTCACCCTATCCCCAACATTATTTTCAACAAATTCTTTCCCCCCCCTTGCTCCCCACTTCCCATTATGTCAACGACCCCCCTTCACACACACACACACACACACACACACTATCCCCCCACACACACACAACACGCATGCACGACGCACGCGCGCGCGCACACACACACACACATACACACACGTACGCACGCAACACACCACAACATACACCCCACCTCACGCTCTTGTTTTCTCTTCATTCTTCTCCTATCTTTACGTCTATTTACTTTGCTGATTTTCGTAAAAGAATAACTGCAGAGGCACCTAATACAAAGCCTTCTATTAGGCTGGAGGAAAAAACTGAGAGTGACTACATGGGAAAGGAAGGGGGATGTTGAATGGTAGGCGGAAAAATTGAGAGGAGAGTTCTATTGATGCAGAGACATGGAGTGGCACTGGAGAGAGAGAGAGAGAGAGAGAGAGAGAGAGAGAGAGAGAGAGAGAGAGAGAGAGAGAGAGAGAGAGAGAGAGAGAGAGAGAGAGAGAGAGGGGGAGGGGAAGGGTCCGAAATCCCAAAGGAACATGCAAGGAAATTAATGTCTCTGCCATAGTCGCTGTGGTCTAAGTGGCCATTCTTGTACTGTTTCATTAACACTCCTTAAAAAAAACAGTGACGACGAGGAAGAGTGAGGATGAGAGATGATGATGATGATTGAGATGATGTGATGACGATGACGATGACGATGATGATGATGATGATGATATGATGATGAATGATGATGATGATAATGATGATATGATGATGATGATGACTATGGCGATGATCATGACGACACGAGATGATGATGATGATAATGATGATCATGATGATAAGAATGGAAAACGGTAAAGATCAAGATGAGCTGTGATGAACAAAAAGCAAGAGAAATGAAATAAATATTTTGAATAGAAGAAAAAGAAAAACAGAAATGGCAAGTAAGCACCAGTGCTTGTCAAAACACAAAAAAACCAACAACAACAAAAAAATAGACCATCCTTGGTCTTTAGAATGTAAATGGATGAAATTGTTTTTAAAATGGCATCATTGGAAATAAAAAAAGAAAGAGTAAGCTCTTGAGTATAAACAATCATAGGAGGAGAAACTTAAATATTACAGAAGTTATATATTTATTTCAAGATATCCAATAGCATACAAGTGAAAAAAGAGTTTAGGACAAGGAAACATGTCAAGACCAGAATGAAATAAGAGACGCACTCTCGTCAGTCTTTATCGCTATAGTCACCTGTTTACTGCTGGCAATCTTGGGGTCAGGGATGCTATTCGTCTTCATTCATTTTCTCAGAATCTGTGGTCTTGTATGTCCTTAACGTTCCAGATTTTCCTTATATTTCCATTAAGGCCATCATCTGCAGTTTCTTAATATCCCAACAACTTAGAATTTAAGAAAAAAAATTGAAAGGTTTGGCTCATTATGTAACTGTTTATCTGTTTATTTATTATTTGTTCATTTAGCTGTTCTTTTGTATATTAAAAAAAAACCCGCCTTACCTCTTTATTAACTCTTGTCAGACTAGTCAGTAAGGTGATCAGGAATGTTTAAAAAGATCTTTCTTTTAATTTTCATTTATTTTGTTTTCTTCCTTCCTTCCTTCCTTCTTCCCTTCCTTCCTTTTTATTTTTCTTTTGCATGCTTTGAGGCTTGTTTTGGTAACTCTTTGTGATTTTTAGTGTTATCATCTTTTCTTAGATTTTCTCTTTATTGCTTTTATTTTATTGTTTTCTTTTTTTATTCATTCTTGTTGCTTTTTTCACCAACCACCCTCCTTCTACGAATCTTTGTTTTTACTTTTTTGTGTGTAATTTGTCTGTTACCCTTATACATATCTAGATCATTTACTCAGAGAATAGTGGGGAGCAAAATGCTTAACGGTCCCTTGCCACTAACTGTTCAGCAATCGTCTTTTTACAAACAGACATCAAAATGTTTATGATAGTGGATTCTTAGTCATCCTACACTACCCCCACCCCTCACCCCCACCCCCTTCTCCCCAACCCATGCCCTCCTTACCCTCGATCTTTTTTTTTTCTCGATTTAACCTGTAAGAGCCGAGCTGTTGATGTTCTGAATATAGTCGTCTGTCACTCTGCGAGTTAAGAATACTTCCACACAGCACCTGATTGTTCATTGTCAAATAGTGACATGTAATGTGGGGATATTGTTGTTTGCTCCATACTGTGTGATGACAAGAAGAGTGGTGTCTAAACGACAAGGCAAGGAGTACTATAGGGAAAATATTTACCATCGTTTTGAAATAAGCTGGAAAGGAGTTATTGGGATTGGTTTGGGTGATGAATTATGTAGAAAGGGTAGAGGTGTGGGTGTGAGTGACAAGAAAATGATGGGAAGAGGAACAGGGCTGTTTAGTTTGTGAATCATTTGTCATCACCTTGTTTGTACAGCTTCGTAGTACTGAGGGTATGGTGATATCCCTTGTACTATTTCAGCCAGGCTTCAAAATGATAATATTCATCAACTCTGCTTTGATTTTTTAATAGCTTTGTTCATCCAAGATTCAACAGACACACTTCAAAAACACCATGATTGGTTTCCTTGTTCTGTTTTTCAAAGTGACGAATCCATCTTTGTTTGGATCGTCTATTAATTTTTTTTTTCATTTTTTCTGTATTATTCGCTAATTTATTTGATATCTTAATGCGCACAAAATCTACAAGCAAACATATAAAAAGATCCACAAAAGTAGGCAATATCAAAAAAAAAAACAACAACATAAAACGAAAGAAACAAGAAAGTAATGCAGCATAAAAGGCAATGAGCTGTACGTCCCTGACCTCGCAAGAGTGAAGACAAGATGGAGTAGCCTCTATGGGAACTCCTCATCATTTGTCAAGCTGATTATTGTGTCGTAAAGGGATAGAAAGGTATTAGGTGCATGGTAATTTTTCCTGGTTCATTGACATAGTGATTGCTGGTCTAGTGTGAGTCAACCTTTAGCTACCATTGCTTTCCTCAGTCTCCTATACTTCGAAGGACCTCGACACTGTTTGTCTCCAGAGATGTGTGGTTGTTTTTTGTTCTTTCTTTTTCTCTTATTTTTCATGCTTTCTTGTAATATTTTCTTGTTTTTTTGTTGGTAAATGTATACCTGTTTTCTTTGACAATGTATGTTTTTTTCTCTTTTCTTCTTCTTTCTGTCTGTCTGTGTGTGTTTGCTGGTAGTATGCCCGCTTGTTTCTCCATGTTTCTGTCTCAATTTTTCTGTCTGTCTGTCTGTCTGTCTGTCTGTCTGTCTATCTATCTATCTATCTATTTGTCTGTCTGTCTGTCTGTCTGTCTGTGTCTGTCTGTCTATCTATCTATGTATCTTTTGCGCACACACGCGCCCACGCTCTCTAACTCTCTAACCCTATGTCTTAGACATTTTCTCTTTTCTCTCTCTTCTTCTTCTTCGTCATTGCATCTGTCTGTCCATACTTCAAGGACAATGCTTAAGTGCCTGCAGGCATTTGCACCAGAGTCAAACATGCCAGTTTACCGTTTTTGTCACTTGCATTTCTCATTGCCTTTGCATTGCAACAGGCAAGACCGTTTGATGGCCAGTTTATTGGCAGACCCTGACACGGAAGGTTAGGAGTCGAGGAGAGAAGAAAAAAGAAGAATGGACGACATTTGTCATGAGAGATTTAAAGAGAGACGTACTGGGGATGCAGGAAGAAAAAGAGAAAGAGATTGATCAAGGGGGAAGGGTGTCTATCTATCTATTCCTTAGTCTGGTGACCGTGGGGGCACTCCTGAAGACTTGACAACCAGTTCCCTCCATTTCTCTCTCGATTCTGCCTTTCTCAAAATTTGGTTGACTTCTAGGCCTGACCGGGGTGTATGGTGTTAAAAAGAAAGACCTTGAGACTGGTAATATAATAGGAACATATCAAGCCTGTTGACTGATTGTGCATTGCATGCTTTCCTTTGAGATTTGTGACACAAAAAAAAAAAAACGGGATTGTTGCTCTGTATTTAGTTATCGTGTTCTGTTGTAGATATATCCCAGTCATGTCATTGATTAAATAGTTTGACACATTTTTGTCTATTTTCTTGTAACTTAAAGCAGATTTGTGTTGGACAGAAAAAAGACAATGGAGAAGAGAGATGAGGTATTGATCTGGGTAAACAACAACGAAAGTTTTGATTATCAAGAAAAATATTTCCAGGAGAGTAAGAAGCATGGCACGTTTAGGACATAGTAGAACACCAACAATGACAACAAGAACAACAACTAAAGCAATGAAATGATGACTAAGGTGGTGACAGTGAGAGAAAAAAAATCAACAAGAAAAAAGGATAGAAGAAAGATAGAAGGAAGAAATGAGAAAGCATGGTGAGTGCCATTAATCGAAATGCATATCAACATGGCAGTGTAACAGAAGACCCACCATCATTAATCCCCTTAGTTCCCACCATTTCTAGACACACTCCCTCTCCAGGGATGTCCTTCATCTTCATTCATTCCCCAGTGTCAAAGCCCTCTGTCCTTAACTTCTCATTTTACCTCCAGCTCTGTCGTTTCCATTAGTACCACCTTGTAATTAAGTGATGACTGTTCCTCATTTGTCCCTGTTTCGTGGTTTTTTTTATTTTTATTTTTTTTATCAATTTCTTTCCTTTCCACCCCCTATGTTTTTGTTAACATTGTCCATTTATTTTGCTGTGTCTTGCTTGCATAATGATGTCTGATTTGATTTGATAGCAACTTTGTATCAGCAAATTGTTAGACTGCCGGGTAGAGAAGTGGCAGGTGGAGAAGGAGACTTTAAGATGAAAAGATGAAGGTGGAAAGTATGGTTTTTATTTTTCCTTCTGTAATGAGTCTGGTAGGACTTAGTTGTTGATGTTCTGAGTCTTTTTTACCTGTATCACCATGTTGCTTGAGATTTTTTCTCCAAATCAATTTAAGGGTCATTGTCGACTGGTGTTAATGGTTAAAGGAAAGATTTGACCCCTACAATCTTAAGTGATTTCGAGAAACGTTCATGACTAGAGGACAAGGCAAGGGGATCAAATAGAAAAAAATTATCATTGTTTTGGAATGATTTGAAGAATACTGGGGGAAATGAAAAACTATTAAAGCAGAGCGCTGGCGCAATGGATGTAAACCGATAACAAAAAATAGAAGAAAGGAGTAGGCACATTTGGTTTGGGATTCAGGTAGCATCAAATCATGTATGGTTTGACTGAGGCAATGTGTTGCTTCCTGGAATGCATGTGCTATTTATTTCTTGCAATTTTACATTGTTTGTCTTTTGGGCACAGTTTTGTTTAGTGCCAATAATTGCCCTTGTTTTATATTAATACAAAAAGAAATGCAATTAGTCTCTCTTGACACCGACTTTTTTTTTTTATTCTTTTCACTCAAGACCCAGGTTGTTGTTTTTTATTGGTTTTGTTTGTGTGTGTGTTTTCTTGCTGTTGTTTCTCTTATGCATGTAAGCTAGATTAGACAAAAACAGAAGGATAACAAACAGAATTACACACACTCTCTCTCTCTCTCTCTCTCTCTCTCTCTCTCTCTCTCTCTCTCTCTCTCTCTCTCTCTCTCTCTCTCTCTCTCTCTCTCTCTCCTCTCTCCTCTCTCTCTCCCTTTCTCTCTCTCCCTGTCTCTCTCTATCTCTCTCTCTGTCTCTCTCTCTGTCTCTCTCTATCTCTATCTCTCTCTTCTCTCTCTCTCTCCTCTCTCTCTCTCTCTCTCTCTCTCTCTCTCTCTCTCTCTCTCTCTCTCTCTCTCTCTCTCTCTCTTTCTCTTTCTCTTTCTTTCTGTCTCTGTCTCTGTCTCTGTATCTCTCTGTCTCTCTGTCTCTCTGTCTCTGTCTCTGTGTCTCTGTCTCTGTCTCTTCTCTTCTCTCTCTCTCTCTCTCTCTCTCTCTCTCTCTCTCTCTCTCTCTCTCTCTCTCTCTCTTTCCTGTCCTTTCCCCCCCCCTCTCTCTCTACTACATTCATTATCCCATCTTTCCTTCAATACTACAGTGACCACCCTCCTCTAATGCCTGCAGGCGTTTGTACCCGTGTTAAAGCTGCCACTTTACCGTCATTGTCACTGGCGTTTCTCATCATCCTTTGATATGCAAAAGGCAAGATCGTTTGGTGGCCAGTTTATTGGCAGACGCTGACATGAAAGGTTAAGAGGAGAGAAGATGGAGGAAGAATAGGGGGCATTCTTTGTGGGGAAAGAGAAGGTGACAGGGGTGGGAGGGAGGGAACAAAAAGATGAGAGAGAGAGAGAGAGAGAGAGAGACAAAGAGAGAGAGACAGAGAGAGAGAGACGGAGAGATAGACAGAGACAGAGAGATAGACAGACAGA
>CM060324.1:33701320-33703820 GCA_030674155.1 Stramonita haemastoma
ACTGTCCCTGACCTTGTTGCATTGATCAGTAGAATCAGCTGAAGAAGTCCCTAAGGGAACGTTCCATCATTGCCAAGCTGATTGTTGCGTCGTAAAGGGATAGGAAGGTATTAGGTACATGCTAATTCTTCATGGTTCGTTCGCATCCTGAGCACTAGTGTGAGTCAACCTTTAGTTGCCGTTCATTTCTGAAACCCCTTCTGTCCCAAAGGACTTGGACATAGTTTGTTGTAAGGAGAGATGACCTATGGAGGGAAAAGATGTTAAAGTACTTTCTTTCCATCTCTCTTTTACTAGTTGGTTTGCATGTTTGTTTATTTTTATCAGTATGTCTTACTGCTGTTTATTTTGGGGTGGAATCTTTTGTGCTGCTGTTATTGTTTTGCTTTCCATCATTTTCTCTGTCTGTCTGTCTTATTCTTTCTTTCTCTGTCTGTCTATGTCTATCTCTGTCTGTGTCTGTCTCTTTGTCTTTGTCTCTTTCTATCTCTCTGTCTCAATGTTTGACTGTCTTTCTCTCTGCGTCTGTCTGTCTGTCTGTTAATCTGTCTGTCTGTTAATCTGCCTGTCTGTTAATCTGTCTGTCTGTTAATCTGTCTGTCTGTCTGTCTGTCTCTCTCTCTCTCTCTCTCTCCCCCCCTCTCTCTATCTCTCCCTCCCTCTCTCCCTCTCCCTCCCTCCCTCCCTCCCCCTCCCTCTCTCTCTCCTTCCTCTCCTTCTCTTTCCCCCCTCTGTCTTTTGTTTCCTCATCCCGTAGCCCGTATTTCTGTCCATATTTCAGTAGCCACTCTTTAAGTACCTGCAGGCGTTTGTACAGGTGCTAAAGCTGCCAGTTTACCGTTAGTGTCACTGGCATTTCTCATCACCCTTTGATATGCAAAAGGCAAGACTGCTTGATGGCCAGTTTATTGGCACACCCTGACACGGAAGGTTAGGAGGAGAGGAGAAGAAGGAGGAAGAATGGATGGCATTTGTCATGGCGGAGGAAAAAGGAGAGAATGGGTATGGTTGGAAAGGGGTGGGGGTGGGGGAGGGGGGTAAAGATGGGGTAAAGGCCACTAAAGAGGACGGACGGCCTTGAGACTGAGTAACATGAGAGGAACAGTTCAAGTCCATTGACTGATGGAACATGGCCCGCCTTTGAGAGAAGCAGCAGAAGTTGGGTTTTTTTTTCGTGTGTGTTGTTCCTGCGTGCTCCCCTTCATGCTCATTAACACACTCAGCTTCAACAAGTGTATGCACTATGTCTTATTCGTCCCATCTGGGAATTACTGAAAGCATAAGAGTGCACAGGGTAAGATATTAGTGTGTATGAGAGGAAACTTAAACAGATTTTGTGGGGGTTAAAATTTGGAAAAAAAAGAAAACTGTGGAAAAAAAGCACTATCAAAGAAACAAAAACAAAAAAAGAAAATATCCAACAAAGCGAGAATTTTTGTTTTAGTTTTGGGAACTTAAATAACAGTAACAGTGGTGATGACAAAATAGAAACAGTTAGTTGACAATGGCGATAATGAGTGTGCTAAAGAAAAGAAGAAGAAGAAGAAGAAGAAGAAGAAAGAAGAAGAAGAAGAAGAAGAAGAAGAAGAGAGAAGAAGAAGAAGAACAAGAAGAAGAAGAAGAAGAAGAACAACAACAACAACAACAAGAACAACAACAAGAACAACAACGACAACAACAACAATAACAACAACAACAACAACAACAACAACAACAACAACAACAACAAGGAGGAATAGGAGGAGGAGAAGGAGGAGGACGATGTAGGGGAAAAAAACCAACAGCGATGGCAGAGAGAACATCCTAAACAATTAGACATCGTGACAGGTTGGTGTGACAGAAGACACACCCTCGTTAATCCCCTCAGTTCCCACCGTTTGGGGACACCCTCCCCTCTCCAGACATGTCCTTAATCTTCATTCATTCCCTAGTGTCTCTAGTGCTCTCTGTCCCTAACTTCTCATTTTACCTCATCCTCTGTCATGGTCATTCGTTGGAAGTACTTTTGTTAAGTGATGGCTCTCCATCATCATCTTTTTGTTCCCCTCCATTTCTTTCTCTCTTCTCTTCTCTGTCTGTCTCTGTCTTCTCGTCTCTCGTCTGTCTTCTGTCTGTCTGTCTGTCCTGTCTCTGTCCTGCTCTCTCTTCTTCTCTCTTCTCTCTCTCTCTCTCTCTCTCTCTCTCTCTCTCTCTCTCTCTCTCTCTCTCTCCTCTCTTCTTCTCTCTTTCTCCCATTTCTCTCCCTTTCTTCATTCTCCTAGTCTATTCTCCTTTGCTTTCCTCCTCATACAAAGTGATGGCTAGTTCAATTCGTTGTTACATTCCGATCAGCAAATGCAGAAAAGAGTTATGTACAAAAGCATGGGTTGGAGCTGAGAATGAGTGAGGGTTAGATGAAAGTGATGGGTAAGAGGAGTCTGGGGAAGGGTAAGGGTAGGGGGAGAGGAGGGAGAGGATGAGGAGGACGAAGAGGAGGAGGAGAGAGAAAAGGTCTCATGAA
>CM060324.1:33713820-33718820 GCA_030674155.1 Stramonita haemastoma
GGAAGGGGGTGGGAACATTCTGATGTATTTTTTTTTTCTATTTTCGTCTATTTTGGTTGTTCTTCTCTTGTTTGTTCTCTTCTCTTTGTTTGGGTTTTTCTTTGTGTTTTTCTTTTTTTTTTTTTTCTCTTTGTGTTAAAGTTTATTCTCTTCTCTTATTTCTTTCTCTCTCTTCTCTCTTCTGTTGATCTCTTATTTCTCTTCTTCATCCTTTCTCTCTCTCTCTCTCTCTCTCTCTCTCTCTCTCTCTCTCTCTCTCTCTCTCTCTCTCTCTCTCTCTCTCTCTCTCTCTCTCTCTCTCTCTCTCTCTCTCTCTCTCTCTCTCTCTCTCTCTCTCTCTCTCTCTCTCTCTCTCTCTCTCTCTCTCTCTCTCTCTCTCTCTCTCTCTCTCTCTCTCCTCTCTCTCTCTCTCTCTCTCTCTCTCTCTCTCTTCTCTCTCTCTCTCTCTCTCTCTCTCTCTCTCTTTTCTTTCTTTCTTTCTTTTCTTTCTTCTTTCTTCTTTCTTTATCTCTTTTTTTTAGAATTCTTCTATCTCCTTTTCGATCCCTTCATTCGTTGCTTTTTTTTTTTTTTCTACCTTCGTTCTTTCTTTCCTTTTTACATTTCTTTCTTCCTAGGTTTTATCTGTCTTTCTGTATTTTTCTCTCAACTGGAATTTCAGTGCTGACTCACATTGCCAGCCAGACTATGGGGCTGAGGCACACAGATTCCCTTTCTCTGTGATAACTGTTTATCCATTATGACATAACGATTCGTCTGATGGATGGTGAAGGCTAGAACCCGACTGAATGGAGTGAATCAGACACCATTACATGAGCAAGAAAATCGAAATCAGTGTCACAAAAGATTTTTTTTCTTTGTTTTTTGTTGTTGTTTTTTTCAAACTGGTTTTTTTTTTTGGTTGTTTAGCATATAATTTTTCGTTTATTCATGTATTCTTTATTTCGCACATACATTTGTCTGTTCATTCATTTGTTCATTTGTTTATTTATTCATTCTTTCCTTCCTTCATTCATTCTTTCATTCATTCATTTAGCGATTCATTTCATTTGTTCACTTGTTCATTTATCTATTCCTTCATTTTTCATTTGTTTCAGTGAAACAAAGAAAGAAAGAAAGAAAGAAAGAAAGAAAGAAAGAAAGAAAGAAAAGACAGACAGACAGACAGACAGACAGACGAAAGACAGAAGAGACAGAAAAAGAAAGAAAGAGAAGAAAGAAAGAAAGAAAGAAAGAAAGAAAGAAACAGAAAGAAAGAAAGAAAGAAAGAAAGAAAAAAAGAAAGAACAAAATAAAAAAAAAACAAGGAAAGAAAGAATTTAGTGAAGAAAAAATACAATAAAGAAAGAAACACACTCTCTCAGAAACAATCAGTTAAAAAAAACAACAACAAGAAAAGCAAAACTAATACAGAACAAACACAAAAACAAACCCAAAAAAAAACCAACAAAACAAAAAACTACACACCTCAAAATATCTTTACAATAATACAATATCAGCACTGCTCTTCGTGACCTTTCTTTTAGCATGTGTAGAATCACCATAAGCAAACCACGCTACGACAATCGTGACTGTCTCCACACTGCAAGTAAAAGCCCATCACCTATTAATGGTGATTCCAAGTGCAGCAGCAGCGCAGCAGCAGCAGCAGGAGAACATTTGAGGAGATGATGACAATAATCCACTAATGGCAAGTGGCAAGCCAAAAGACAGATGACCACGTTCCTTCCCCTCTCTCCTGTCTGTTTAAACGTCGGTGTGCCACCATGGCGAATGTCAGGATTCAGACCTATCAAAACTAGCTAGCTAGCTAGCGTCCAAGCTGGGTTTTTTTATATTATTGTTTATTGCTTTGTTTTTCTCTCATTGTGGTTTAGTTTTTTTATGTTTTGGTTATGTTTGATGTTTTCTTTTGTTAAAGGTGCACAGCTTATTTTTCTTTTAGTCCTCATTTGATCCGAGCAATTTTACTTGTTTCAACCCTGCCCCCTCATCCCTGTACGCTACCCTCCTCCTCTCTGTGTATAAAAACAGACGAAAGGAACAAGAGATATATTAAGCCAGGTTCAAAAGTGTGTGTGTGTGTACGTGTGTGTGTGTGTGTGTATGTGTGTGGTGTGTGTGTGTGTGGTTGTCTGTGTGTGTGTGTCTGTGTGTGTTGTGTGTGTCTGTGTGTGTTGTGTGTGTGTGTGTGTGTGTGTGTGTGTGTGTGTGTGTGTGTTGTGTGTGTGTGTGTGTGTGTGTGGTTTAATGGCATACTACTTAACCGGACACTCCGACAAACCAATTAGCTAAATACCCATCTACCTACTTAACCAGCTGAGACTAAAAAAAAAGAGGGGGTCAGTTGGTGCAGGAGCTGTGACAGTGATAAACACTTTAAGTGAAGGAGATATAAACATTCTGAGGGCAAGACTATAAATATCATAGACATCATGATGAAGGAAAAGAGAGGTTTGTTGCTGTTGTTGTTGCTATTGCCCATCCTTCTGCTGCTGGGTGTTCTTCAGCTTAACACATTGGGGTTTATCCAAAATAGCCATTTGTCTCTCATCATTCCTAAAAATGACAGTTGTAAGTACCGCTGGTTGTGAAGATTTTATGAGTGTACAGCTATTTTTCAAGTACCACGCCCTTTTGAAAGTCACACCGTGACTTCAGAAAACCTTCTTCTCCGTTAATTTGATTAACAGTGAAGGTGTTTTTTTTGCTAAGATATTATCATGGCTGAAGATAATAGTTCTCAATGTAACATGTTAAAGCATAACAACATTTTGATGTTAGGCACTCGGCACTTAGCTTACATCAATAACGGACACAGCTTTTGGCCTGGGCCAGAATATGAAATTAATGGCGACAGAGGGGCGGGGAGGATTGAGGCAGCCAAAGACAGGGGCGAGGTGGGATAGAGAGGGAAGGGGGAGGGGTGAGGTGGGGTGAGGTGAGAGTGGATTGGAGACAGAAATCCTGGAGACGGGCAAATCCGTCTGGGCTAATCCAGAGTATTGACAGAGAAACGCTCTTTTGACAGAGAACCTTTGAGCTGGTTGGCCTTTCTGTTTCTAAAGAACGTGGAAAGGCTGTGGCTGAAAAATGTAAGGATCATGTTATGCCAAGTGTGCATCCTCCATACTCAGTGTGTGCCTGCAAGCAGAATGGTTATATGGCAAGGAGAGGTGGTGACTGTGTAAAGCCTTACCATCCTCCGTGGTAACCAAGTTAAAATTTAATCCTGTATTCAAAACATCACTCTTTGGGTACATGGAAATGTCATCAGAACCATCCAAAGCATCACCAGCAATCGGAGATTGTGATAAGAGCTGTAGCAGGTAGAGGTCATGAATGTTGTCGGGTGTTAGTGTCTTCAGTAGTCATGGTTGTGTCCATTACTGGCCTCTTTTGTTCGTAAGAGTGGTTATCCATGGTGCCAATGGTCCGCCTTGGCCCTTTCTGTGCGCAACTGTTTTTCATCTCCTCCATGAAGGTAGCTGCTTCCAACATCGGGGGTGTATGCTGAGTATGTTCGGTTTTCCGTAGCCCATCGAACGCTGACATGAATTATGGGGTCATAAACGTGCATATGTAATCTTCTGCATGTGTATATACAGGGACGAATTAAAGTTATTGCAGGTCTGCATTTGAAGATGACCTGAGAGGTTGTAAAAATAAAAATTCTAACCCTTAACTCACCAGAAGCTACCGGGATTCAACCTACGCCGACTTCATGAACCCATGGGATTGAAGTCGACGGTCTTAAGCATTCGGCTATATCGTCGTTCTCAAAGAGTTAAAGGAGAAGGCGCTCAGTCAGTCCACCTCCATCAAGGCAGTGATTAATTAACATGTTCAGAACTAATAACAGTCATCGTGATGCTTATCCCCCCCTGCCAGCCACAAAGGCCACATCCGGGTCTGTTAATACAATGCCATCTATCAGATTGCCTTCTTTGACTGATCGGTCCTCTTAAGAATAAAAGTGAATGGGGAGAAAGAGTGGGAGAGCAGTGGAATAAATATAGGAGGAAACAGTAGAAAACAGGGGGAGGGGGAGGTGGGTGGGGGTGGTGAGCTGAAGGGAGCTGGGAGCTATAGGGGATAGATGGAACCGCAAAAAAAAATATGGGGGTGGTTGGAGTGAGGACTAAGGGAGATAAGCAAATATGTTCAGCCAGACGTCGCTCTTGGAAAAAAAAAGGTGACAAAAGCTTTTTGCAAGTTTGTCTCTTTTTGGAGAGAGACAGAAGGGAGTGGGAAGTGTACAGAATATTCATTTTGTTTGGAGATTCTAGTTCGGTTTAGAGCAGGGTTTTTTTTTTCAAAAGCAAGTAAGAAGTTGCCAAGATAAAGAATGCTTGTGTCGTTTTTGCTACCGGCTATATACTTATCTTCTATGAAAAGAGATAGGTTTAAACATGTGGTAATAATATATTCTACATGCCTGTAAAAAAAGGGGGGGGGGGGATCTCGGTTTATAGTCGTATATATCCGCAGAACTTTCACAGGAATGGAATCAGCACTAACGGAAACTCCTGGGGGGCTGTTCAAACAGGCACACACTTGCAGAGACTTCAACCTGTGCCCTGAGAAAAACGTAGATAATGTGGCATTCTAACCACCAGGCTCTTCTGCCCCCCCCCCCCCCCTTCCTCCCACTCTTCTCCCACTCGCCTCCTTCCCACCCTCCCCTCCTCCATCACCGTTTCCATATTGTTAGCATTCTTAAGAATACAGCTGCAGCTGTTTTTCGCTTCACTTGGATGACAGATGCTGCCTACCACATAGTTAAAGAGGAACAGAAGGGGAGGGAGGGGGGTGCCTGACAGCTATGCAAGGAATATTGAAGTTTGTTCTTTTATTGTAAGGGAGCCTTTACAATTTTTTGAGCGTCTGTTACTTAAAGAGCTGCCCGTCTGCAGTTGTGTGAAAGGATCAAAGAAATAACTGAATATTTCTAGGGTTTCTATACAGGCTCTACGTTTTCCGAAGCTTTACTTTAACCC
>CM060324.1:33723820-33733820 GCA_030674155.1 Stramonita haemastoma
TGTGCCTTGCCCACGTAGCGAGAAATTCGTATAATGTGCGTCATTTGACGAATAAAGAAAATAATTAATGGGTTTATTTTCTTTTTTAAATCAGTGCCTGTGGCAGCCACAGAGACGGAGAAGGGAGAGAAACAGAGACAAAGAAACAGAAACAGAGATGGGCAGACAGAGAAAGAAATGAGACCTAGCAACAAACATATCAGATGAACATGATAAAGTTCACATCCCACACAGTATTGACACTGTCAATGTTTTTGCACACACACAGCATGTGCACACAAGAGGAGGAAGAAGTATTCAAATATAATCGCCCTTTCCTCGTAGGAAAAAGGAGGAAAGTGGGGGGCAGGGAAGAATATTGGTTCTCCAGTCTCGACTTCTCCGTTAACTTCTTGAGGAGTTGTTTAGGGCAAATGAACTAAAGTTTTCTGTCAGTGGGCAGTTGAACATGGCAGAGTCTACCTATCCTTGACCAGGAAAAAATCAATTGAAATAATGAGTCTTTCTACATGTTTCATGATTTTTCTCACCATACCACTGAAATTTTTCCTTTGTTTCAATAAGCAAATATTTTTTATCACTGTGTCTACATATCTCTTATCTGCAACTAGTATCAGCTGCCTTTCAACACTGTCTATACTTCCTTTAACCCATTCCCCTTTAAACTTTTGTATCTATCATGTTCCTCTCTACAGATGAATTTTCAAAGTGGATCTACAACTAAGTCTGGAATGTACACAACAGCCAACAATGGGGCCCTGCTTCACATAACTGGACTGGAGCTGCTGCAACAGGCTGGATGCTAAATTGTTCGGCAGTGTATTGCCATAGCCAGGTTAAATCGGGAACCTGGTAGGCCCATCCCTCTCCAGGATCTCGCTGTTTTATTCAGTGAGCAAATGATTCGTATTTCTCTGTATTAAAGGAAGTCTGATGCCTCTAAATAGTAAGTAAGATTTTCACTGTCCAACATGCTCTATCTATGCTGAATGGCACATCTGTTAGATGGTTATAGCCAAGGATTTTTTACTTGGATAAATCTCAAGTTCAGATCTTGGTTGTACATAATAGATTAGGTGTGGAGAATTAATGATTTCCCATGTAAATTAATGTGCAGACCGCCGCTGCCTTACTCTTGAGCCAGCCTAATCTGATATGATGTTTATGGCTCTGTCAACAGCAGAGGCCATAGCAGGGCCATAACCTTGCTGAGATATTTCACTTCCAGTTTGTGTTTACACACTAGTATTAGCTCCATGCAATGCCACTAGGGTTTGTCATCTTTCTCTGTCTCTGCTGTGCTCTATAATCTCCTGCAACCCTCCCAGGCCACTGATCTCAGTGACGTTGGCAATGTAGGATGTTGGGGAATCTGCATCTTTTCCTTCTACTCTAAACCTTACCTTGGATAACTGTCACTGTCTGATTTGTCTGTGTGTTTTTTGTTTGCATCACCAACACATCTCATTCTATGCTTATCAGTTTGGATCAGCATTTGTCTTTGCACTGTGAGTTTATCAAGAAGCCAGAGTCCATCACCACACAACCTGAAAAATTCACACAATCGCCCCAACAACTCCTAGAGAATATTTATTTAGGAGATTGCCAAGTCAAGTCTTCAGAAAAGTAAACAGCTTTGATGAACAATAACCTGTCAATCTGGCAGCAGAGTTCAGAATTCGAGAGGTGTCTGCTGGTCCCAATATCCTGAGTGATTATTTCCATCAGTTCAATCACTTAATTTGTGTGTTGATGCTCAACTGGAGTAGCAGACAGAAAAATCGAAGTAGATGGCAACAGCCTGGACAAGGCACGTGACGGTTTTTTTCTGACTGAATGAGATGTGAACAGCACGTGCTGCTACGTGCTTTATGCTGGTCAGGGTGAAGGGTTTGACAGCTGGGGGAGAACAATTATTTAGTCAGTGCTGGGGCAGGAGAGAGAGAAGAGAGAGAGAGAGAGAGAGAGAGAGAGAGAGAGAGAGAGAGAGAGAGAGGGAGGGGGGGTATGTTAAGATTACAGAAGGATGAATAGAGGTGAGAGAGAGAGAGAGAGAGAGAGAGAGAGAGAGAGAGAGAGAGAGAGAGAGAGAGAGAGAGAGAGAGAGAGAGAGAGAGGGGTCATGTTTACAATTACATGTAAAAAAGACTCTGATATACAGAGTTGCTCTGACCTCATGTGTCCATGCCACATGCAATCATTCTTTTCAGAAGGCAACACAGACAACTTGATTCCCTGGTACCAATCAGATTTGAAGGGTGGTTTGTATGTAACCTCAGGGTCTTAAAAAAATAAACATTTTGACTAATAAAATACAAATCATGATTAACTGTTTTGTGTTTCTGTTTATCAGTGTCAAAGAACTTTGGTTTTGTTTTCATTCATAGAAAGAAGTGTCTTTCAGTTTTATGACAAGCCATACCCTCTCACAGTTACTGTTGTTGCATGAAATAACTTAACTTAATATAGAATACTTTCATATGGCTGAGACATCATGAGCTATAACTCACTAACAGACATAAGTGTGCTTTTTGATGGTTGATATCACTTTGACTTGATTGCCATTTTCCCTTTCCTCTTCAGATGTTGCTCAGTACTGTGCTGAATTCCCAGGCAGCAGTGTGTTATAGGTAGGTTGAGCCTGGGAGAATCCACCCTCTCTAAGTAACAGAGTGCATGCAGATATGTTGATAAGGTCTCAACAAAAGGTGTATGGCTTACTACTGAGTAGGCATGAGGTTCCACATACTTTGTACCTAAAGACTTGGCTTTATAACTCATCTGAAGGATCTCAGGGCAGCAGAGTAAATGTCAATGTATCTTTATGGGAAAAATCTCCTAAGACAGCTCAGTAGACTCAACGTTGTGCCCTCTGTGAATGTCAGATACAAACATGAGGATCTACACTAAGTTTTTTTTATATACCCCAATAAGTCACACTTGTTCTAAATCAAGTCAAAAGCATCATTATGTGTGAAGAGATTTTGAATGCAGCAACTCTAGTAATCATTGATTCTGCAGTGAGGTTCAATGTGAGCATATGGCATGACTCTTGCCCTACAACCTGTCTCACTTGTCCTGCTTAGCCACACACACACACACACACACACACACACACACACACACACACACACACACACACACACACAACACACACACACACACACACACACACACACACTTGCACAAAGACTTTTCATTTCACACTTTCCACAATGTAATTGTCTAGGGTCAGGGAATCAGTCAATTTAGTCATCCTTTTTTCATGGCTTGCTCACCATCATTAACACACTCTATTTCTGTCCACCACCTGTTATTTCCAACACTCCTGCACAGACACACATTTTTTTTAATCATCAACAATTCTTTAGGAGAAACAAATCTGAAATTCAGTATCTAAATTAACTTGAGACCAAACAAATACCTCGTAAGTTGACAACAATTATAGTAGGGAGCTTGCCCTTTCATGGCAGTTTTTTTTCTGTATACAGTTTGTGCTACTCTCCATGGAAAAATGCAATGTTTTAGGTATCATTTAAAATAGTAAAAAATGTTAGAATTCCTCCTGACCCCTTTTTCAATTTCCTTCTTTTATTGTTTCTGTCGCCTAAGTCACCTCAGTTTTATGTTGGTTTCTGACAGGAATGGCTGAAAGAAAAGTGACATGGAACCTTGGTTAATCATCTCATCTAAAAAACCAAGGACCCATACTACCTCACATGGTCTAATACCTGGGGATGAGTTTGTCTTTGAATAGGGATTAAACAACAAGATCCCACTTTCTAAATGAGAGTGTTGCTTCAAGATCTTTAATCCACCAGGTTTACCTAGTAATATGTTGTTAGTTGAACCGATAAAGTGAACTTTTAAACATCTCTTTGCCTTCCCACCACCCTCCAGCCCTGTATATTTTTTAACCTCTTGCTATGATTGTTTTCATCAGCTCTATTACTTAATTTGTGTATTGACATTGAACTGGAGTGGCAGACAGAAAAATCGAAGTCAACAACAAGCAGTGCTAAAGCCGGAAAGCCAAAGCGTGGACAAGGCACGTGGCTTTTCTCACTGACATGAGATGTGAACAGCACGTGCTGCTACGTGCTTTATGCCAGTCAGGGTGAAGGGTTTGACAGCTGGGGAGAACAATTATTCAGTCAGTGCTGGGGCAGGAGAGAGAGAGAGGCAGACAGAGGCAGACAAGGGCAGACAGAGGCAGAGATAGAGAGATGGACAGACAGACAGACGGTGAAAGAGAGAGACAAGACAGAGGAACAGAAACAAAGAAATACAGAGATAAACACAGTCACAGACAGACAGTGTCAGACAGATACAGACAGAGACTTAGAGACAGTCATTGAGGCAAAAAGGTGGAGAAGCAAACAGCAGAAACAGAACACACACACACACACACACACGCACGCACAGCACGCACACACACACATACACATATGCAAAGGTAGAAAGACACAGAAAGATACAAAAGGATTTTTTAAAAAAAATCAAACACATAGAACCCTAGAGACAAAAGTAAAGAGGTAAAAAAAGATTGAAGAAAAGAAACAGACAAACAAAGATAGAGGCCGAAATACACAAAGAGAAAACAGGGGACAAGGGGAGAGATAGAGAGAAATCCAGATGCTGAGAGACACAAAAAGAGACAGATACCGTCAGATAAACCAAGATTGGCAGACAGACAGAGTAAGAGAGTGCCTGTTCTCAGGTAATTGTGAAAGAGAGCGTCCACTGTACCTTGGTGTCAACCACATGTTACCTTAACCTCACACGTTGATGCCCTAGTATGGCATCAGTCGTTTTCAGGACTAAGACACTTGATTGGTTGGTTTCAGATCATATTTCATGGTAAGGCATGTGTACGCTGACCTCTGTTCTTAAAGGGTGTTTTGTCAAAGAAATAAACGGTCGAAAATAAACAAAGAGGATTATATAATAAGATGTGGTCTGTTTTACATCCAAAACCCCATGTGCACACATGAAAAAAATTGTCATCCATTCCCATCAGCACAATTTAATGGCTTAAGGTAAAGCTAAAGGCATCCCATAACCTAAGCGGTCATAGAGGAGCAAGGCATCAGAGACCTTAGCTTCTCTAGGGTCAGCATATTGAGGGCGCCACCCATCTCCTCTCTCTCGCTTCTTTACCTTCCCTGACTCTAAAGATCATTAAGAGGGCAGGTACCCATTTACAGCTTGGTGAGCTGGAGGGACTGTACTAAAGCCAAGGTGTGCAAACAGTCACCCATCCAACTGGTAACCACACTCGACGCTGCTTGACTTGGGAAAGCGAGCGCTCTGACAACTTTGCTATCCCACCCACTATCCTGCACAAATGGCTTACTCTATGAAAAGTAGAACAGGTTTAAGGTCTGCACAAAATGTTCCATCTGCATTCGCACATGGGTCCTCACTTTATAGTCTCATCTTAAGGACTTCTGAGGGGGCGGAGTCAGCGCTGATGTTAACTCAAGGAAAAACATCCCCTTCAACCTGGACTCAAACCAGACCATGAGATCGCAAGTGCAATGTGCAACGCTACAGCTGTCCACCCAACCCCCTCCATTACACTCTCTCATCCTACATTCTCTCTCTCTCTCCTCTCCCTCCATTCTCTTCTCTCTCTCTCCTCTCTCTCTCTCTCCCTCTCTCTCTCTCTCTCTCTCCTCTCCTCTCTCTCTCTCTTGCATGCAAGTTAAACCAGTAGGAACCCATACTTCTCCATACAGCAAAGAACATGCATACTGGATATGTCTGTATATTCAACTAATCCAAATAAAAACTGTCGAGGGAGCACAATGAATACTATTGTCAACTCCAGGGAAAAAATTCCCCCCAAAGTAACAGCTCATCAATGGCTCAAAGCTGTGCCCTTAGACAATATCATGCCATAAATATGAAGTCTTAACCACTAGGCTTATTTGCCCCCACTCTTCCATATTTCACCAAGTCAAACTCAAACCACACCATGACTAAGTGTGAAGGGACTCAATGCACTAGCTCACGTCACCTTTCACTCTGCAGCAAGGCAATGTGAACATATGGCGTGACTCATGCTCTCTGACCCTTATCTGGTTTTCCTGTATAAACACACAACACACAACAACACACACACACACACACACACACACACACACACACACACACACACACACACACACACACACACACACACACACACACACACATGCACACTCACACACATGCACACTCACATACACACACACCTCTCTCTCTCTCTTCGTCTCTGTCCTTCTCTCTCTCTCTCTCTCTCTCTCTCTCTCTCTCTCTCCTCTCTCTCTCTCTCTCTCTCTCTCTCTCTCTCTCTATCTCACACAACACACACACACACACACACACAAACACACAAAACACGCACACACACACATACACACACAAAGACACACATTTTCATTTCATGCCTCCTACAATGTAATTGTCTTAGGTCATGGAATCTGCCGATTTAGTCATTATTTTTTCATGTCTTTCTCACCTTCATTATCACTTCCCATTTCTCTCCATCCTCCCTTAACCATTACACTTATTTACACGCTTTATTTATTTATACACGCAATTCACTAACTTACACACTTTACATCTGTCCATGGCCAATCTCTTCTTCTTCTTTGTTTGTTTGCTTTACACCATCATATAGGTTTAAGGAAAATTATGCTATGCTCTTTCCTGCTCCTCTCAGCTTGGTGTGCAGGGTTATCTTTATCGGCCACACAATCTCCCTCAAGTTGTTGAATAGCTTGTATCTTTGAAGGATGTTCTCGCCAGTCAGTCAACATGCCTAAAAAAATTAAATTGATCCTAAAAAATTGACCTGAGTAAAAACTCAATAAGTTTATCAATAACCATTATAGCAAACTTATACATAAATATCAGATTCCTCTTCGTGAAATTTGAGCTGCTCTCCTGCAGAAAGTGTTTTGTTACAGGCACAGGTATCGTTCTAAAGGCGCAGTGAAGTGTAAGAATGCCCTACTCCCGCTCTCAGTCTCATGCCATAATTGTGTCCTTCATCTCAATCACATAAAGTGCTTGTTGACGTTCCAATACAATGGCAGACAGAAAAATCGAAGTCTATGGCAAACAGTCTGAGAGAATAGACTAAGAACGTGACAGCATTTTTTTCTCACTGGCAGGAGATGTGAACAGCACGTGTTACTGCTTGCTTTATGTTAGTCAGAGCAAAGGGTTTGACAGCTTAGGAGGAAATACTCAACTAGAGCTGAAACTGAGAAGAGTGCAAGGGGTGGTAAGGGTGAATGTTTATGCAGGTACAGGTTGTTGTGACCTTACAAATTGATCACACGTGGCAGTAATCAAGAATCAAAGGCGAGACACGTGCAGATTTTATTTCCTAGTTTCAGACTGGATGCTATGTTAAAAGACGTTTACGTAAATATCAGGTGTTAAAGAGATAAAACGAAACAAGCAACCAAAAACATAAACAAACTAAGTAAACAGACACATAAACATACTTTTTTATAATGCTATTAGTGTTAGTAGGTCACTGGTACTGGTGTACCTTTTGATGTCACTTGTGTGGTTTTATTTACAGAAAAAAAAAATGTAAAAGATGCCACGTGCGTATCTCAGCTGTAGTTATTTTTTAATTAAGATTAAATGTTTTGTTTCAAATAGAAATACTAGATTGACAATCAGCAAATAGGGGAAAAGAGAGATAGAATGAGACCTAAGATCACTTTTTTCTCAATGGCAAATTGTTGAGATGGAAAGTACAGTCACATGTTTTATTGCAGTGTGTTGCTTCACATTTCATATCCAATTGTGTTGTGTCGTATTGTGTTGTTTTATTTTGTATTGTATTGTCTCGTAAATGAAATCTCTGCATGAAATTTGGACTGCTCTCTTCACAAAAATGATTTTGTTATGATAAAAACCAGTACCACATATTTGAGGTGATTTTAATTTGGTTTGTCTGTTTGTATTCTTTTTATCATTGTTGAAGTTGCTTTTTGTTGTTATGTTTTATATGCTTTTGGTATTTTTTGCTGTACGTAGTGTATTTGGTTCATTTTGAAAGTGTTTTTAGCAGAAATGTCCAGGAACAACTGTTATTGGGGCACAATATCTGTCTTGAACACAGTACTTAGATTCATCAACTCAAACAAAAGACTGGAACACAGACCCCTTTCTAGGTTTCGATGGTGGGAGAAAATTTTAAGTACAAAATAAGGATAACACTTGCAAGTTCTTGCTCTTTAGATGTGTATGTTACCTCGTGACTACCAATCCACCAAACTCACCTATCACTGTATTATCATTCTAAAAGTGCAGTAAAGTGCCGAACAGGACCCCCACCCCCACCCACCCACCCACCAACTTCCACCCCCCCTCCCAATCTCCAGACATAATCGTTTCCATCAGCAGAATCACTTAATTTGTGTATTGACATTCAACTGGAATGGGCAGACAGAAAAAATGGAAGTGGATGGCAAACAGCATCAGATTGTGGACAAGGCACGTGTGGGCTTTTTTCTGACTGACACGAGATGTGAACAGCACGTGCTGCTACGTGCTTTATGCTGATCAGGGCAGCGGAGCTTGACAGCTGGGGGAGAATATAGTCTGCCAGAGCTGAGAGTAGGGGGCAAGAGTGATTTTTGTCACAAAGGTAACAGGGTAAAAGTGCAGGTTGTCGTGACCTTACCAAGTCGATCACACACACGTGACATTAATCAATTATCAAAGGAGAGGCACGTGCAGACTTGATTCCTTAACCTCAGACTAGATGTAATGGTGAAAGGTGTCAATATCAATACCAGGTGTTAAAAGATATTAGTCAAAACGTACACAAATTGATAGAAACAAACCAAAATCAAATACGGTTTTTCGTTCAGAGTGTTAGCAGTGTCAGAGGGTTATTTCCGTATGTTTTAATGTTGTTCATATGGTTATTTGGTTATATCAGGATTGTAATCATTGTGTGCTGAAATAATGAACAAAATGTGTTTTGATTTTTGTGTAAAAAGCAACTCCAAAAGAAGTATGTATATATCCCACATGACTTATTAATGATAAATAATGACAAGAAGAGATAGTCCAAGAGACGTGATAACCCATGGCCCAGGCCAAAAATCTGACAGTTACTGGTGTAAGCCAAGGTACTTGGCCTATATCCATATGGTCTCATGCTTTGAAATGTCCTGTTGATATTGTCTTTATCCATGACAAGCTCCCAGATTAACAACTCGTATCTAAATTTTGCTAAAGAAGTCCTAAGTGTTGCGCGTTTGCCTAAGCTTATAGACAATAAATGAAAAAAGGCGACAAGACCAAATGTGAATATGTCTGTATTTACTAATCTCAGAGACCTTTTACCCTTGGAATTAATCATTCTAACAGATATAATTACTTTGGGTCTGTTGAATTTAGTGGATTGGTGGTCTAGAGTTAACGCGCCTGCCTAGAAAACAAAAAATCTGGATCAGAAATGTGCGGTCGTTTAATCTCCATTTAGGCTGAAACATTTCCCCAATCCATTAGACCATGAATGGTGTCCTGGGTGCTAGTCTCTCAGATGATATGATAAATGGAGGTCTCAGGTGTTACACATAATAATTGTGCACACGTAAAAGAATCCACAGCAACAAGAGAGTTGTCTCTGGAAAAAAATATGTTTAGAAAAGCCACACTGATTGGGAAATAATTACAGTTGCAGACAGTAAAAGAAAAAACAATAATAGACAGCACAGCTCATCTGAAAGTGCCCTCTCCCTGGGGAGAGGAACCTGAATTTTGCATAGAGAAATCTGATATGACTTAAAGTCACATAAAACAAATAAAATATTTTGTTTAAATCTGCTATATCTACTAAAATCTCACAATAAAGCGATGGGTAATCTGTAGGAGAGCGTGTGAAACACGTGGGCACTTTGTCTGGCCAGTGCCAGATGTGACTGGCATGCCTGTGACTGCTTGGTGGGAAGAAGGGATGGATTAGCACTGAATAGCA
>CM060324.1:33738820-33741320 GCA_030674155.1 Stramonita haemastoma
GTAGCCCTCCCTGACCACTGATCTCAGAGATGTTGGCAATGTAAGATGTTATGGCTTCTTCTTTTTTTCCTTCTGCCCTCGACCTTACCTTGGAGAACTGTCGTCATCAGTTTTGTCTGCGTGTTCTGTTTTGTATGACCCAGTATATTATCTTAGTCTGCACTTTCAATTTACCCAAAAATCATTTTGTCTTTGCACGGAGAGTACACCAAAATATGCTTTATATTTGTTCTTCTTTCTAGCTACCACATCCCTTTCATAAAATAAATGTGTAAGCCGTAACTAGCGTAGCGGATTACATGAGCATACCCAGCATGCATCCTGTGATCTGGAAAGGGATGAGTGCTCTGCCGAATTCGACTTGCCACGACACATTAGCTGAAATCTGAAAAAAATGGGTACGTGTTCCTGGTGAATCTAGAAGGAAAAATCACTCAGTCAAATCAAGTCAAGTAAGTCAGAAACTTGATAGTTTTGGCTTTAACTTCATTTGGCCTGATAGCTTGGATTAAAAAAATAAGTGAGTGATGAACACTTACTTATCTGTTGATTTGTTCAACAAGCCATTTTATTCATACAGTTTTTGCATATTTGGTTTTTGTTTGTTTGTTTGTCTTTTGATTTGGGTTGTTTGGTGTTTTCTGTTTTGTACTTGATTAGCTGGGATGGGGGGGGGTATTTGTATTTATACTTTTTCTTTCATAAATGTTTTCCCATCTGTTTTTATTTTTTCTTATTCTAACGGTAATTGGGAAGAGGTGACATAGACAAAAAAGAAAATAAATATCACGAACTGTTAGATGTATAGACAGGTATATAGGTGGGTAGGTAAGTAAATAGGTAGATAGTTGGGGGGCTGGTAGGTAGGTCTGTCAAGTATATATATGTCGGGAGAGATTAGGCAGGCAAAAAAGCAAAGAGGCAGACAAGTGAGCTGGAAGGCTTTTTTTATTTCGAGGATAATGAATAAGCACTCATGTGCTTTTTTTTTTTTTACATCCAGTACCCGAAGGGGAAGGCCTGTAGATAGGTAGGTACGTAGGTAGGTAGGTACGTAGGTACGCAGGTATGTAGGTAGGTAGGTAGGTAGGGAGGTAGGTAGGTAGGTGTGTGGGCGGAGTAGGTAGGTAGGTAGGTAGGGAGGTAAGTAGGTAGGTAGGTAGGTAGGTAGTAGGTAGGTAGGTAGTAGGTAGGTAGGGTAGTAGGTAGGTATTTTATTTTTTTATTTTAATTTTGTATTATTTATCTATTTTATTATAGGTAGGTAGGAAGGTAGGAAGCAGGTAGATAGGTAGGTAGGTAGGTAGGTAGGTAGGTAGGTAGGTAGGTAGGTAGGTAGGTAGGTAGGTAGGTAGGTAGGTAGGTAGGTAGTAGGTAGGTAGGTAGTAAAGTAAGTAGATAAATCGGCAGCTATATATCCGGAAATTTGGTATACAGTAATAATTTGATTAAGGGGCTATCATTTGTATCACGTCTTACAAGTCCTAATCATTATGAAATACTTGTTCTCACTTTCGTCTACAAGACATGTTTGATTTTTATCAGATACAAGGACTACAAATCAACCCTTTTAAATTTATGTACACACCATTGTGTTCAAGACAGCTACGCGAGCGCAAGTGTGCATCACACACGCGCGCGTGCACGCAACGCACGCATATGTGCACACACACGCAAATGCATGCAAACACACGCACGTGCACACATACATACCGAGCGCGCACACACACACAAACACATACAAAATGCATGCACAAGGGGTCTGGATTTAAATAAAAGAACTTGAGTGCTTATTCCATTATCTTCGAAACAAAAGAATAAAAAATATGAATAAAAATAAATAAACGCCTGTATGCCGCACGCCACGCACACACTCATGCACACGCTTGCAAGCCAAACCCATGCGATACACACAATACACACACTACGTACACTACACATACATCCACTCTCACACACCACTACCACCCACACAACACAACACACACCACTACACACGCACACACACACACAACACACTCACACACACACCCCACACACACACACACACACACACACACCGGCGCGACGCGCGCACGCAAATACACACGCAAGAGCGCGCGTGCACACACACACACACACACACACACCACACACACACACACACCACAACACACACACACATACAGGAGCGAGAGAGAGAGAGAGAGAGAGGAGAGAGAGAGAGAGGAGAGAGAGAGAGAGAGAGAGAGAGAGAGAGAGAGAAGAGAGAGGAGAGAGAGAGAGAGAGAGGCGCATACAGACGGAGAGACAAGAGTCAAAAACAAAACCCCTTAAAAAAAGCATAGAAACAAGAAAGAAAGACAGACATCAAAGGCGACAGACAGACAGCAGTAGCAAGCTCTATCTGTCTGTCTCCCCCATTCTATATATTCCTCGTTCTTTCATCAACCTAACTCCACCCCCTGCGCTGCTGCTACTACTTCTACTACTACTTTAGCCTCTGCAACCACGTGGCTGC
>CM060324.1:33746320-33748820 GCA_030674155.1 Stramonita haemastoma
TGTATGTGAGTGGTTTGTGTGTGTGCAATTTTTGTGCCTAATCTTGGGGTACCAGATGAGTTAAGATGTCATTTTGAATACCATCATTTCTATTTGTTTTGGTTTTTTTTTTTAGTTTTCGTTTTGTTTTTTTTTTCTTTTTGGTTCTTTTTTGTTTTATTGCTATTTGGTTTTTGCCCTTTTTTTTTTCTTTCTTTTTTGTTGCTTTTTTGGGGGGAGTGGGGAAGGGGGGTTGGAAGAGGCTTAGGGGATTGTTTAGCTTTCTTTTCTTCCTGGTCTGTTTTGTTTATTTCTTGTTTTTGTGTTGATGTTATTTGTTTGTTGTTTTTTCATTCCTCAGTTAGTGCTCCGAGGTTTATCAATAAATTGTGAGAGTTTTCGTATGCAACCTTTTTTTTTATCCACTTCGAAGGTAGCAGCATTCCGACGTGAGGAATATATGCTGGATAGGTTCAAGTTCCCATAAATCACCGAAAACTGACTCGAATTATTTATTTGTTTGTAAAGAACAGGAACGGGATAGCTCAGTGGTCAGAGCACTCGCTTTCCCCAAGCTAATGTTAAAGCAGCGTTGAGTGTGGTTACAAAGTGGATGGGTGACCGTTTGCGTTGCCTTCGCTTCAATACAATCCCCCAGTTCACCCAGCTGTAAATGGGTACCTGCCCTCTTTAGAGTCAGGGCAGGTAAAGCAGCGAGGGAGAGGAGATGGGCACCACCGCCCTCAATATGCTGGCCCCTGGAGAAGCTGAGGTCTCTGACGCCTTGCTCCCCTACGACCACATAGGTTATAGGAACACCTTTACCTTTTTACTTTTACCTTTTGTAAAGAACCGTACTTGACTTGTCTCTCTTCCTTTCTTGCGGAGTCATTGTGAGGCACTGCACTAAAGTCTTCAGTCAGTGTCCTGGGCAAGCTAAACTTAGCGGAGCTTTTTCCTCTTCGGGTATCAAATGCATGCTGGGTAGGGTCGTATCTTGTATGCCAATATGTGTCGCTGTGCTTGTGGCGACACGCTTTCCCCGGGGAAGAACTGCCCGAATTTCACACAAAGAGCTTTTTTTTGCCATGACTTAAAATGGTATAGAATATAATGCAGTACAATAAAATACAATACACTGTAATACGATACAATACAATACAATCCGACTCCTATTTTTAAAAAAAATGAATGGGTTTTAATATACACACACGATTTGATACTTGCTTTTCCATACACGATCTGGATGTATAGCCTCATTCGAAGGACCTGATAGGGGCAGGATAGTCTTGTGGTTAGAGCTTTGTGTTCCTCATCTGAAGGCGCGAGCTCGAGCTTCTTACTAGGGATGAAACCTGTTTCAGGGGATTTTACCCTGAAGTTAACATCAGTACTGGCTCCACTCCTCAAAAAAGGATTACAACCCGAGGCCCTGTGTACATACGCACGCAGAGAATATTGAGTACATGAAAAAAGCCCGTTCCGCTTTTGAGAAGAGTATGCCATTTCGAGCCAGTAGGAACAGATGACAAAATTTAAAAACAAAACAGCATGAATACCGGTGGCATGCCTAGACACCATACCCTAAGTCAGATAGTGGTTACCCTTGTGGAGGGCAAAAACGGTCGCATACGCAAAATCTCACCATTGGTAAACTTCAGAGCTCTAGCCGAGGAACGAGCTTAAAAACACACACACACACACACACACACACATCACACGCACGCACGCCACGCACGCACGCACGCACGCACGCACGCACGCACCACACACACACACACACACACACACACACACACACACACACACACACACACACACACAAATGCAACAAAAACCAAACCAAAACAAAAAACCCCAGACATACAGTGGAATTAAGTCAAAGAACCAGTGTTCTCTTCAGGGCGAAAATCACCCGGAAAGAACATTACAGTGGCGATTGGAAATGGCACCTTCAGATTCTGTCAGGGCCCAAGACCAGACTAGTAGGGACCGAACAGAGCCAGTATAGTATAGACACGATACAGTCAGAGCTACTACTACTACTATAGTAGGCTACGTCACATTACAGAGAGATGGCGGTAATAAGCACCGTTGGGAATACTTTGATGATGTATTGTACTGTATCATCTTAACTGGCTGGATTACAGTGCATTGTTCTCTATGTTTCTGTTATTCTGCGTCTGTAGATGTGTGTGTGTGTGTCTGTGTCTTTTATCTGTCTGGATGTTTTGGGGGGCTTTTTTGTCTGTCTGTCTGTCTGTCTGTCTGTCTCTGTCTGTCTATCTGTCTGTCTCTGTCTGTCTGTCTCTGTCTCTCACTTTCTCTCCCTCTCTCTGAGTTTCTCTGAGTCTCTCGCTCTCTCTCGCTCTCTCTCCAAAGTACTATGGTAAAACCGTATCAAAGCTTACGAAAAGTTATATTTCTTTTTTTTATTATTGTTGCATCTTTCCATTTTTGCCCCTGAAAGTGTATTGTGGTCTAAGGCCGATGTACATTAAACAATTTCAGTGTTCAGTGT
>CM060324.1:33763820-33783820 GCA_030674155.1 Stramonita haemastoma
CACACACCACCACCACACACACCACACACACACACACACACACACCACACACACACACACACGCACACACACACACACACACCACACACCACACACACACACACACACACACACACACACACACACACACTATTACACACTCACTTACTCCTATACAGGGTTCTACAGAGCGCAGGGAATTCTATCATTTTCTCCAGTTCTGAAGACGGTCAGCTAACTCAATAAAGCAAAAGCTATTTTCTGAGACTGGTAAGATATCGCCATTTGGAAATTGGATTGCAGGCTCGGAATAGATCTATGTACAGTTCCTATTCCTCTGTTTCTCTGTCCGTGTGCATGTCTTCCTCTCTCTCTATCTCTCTCTTTGTCTCTATGTCTTCTACAGTGGCTATGTACAGTTCCTATTCATATGTTCCTCTGTCTTTGTGCATGTCTTGCTCTCTCTCTCTCTGTCTCTCTTTGTCTCTATGTCTTCCACTGTGGCTTTTTTGTATGCGTGTCTGTATGTCTTTGTGTGTGTTGTGTGTGTGTGTGTGTGTGTGTG
The DNA here is from genome assembly GCA_030674155.1 of Stramonita haemastoma. Lineage (NCBI taxonomy): Eukaryota > Metazoa > Mollusca > Gastropoda > Neogastropoda > Muricidae > Stramonita > Stramonita haemastoma. The sequence continues at coordinate 33,764,365 of CM060324.1, forward strand.
GTGTGTGTGTGTGTGTGTGTGTGTGTGTGTGTGTGTGTCCATGTCTATTCCCGTGTATTTTTATTTTTGCTCATTTTTTGTTCGTCTGCATTCGATTTTTTTCAAGCGTAATGAATTCGCTCTCTTGTGCCTCCTACATCGAATCCCTGTGTGCATGCAGTACTGTACGTTTTGTCATCCGTTCCCACCTGTACAGTGGCCTATTTTTCCGAAAGGCGGTACAGATTATAACGTGCGTGCATGATGCTCTACCCGCGTTCGCAAACAAGACCTCAACTAATGCTTTCATTTCGGTTACTCTTAGTGGTGTACGGTCATCACTGACGACTCCAGGGGGAAATTCCCTTGAAGGGGCGTCTTAGTGGTGGCTCAAACACCCGCCGTCAAGTCGCTGGAAAACACTCTAACCACTAGGCTATGGTCTGTGTGTGTGTATGTGTGTGTGTGTGTGTGTGCATGCGTGCGTGCGCGCGCGCGCCTCACGTGAGCGCGTTTGTATCTATGTGTTTTGGGGAGATTTGCTCTCTAGACTTCATATATTTCGTGTCCATTCCCCTGCAAAAAAGATCCTTCGGGGGAGACAACAAACCTTAGTAATAAGTGTATTTTTCGAACTGCACCTACCAACCTTTACTCTCCTTTGCGTGTCCTGGCTGATTCTTATTAGTACATTCCTGGCTCTGGAAAGTAGCTGAAAATATCATTATCATTTAGAGGCACTTAGTTTCTATAGCACCCCCACCTCCCCGTCATCTCCTCTTGCAGCCAAACGGGTGACTAGTCTTGGAGGCAGAGGGGACAGGGAGTTTTGTCGTACTTTTGTGGTTTTGTTGTTGGGTGTTCTCTAGTATAATAATTATACACTTTGTCTCCCCCATCGCACAAGGGAATGAATGTTAGGCTGTAAGTACAGACTAGGTGATAATTTTTGCTTGCATATCTGTTTTTGAATGCTTTGCTTTATAGGTGTCTATTTTTATGTCCGTTCCTCAGCTAGAGTTCCGAGGTTTACTAATGATGAGATTTTGCGTGGATGCATGCGGGGTGTGTTTGTGTTTCTGAAATGCTGACGCGAAGCACAGGATCTTTAACGTGAAGAATGATGTAGCTATGGTACGAGCTTGTCATGGACGAGTGTAGTTTCATTATGACATTTCAAAAGCATTAGAAAGGTAAAGGTGTCCCATAACCTTTGTGGTCGTAGGGGAGCGAGGTGCCAGAGACCTCAGATTCTCTAGGGGCCAGCATGTTGAGGGCGGCGCCCATTTCCTCTCCCTCGCTGTTTTACCTTACTTGCCTTAATGAGGGCAGGTGCCCATTAACAGCTGGTAAATTGGGGGACTGTAATGAAGCCATGGCGCACAAACGGTGTCACCCATCCAATTGGTAACCACGCGCGATGATGCTTAGCTTGTGGAAAGCGAGCGCTCTGACCACTGAGCTATCCCGACCCATACATTAAATGTCGGCTTTGCCACTTTTTTACATTGATTACTAACAACAATTGGATCAACAACATTTATGGAAATGCAGCTATCCATCTCCGCCCTGCTGTTAATGTCCATGCTGATCCCTAAGCTGAAAGCGTGCGTGCGTGCGTGCGTGCACACACACACACACACACACACACACACACACACACACACACACATCACACACACACAACACACACACGCACCACGCACGCACACACACACACACTTTGTCCCACGTTTTCGCTTTGCCTTCAATGGGTAATCAAGATGACATATGTCACACACACTGCAGTGACTTTCTGAGTGACAACCTAAACCGCGGCAAGAGGGTCACCTTGGTACTTTCACAGTTCGTGTGTGTCACTGCGCATGTGCAGGTCACGTGTGCAGGCCACGTGACTTTTGCACATGCGCGCACGCCATTGTTGTATGACTGTGGGCTAGCAAGAATATAACAATGGATTCTAGTAGAACGATCCTTTGTAACTTTAGACTATGGGTTGAATCAAAAACGGACTGCCAGTTTTAAAAGATTGATGTTTGTAATGTTTTAGGGAGTGTGTGTGTGTGTGTGTGTTTGTGGTGTGTGTGTGTGTGTGTGTGTGTGTGTGTGTGTGTGTGTCTGTCTGTTGTTGTCTGTCTGTCTGTCTGTCTGTCTGTGTCTGTCTATCTATTACCCTGCCAGTCTGTGTGTGTTTGGTGTATCCTGTGTGTTCCATTGAACATTTTCCTGACACATTCATCCATCCATCCATTCAACTATCCACCCATACATGCATGCATCCAACAAACCACACATGTGCTCAATCTACCACTCCATTAATCCATCCAATCAGTCAGTAATCCAATTACCCAACTATCCATCTATCCATCCATTCATCCACCCCCATCCATCCATCCATCCATCATCACCATATCCCTCCCTCCCTCCCTCCATCCACCCTATCCTCTAATCCTCCTCTCTTTTTTTTCAGGGCGGCACAGAAGCTCAGCAAGAAGCGGAAGCGGCAGCAGCAGTCGGCGGAAGCGGAAGTGGCTGTGTACCCCACTTCCTATGGCCAGGTGGTCCGCCTCACCCCTCCCCCCGCCCCTCCCTGTCTGCTCCGCTCCCTGGGCCGACTGCAAAACCCCGGGGTGGGAAAGGTGAGTGAAGATTTTGTTCGGGCGGGGGTGGGGGTTGGATTGTTTGTGTTGGTATGTTTGTTTGTTTGTTTGTTGTTTGTTTGTTTGTGTGTGTGTGTGTGTGTGTGTGTGTGTGTGTGTGTGTGTGTGTTGGTGTGTGTGGTGTGTGTGTAGTGTGTGTGTATGTGTGTGTGTTGTGTGTGTGTGTGTTGTGTGTGTGTGTGTGTAAGGTTTATCTATCTATTCTACCTCTCAGTGTGGTGGGTGTGTGTGTGTGTGTGCGCGCGCGCGCGTGCGTGCGTGCGTTCGTTCGTTCGTTGTGCATGTTTTCTGTTTTGTTCTGTTTCCTTACTTTGTATATCTATATTTTTGTCTGGACGATTTGTCTCTGTCTGTCTCTTACAATGTTGCCTTGCCACATATAGCATTTATTTTTTACTATCTCCAACCCTTAACTTTTTGTTTCTACAAAAGTAACCCCCCTTACATTGTCCTCCACCCTTCACTTTGTCCCCCCCCCCACCACCAGTACCCCCATCCCCGTCTCTTCCATCAGCATGCCCCCACTAAATTTATTCATCCCCCTAACCCTGTCCCTCCAGCTATCATTATCTACCCAAGCCAGCCCCCCAACTACCCTTGCTGTATCCCTCAGTATTACCCCGACTATCCTTACCATACCCCGCAATCAATATTTAAACTATCCATACCTCTTATCAGTATTCAAACTAAACAAACTCTTATCGGTATTCAAGCTAACCATACTCCTTATCAATACTTACCCCCCAACTATACCCCTTATCAGTGTCTACCTTTACCGTAATTTCCCCTTATCAGTCTTCTACTCTTAGCATATCCAAAATCAGTATTCAGCCTTACCTTACCTTTTATCAGTATCCAACCTTACCTTACCCTTTATGGATATCCACCCTTACCTTACCTTTTACCTTTATTCAGTATCCAACCTTACCTTACCCTTTATTAGTATCCAACGTTATCTTCATCGGAAAAACTTTCGGCATCGGAGATTCCAGTACCCATGTTAACTCTGAGGAAAAAAATCCCCGCAAATAAACGTTTCAACAGAAGTTCGAACCTGCGCCTCAGCTCTGTCAAATTACGCTCACACTACACTAACCACTAGGCTATTCCGCCTCCATGATACACTACTATACTTGTTAACTGCTGTAGCCATGTGATTGGAACTCTTCAACTGGCTGTAAAAGGTCTGTAACTACACACTTCCACACAACATTCTCCAGCATCACTCAGAAACTACGTGGAGAGGAGAAGAGAGGAGAGAAGAGGAGAGGAAGAGAGAGAGAGAGGAGAGAAGAGGAGAGAGAGAGAGAGAGAGAGAGAGAGAGAGAGAGAGAGAGAAGAGAGAGAGAGAGAGAGAGAGAGAGAAGAGACAGACAGACAGACAACAGACAGACAGACAGACAGACAGACACAGAGACACACAGACAGACAGACAGACAGACAGACAGACAGACACACTAGATACAAAACATAGCTGCACACACGGAGACGAAGGGGGAAAAAACAGCAGACGGCGAGAGAGAAAGACAAAAAAGACTGTTAAAAAGACAGACAAAAAGAGGAACCTGACACAAACATGAAGAGAGAGAGAGGGAGAGAGAGAAAGAGAGAGGGAGAGAGGAACACTGAACACTGAACACTGAAATGATTTAATGTACATTGGCCATGGACCACAATACATTTCATGGGCTTGGGATGTAATAAAGTGTTCATTCATATAACTGGCAAAGCAAAATGCACAAAAGGTTTGATTCAAACTGATCAAAGAAGCAAAACACACGTTATTCTAAATCATGATTGTGACATTAAGCATAACCAAATCACAAAATTATGATGTTTCGGGAAAATTGTGGAAATCATGCACATCAATTACGTATCGAATCGTAACATTTTTAAATATACATCTTGAATTAGCATTGTCTTCCTTTTATTAATAGAGTGAAAAATGGAGAGGGGAGAGAGAGAGAGAAGAGGAGGAGGAGAGAGAGAGAGAGAGAGAGAGAGAGGGAAGGAGGGAGAGAGGAGAGAGACAGACAGACAGACAGAGACACGGAGAAACATAGAGAGAAACAGAGACAGACAGACAGACAGACCAGACAGACAGACAGACAGACAGACAGACAGACAGACAAACAGAAGAGAAGCACTAAGAATTTTTAAAAAAGGTGTAAGGCATAGCACCGTCTTTGAAAGGAGAAAACAATTTGTACCCGTAGACACAAGTATTCTATGAATAAATAACTGAAGCATCCTTATGTGAACCGGCGTGAGGGTCTGAGAAGAGAAGAAAAAGTAAAGGAAGTAGGATATGATAGAGGGTAAAAGTGTATGTGTGTTGTGGCCTTTGGAGAGGAGCCTTAATAACACGTTTAGTAGGGTTTTTTCTTTAAGTCGTAGTTGTATTGGGATCGTTTGGGTTTTGCTTTTGTTTATGTTTGTTTTAGTTGCTTTAAGATCAAAGCTCTTCAGATAGTTCCTTCTATTATTGTTTTTGTTTCTATGGTTGTTTTATTGGTTGGGTTATACTGGTGGTCTTTCTTGTTCTTGTTCTCCCTACTTGTGCTTGTTTGTTGTTGTTGTTGTTGTTGTTGTTGTTGTTGTTGTTGTTCTTTCTTCTTTTCTTCTTCTTCTTCTTCTTCTTCCTTCTTCTTCTTCTTCTTCTTCTTCTTTTCCGTCATGACCATCGTTATATCATTATCATCAGCAGCAGCAGCAGAAACAGGATTAACATTGTTGTCATTGTGGCTATCGTTTTTACTTCTTTCTCTCTTTCCCCCTTTTCTTCTTTCGCTTCTTTTCTCTCCCTTTCTCTTTTCTTTTCTTTCATTCTGTCTTTCTTTCTCTCTTCCTTTCTTTCTTTCTTGTCCTTTTTGTTTCTTTTCTGCAATCTTTCTTTCACATAATTATTCCTTCTGATCTTAGTTTTCTTTTCGTTTCCTTGAAGAGCGTGTACTGTTTGAAATGAAAACATAATTTTGCTTTCCATTATGATAGACGCAAACAACGTGGAGTGTTTGTCGCTTAGCCTTAATGAGGTCCTTGTAGTCTGAAGCTAATGCTATTAGCGGTGTTGGAAAAAAATGGCTTGAGAGAGAGAGAGAGAGAGAGAGAAGAGAGAGAGAGAGAGAGAGAGAGAGAGAGAGAGAGAGAGAGAGAGAGAGAGAGAGAGAGAGAAGAGAGAGACAGACAGACAGACAGACAGACAGACAGACAGACAGACAGACAGACAGACAGACAGACAGACAGACAGAGACAGACAGAGACAGACAGAGGGAGAGGAGAGAGAGAGAGAGAGAGAGAGGGGGGGGGGGGGGGGGGAGAGCACTAAACACTGAACATTGAAATGATTATTTTTTTCTTTCCTTTTTCTATTGTGAGAGAGAGAGGGTGGGAAGAGAGAAAGAGTGTGTACGTGTGTGTGTGTGTGTGGAGAGAGAGAGAGAGAGAGAGAGAGAGAGAGAGAGAGAGAGAGAGAGAGAGAGAGAGAGAGAGAGAGAGAGAGAGGAGAGAGAGAGAGGAGAGAGAGGGCGGGTTAGAGTGCTGGGATGTCTGCTTTGAATTTGGGTGACTGGAACCGGGGCTGCTTTTGTGTCTGTTTGTCTCAGACTGTCCGTCTGCCCGTATATCTGTGTGTGTTTGTGTGTATGTGTGTGTATGTGTGTGTATGTTTGTGTGTGTGTGTGTGAGTCTGTCTGTCTGTCTGTCTGTCTGTCTGTCTGTCTGTGCTTGTGCGTGCACGAACGTACATTTGTGTATTGTTAGGCGCTTTCAAGCTTAACTCCCTGTGGGCCACCCAGAATATATGATTTATCTCATCACTCTTAGAAAAATTTTGTTAGACGTAAGCTACACACTAGATAAAAGAATTGCATGTATGTCTCTTTTCAAGTGCCTCGCCATAGAGGCAGCTATACTCCGACTTCTGATTGGATTTTGTATCTCCTTTAGATCAAGGTGTGTGTATGATGTTAAGCTAAGCTCTTGTCAAGGCAAAGATATTCTGACCATAGCACTTCAAAGCAAGCTGACATGTTCATTGAGGACTTAACACTTTACTTGCATCTATAACTAACCAACTTTAAAGCCTGGGCCAGAATGTGTGTCTATGCGTGTGTGTATGTATGCACGCACTCGAGTATGTCTGGGATTTTTTTGTCTGTGACTGTGACTGCGACTGTCTGTGTTTGTGAATGTGATTCAAACCTGAGGTATTGCATGCTAGGACAAAAAATAACAGCCCCCTTGGGAGGAAATACGATACGGACAAAACTACTGTAAGCTGTCCCGGGGAGTGTGCTCAAATTCAGACAGTCTCTCTCTCCCTAGGGAGTGCTAGAGACAGACTACGACCATTTGAATTGCATACATTTTCAGGCAGTGCACTTTTCCCTGCAGGAAATTCCCACTTCTTATCAAGGGAGCGAGTGTATAGTCATAGTCAAGTCCCTCCCCGCCACTCTCTCTCTCTCTCTCTCTCTCTCTCTCTCTCTCTCTCTCTCTCTCTCTCTCTCTCTCTCTCTCTCTCTCTCTCTCTCTCTCTCTCTCTCTCTCTCTCTCTCCCCCCCCATCCTAACCATATACCCGTCTTTTTTTATTATATTTCTCTTATGTTGGTTCGCTTTTCGGCCATATATAATTTTTGTCTGTGAGGGTTTGGGGTATTATGGAGATTTGTTTGTGAGTACTGTGTAAATAACATGCATGCATGCTCGTGTTTGCGCGCTCCTGGGTGTTTAGACACTACGGTATTGTGCATTTGATTGTGTGTGTCTGTGTGTGTGTGTGTGTGTGTGTGTGTGTGTGTGTGTGTGTCGTGTGTGTGTGTGTTGTGTGTGTGTGTGGTGTGTGTGTCGTGGTGTGTATGTGATGTGTGCGTGTTGTGTGTGTCACCAACACACACATACACACCACGTACAACACACACGACATCAACAGACGCACATACTCATAGCTGCAGCGAGCGCGCTCCCGTGCACATACATTATGATTGATAAAAAAATCTAAAAGTGACATTAAAGGTTCTTTACTGTTACGAAATTCCCAATTGGTCTCTTCTTCCATTTTCTCTTCTCTCTCTCTCTCTCTCTCTCTCTCTCTCTTCTCCTCTCTCCTCTCTCCTCTCTCTCTTCCTTCTCTCTCTCCTCTCTCTCTCTCTAAGCAATCTCTCTCTGTTACTAAAAAAAAATTCTCTCTCTCTCTCTCTCTCCTCTCTCTCTCTCTCTACTCTCTCTCTCCTCTCTCTCTCTCTCCTCTTCCTCCATCTCCCGTCAGGAGATTTCCGAATAACATCATGCACTCTATCCACAAAACTCATAACACACTGTCGAAGCACGCAGACATCTCACACTAACGTCGCTTTGAAAGTACCATCTGTCCGAACAGAGACAATTACAAAACCATACACACGACAGAGAAGCACATTGATTCTGTCTCGATATAAGAAATATGTAAAAATAAATAAAAATTTCCCTCTCCTTCTTCTATCACAACAGACATGCACACAGAAAAGAACGTAAGAATCCACACAACATAACCCCTCCTACCGCCTCCCACATACATCATGCTCTTGATTCTCATTATCCCAAACTATCTCATTGGATTTACCATTTTCTTAACGGAATCCATAATATCTCGCAGGAAGGAATCTGTTCTGCATGTGACCAATCTCTGCATATAATATACAGACAGTTCCTCACGCACGGATACCCTTTGTCTTTAGTAACGTGCCTCAGTGCAAAGCATAGGTCGCCTTATAAACACCCTCCCCCCTACACCCCCTTCAGCCCCCGTTATTCCTCCTCCATCCACCTTACTTGTTGTCATGGGTCATGCAAGAATCAAATTTTGTATTATTCTCTGTCTATGTTTCACTTTCTGTGTGCGTTCCTATGTCTCTCTGTGTCTCACTGCTTGGTTCTCTGCCTCTCTGTTTGCCTGCCTCTCTGCCTGTTTTCTTTCTCTGTCTCTCTCTATTATATAACTCCTATCTGTTTTCCTGTTCTATCTCTTCTATTTGTCTTTCTATGTTTTCTTCTTCTTTGTCTCGTTCTTTTCTGTTCTATCTTGTCTCGTCTCTGTCTCTTCTCTTCTCTTCTGTCTTCTGTCTCTCTGTCTGTCTGTCTGTCTGTCTGTCTGTCTGTCTCTCTCTGTCTTCTCTCTCTCTCTCTCTCTCTCTCTCTCTCTCTCTCTCTCTCTCTCTCTCTCTCTCTCTCTCTCTCTCTCTGTTGTGTGTCTATCTGCCTCTCTGTCTGTCTCTGTCTCATTTCTAGCCTCTCTCTCTTGTCTATTGTCTGTTGTCTTTTTCTTTCTCTCTCTCTTTCTTTCTCACCCTCTCCCACTTTAGCCTTGTCTGCTGGTCTGTCCTACTCCCACCTAGTTTCTCTCTCTGTTCTTTTCTCTCCTCTCTCCCTCCCCTCTCTCTCCATTTCCTTTCTCCTGTGTGCCTGTCTGTCTCCTCTCCTCCCCACTCCCTCTTGTCTACCACTCCCGTTCCAAGAGATGCACCATTTCATGCTGTTATCAAAAAAAAAAATTGCGCTACGTTCAGACACTCCGTCTTACAGAGCACCAGTAACTGAGAGTTCTACACTGACTTCTATCCCCCATATAGGAAGACGACAAACCATATGTAGCAGGAAGGAATCTGTTCTATCTTCTATGACCAGTGCCTGCATTCATACAGACGGTTCCTGCACTGATGTCCTTTTGTCTTTAGTAGCGTGCACTCAGTGCAAAGAATAAGTCACGAGAGACACCCTCTCCTTCCCTCCCTTCCCTATGCCCTCTGATCTTCCCTCTGATCCTTCCTTACTTGTGTTATGGGTCATGTATCAGAATTTCTATTCTATGTCTCTGTCTCTGTCTGTGTCACTTTCTGTGTGTTTCTTTTCTCGTATCTGTCTCACTACTTGTGTCTCTGCCTCACTGTATGCCTGACTATCTTTTTTGTCTTTCTCTCTGTCTGTGTGTCTGTGTGTCTGTGTGTCTGTGTGTCTGTGTGTCTGTCTGTTGTCTGTCTCTCTCTCTCTCTCTCTCTCTCTCTCTCTCTCTCTCTCTCTCTCTCTCTCTCTCTCTCTCTCTCTCTCTCTCTCTCTCTCTCTCCTCTCTCCTCGTCCTCCTCCTCCTCATCCCCCTTCTCTTGTTCTTGTTTTTGTTTTTGTTTTTGTTTTTCTTCTTCTTCTTCTTCTTCTTCTTCTTCTTCTTCTTCTTCTTCTTCTTCTTCTTCTTCTTCTTCTTCTTCTCCTCTCTTCCTCTTCTTTTTCTTCTTAACACTTCTCCTCCTCCGTCTTCAAAGAAATACGTCATGTAATGATAGACCAATAAAAAATCCATCACATACGGACACATAGTACCCCAATAAAAACCTAAGAATCTGGCACCGGCTTCTCTAAGCTCTCACCCCCCCCCCCCCCCCCCCCCCCAACATAGCTAGGAGGAGACAAAATATACCTAGCAGGAAGGAATCTGTTGCCTGTGATCAATGTCTGCATAGAGACAGTTCCTGCACTGGTGCCTTTGTCTTTGAGTAGCGTGCATTCAGTGCATGCAAAGAGTTAGTCGCTTTATGACCCCTACCTCCACCTCCTACTACCTCTGCTCTACGTCTACTCTTTCTTACTCCTCCCTTTCTCCCTCCTCACACCAGTACAAACTTATCTCTGGGGTAATGAATTAGATGTGTATCCTTTCTTGGGGGGTGGGGGTGGAGGGGTGGGGTGGAGGGAGGGAGGAGGTCCTCTCAGTCTCTGTGTTTTATGTATGTGTGTGTGTGTTTGTCGATGAATTTGTCTTTCTGTTTGACGTTGTCCTTGTATCTCTTATCTTTCTGTCTGTGTTTTTCTGTTTGTCTCTTTATGTCCGTCTCTCTCTTTGGCCTACTTTTGCTCAATCTCTTTGTTTCTCTCTTTCTTTTGCCTTCTGTCTGTCTGTCTGTCTGTCTGTCTGTCTGTCTGTCTGTCTGTCTGTCTGTCTGTCTGTCTGTCTGTCTCTCTCTCTCTCTCTCTCTCTCTCTCTCTCTCTCTCTCTCTCTCTTCTCTCTCTCTCTCTCTCTCTCTCTCTCTCTCTCATATCTATATCTGTGTTGTTCTATGATCATCTCTAATGTCTGTCTCTCTTCGACGGAGTATAATTCAATTGGTTGATATGCTTAAGAGCTGTTCGTGGATGATGACAATCTTAAATTAATCTAACGATTCAAAGCATAACAGCTTCTTCATGTAGGCTATGGCCTTTTGTTTACAGCAATAAATGACAGTAACTTTTGGACTGGGTAGGAAAAAAAATATATTCTCACAAACTTTAATAAAGGAGACACCAAACAGACTGAACAGAATTTGAGGATAAGGCGAAGCAAACTCATTCAAAATATTATATCATGCACGATTGCATGTCCTTGCAAAAGAATTGATAGATCCTACATCCCCGCAGTAGGATTGTGGATACCTTGCTGGTGGGCCAGAACGGTCACATACTGCAAAATTTCACCATTTATGAACCTGAGCGCTCTAGTGGAGAAAATAATAGATTCCACAAAAGGAGAGTGTGCAGCTTATCATTAGTCAATTAAGCTTTCCTGAATCACAAACGACAAGTACACGATGGGCAACAGAATAAAACAAAACAAAAACTAGAGGGAGAGAGGAGGAGGAGAGAGGGGAGAGAGAGAGGGGGGGAGAGAGGAGGGGGAGGGAGAGAGAGAGAGAGAGAGAGAGAGAGAGAGAGAGAGAGAGAGAGAGAGAAGAGAGAAGAGAGAGAGAGAGAGAGAAAACAGACTGACAGATAGACAGACAGACAGACAGACAGTCGGACGGACGGAAAGGGGATGAGGGTTGCGTTGAAACATCAAAACTGATGACTCAGCATGCAGTGCACGAGACAAACTGCGGCTGCTTCAAAACATTTTACGTCATAATACTAATGAGCGGAAGGTGTCATACACACAAAGCTGGAGGGAGATGGGGGGGGGGGAGGGAGGAAGGGGGGGAGGAGGGGGAATCCAGCCCTGCGTGTGGTGCAAAATGCAAGGAACCTGCCCTACTTCAACAGAAAAAAAGAACTCAAGAAAGTAAGAAAGAAAGAAAGAAAGAAAGAAAGAAGAAAGAAAGAAAGAAAGAAAGAAGAAAGAAAGAAAAGAAAGAAGAAGAAAGAAAGAAGAAAGAAAAAATGAACTCAAGAAAGTAAGTAAGAGAAAAGAAAGAAAGAAAGAAAGAAAGAAAGAAAGAAAAAAGAAAGAAAGAAAGAAAAGAAAGAAAAGAAAGAAAGAAGAAAGAAAGAAAAAAAGAAGAATATGTTCGAGAAAAAAGACAACGAAAAAGAACAGCTTGCTCTTAGAGAAACAAAAAGGTTGCAAAAAGGGACAGAAAGTTAAGTAGAAGGGGAAAAAAACAATACACACAACAAAAGAAAAAAAAGGATAAAGGGACATTTATCGCATATTTATCATTCATCATGCAGCGGAGAGAAAGAGAAAGTAGCAAAACAATTTCTTCATTCACATTTTGGGAAAAAGAAAAGACAAAAAAAAGAAGAAAACTAGTATATTCCATCACTTCCTCTTTCTGAACAAAAAGAAAGAAACCAGAACTAAATGCAGAAAGAAAGAGAGGATGGACGAAGTATTATGTATGTATATATATATATATATGTATGTATATAGATATAGACAGACAGACAGACAGACAGACAGATAGATAGATAGATAGATAGATAGATAGATAGATAGATAATAGATAGATAGATAGATAGATAGATAGATAGATAGATAGATTGATTGATTGATGATTGATTGATTGATTGGTTGATAGATAGATAGATAGATAGATAGATAGATTAGATAGATAGATAATAGATAGATAGATAGACTAGATAGATAGATAGATAGATAGATAGATAGATAGATAATATGTAAATGCATTTGTATATACATACATATATATTCATATGCATGTAAATGTATAAAATGATAATGTATAAAATAAAATCATACATATTTATATAGATATACATATATTACATGTACACACACAGGGGGAGAGACAGAGACAGAGAGAGGAGGGAGAGAGAGAGAGAGACAGAGACACAGTGAGAGAGAGACAGAGAAACAAAGAGACAAAGAGAAAGAACGAAAGAAAGCGAAAGAAGAAAGACGGGAACAAAACAACACACACACAAAACCGCTCCCTTTCTCCTCCTCACCTTCTCTTCTTCTATCCCCCATCTTCCAGGGCATCATATATATGCACCGGCAGTTTTCAGAACGTACCAGAACAGTGCTGCCCCCTTGCTGGGCTCCAGGTCTGAACCAACACCAGGCCTCTCACACCAGGGGGCGCCCCTGTCGCTGATGAGATACATAAATTAAGACAGGGGGAGTGGGGGGAGGGGGGGGTGGAACTCACCTATCCTGTGGGAGAGGTAAGGGGCCTCCTCTTCCCTTCATTCCACTTTCTCCTTCTTCCCCCTCCCTCCCCTTATCCTATTCAATATTATATATTTGAAAGAGAGAGAGAAGGGAGGAGGGGGGGATGTAGAAAGGGTGCAGTTATAGGAGAAGCATGAAGGTTCATGAGGAACTCATAAAGTGCCACTGTTTTTTTTTTTTTCTGTCTCTTGCATCTGTTTCTCTTCTCTCGTACTCGTGCTGTTGTTTCTGTCAGTCTGTCTGTCTGACTTGTCTGTCTTCTGTCTGTCTCTGTCTTCTGTCTCTGTCTCTGTCTTGTCTGTCTGTCTCTGTCTCGTCTTCTTTCTTTTCTCTCTCTCTCTCGTCTCTCTTCTCTCTCTCTCTCTGTCTCTCTGTCTCTCTGTCTCTGTCTCTGTCTCGTCTCTCTCTCTTCTCTCTCTCTCTCTCTCTCTCTCTCTCTCTCTCTCTCTCTCTCTCTGTCCTCTCTCTCTCTCTGTCCTCTCTCTCTCCCTCTCTCCCTCTCTCTCTCTCTCTCTCTCTCTCCTCTCTCTCTCTCTCTCTCTCTCTCTCTCTCTCTCTCTCTCTCTCTCTCTCTCTCTCTCTTTAAATCGAGGCCCCGTGTGCAAACGCACGCAGAACATCTTGCGCACCCGTTAAATCCTGTTCTGTGTTTCGTAATAGTAGGCCATCGTGTGCCGGTGGGAACAGATGACATTTACAAAACTGCATACACACGGGGACTGGACGTAAAAAAGCACAAGAGTGCTTATCTCATTATCCTCGATATAAAAGAATAAATCGAATCAAATCAAATCAATCTCTCTCTTCGGATGTATGTATGTAATCTATGTATTATGTAATCGTATGTATGTCTATCTATCTATCTATTCTATCTATCTATATCTGTCTATCGATCGATCGATTGATCGATCTTTCTGTGTCTCTGTTCCTGATACCCCACTACCTCTTTCTTTCTTTTCGTCTGTCTTTCTGTCTCTGTCTGTGTTTGTCTGTCTCTGTCTGTCTTTCTGTCTGTCTCTCTCCCTATCTCTGTCTGTCTCTGTCTCGGTCTGTCTCTCTGTCTCTGTCACTTTCTGTCTGTATGTCTGTCTCTGTCTGTCTGCCTCTCTCTCTCTCTCTCTCTCTCTCTCTCTCTCTCTCTCTCTCTCCTCTCTCTCCTCTCTCTTCTCTCTCCTCTCTCTCTCTCTCTCTCTCTCTCTCTCTCTCTCTTCTCTCTCTCTCTCTCTTTTCTTAGGCACATGGTGTGTGTGTATGTGTGTATGTGTGCATTTGCGTGCATGTGCGCGTGCGTGCTTGCGCATGTGTCTGCATGTGTATGTGTGTGTTTGTGTATCTGTCTGCATGCATGCGCGCGCACACACACACACACATAAAACACACACGCACAGACACGTGCACCCGCATGCATCTGTGTCTGTATGAGCGAACATGCATGCAGTGTGTGTGTCTATGACACATAAATCCTGCAGAAGTAAACGGACATGCAGAGGAAGTGTGTTGACTGCAGAGATTGCCTTCTAGCGCCTAGAAGGATGAAAAAGTGGGCGCTGGGAGGAAACGAACGAACGAAAGAAAGAAGGAAAGAAAGATGAAAAAGAAAAAAGACAGGATGATATGATATAGGTGGAAGGAGGGGTGGGGGGATGGGTAGGGGGAGAATGATGAAGAACTTGTGTGTCAGGGCAGTCATAAAATCCTTTCCTTCTCCCTTTCCTTCCTTCCTTCTTTCCTTCCTTCATTCCTTCAATCATGATCTCCTTCCCTCCCTCCCTCGCTCCCGCCTCCCCAGCCTACTTTCTCTGCTGCGTTTGGCTTTGAGAAAGACAAAATTCTGTGTTGAAGAAGAAAAGGAAGAAGAATGGAGAAGGAGAACAAGAAGATGAAGAAGACGAAGAAAAAAGAAGAAGAAGAAGAAGAAGAAGAAGAAGAAGAAGAGAAGAAGAAGAAGAAGAAGAAGAAGAAGAAGAAGAAGAAGAAGAGACAAGAACAAGAACAAGAAGAACAAGAACAAGAACAAGAAAATTTCAGAAGACGAAAATTTAGAAAGCAATAAAAACAGCTAAAACCAAGTAAAACAAAGAAATGGGTAAACAAACAAGAAAATGGGAGAGAGAGAGAAGAGAGAGAGAGAGAGAGAGAGAGAGAGAGAGAGAGAGAGAGAGAGAGAGAGAGAGAGAGAGAGAGACAGAGACAGACGAGACAGACAGACGACAGACAGAACAGACGACAGACAGACAGAGACAGACAGACAGACAGACAGACTAGACGAGACTGACTGATGACTGACTGATGACTGACTGACGACTGACTGACTGACTGACTGACTGACTGACAGACCGACCGAGACAGAACAGGACAGAGACAGCCAGAAAGCCTGAGACAGAGAGAGACAGATACAGACAGACAGACAGACGCATAGACGGACAGACCTGAAGAGATAAAGACAGACACACACACATACACACTCACAAACACACACTCACACACACACACCGCGCGCGCGCGCACACACACACATGCACACATAAACACACACACTCACACATACACACACGCGCGCACACAGAGTCGCACTCTATTTAGACATTCATTGTGAATAGGGAAGAAAATCTAAAACTAATGAAAATCCATGTTTGCAGTGTCCTTGAAGGCGAAATTAGAAAATTGCATAAGTGAGATTTTAAAATGAAATATTAAAAAATTCTATGTTTTAACTCTGATTGAAATTCAATCAAGCACACACTCCTTTCCCTAACAGTTGAATAAATTATTCTTCCTACAGAACTCTGAAGTTAAGATGTGATAATTAGCATGGAAATAATTTGTTTTTGTGGTGTGTGTGTGTGTGTGTGTGTTTGTATGTCTATGTGTCTGTGTGTCTGTGTTGTGTGCGTGCGTGCATACGTGCGTGCGTACGTGTGTGTGTGAGCGTGTTTGTAGTGTGTGTCTGTGTGTTATGGTATCACATATTACTGTAAACTGCAGAGTTGCATATTTATATTATTTTCTATTTTCTATTGCATTGCATTGCAATGCAAAAGCATTGTATTGAATCATATGGTAGCGTAGTTATATAGTGCAATACTGTTTTCCTGCATTGAATTATATTGTATCATATTGTAATGTAATGTAGTGTAATGCAGTGCGATGTATTGTATTTTGTTGTGTTATATTTTATATGTTGAATTGCTTGGCCTTGCTAGCCTTGTATTCTGTCACGTTGCATTACACCATATTATGTTAAATCGAATCATATTGTAGATATAGCCTTACATTGCCTCGAACCATTGGTCCCTTCGAAAACCTTCTATCAATCGTAAAGCAGCGTAAACTTAAATGGTACGGGCATGTCACAAGATCAAAAGGACTTACAAAAACAATACTGCAAAGCACTGTCCAAGGAAGACAAAAAAAGGCAGACCAAGGAAAAGATGGGAGGACAACATCAGCGAAGAGACAGGCCTAGAACTCAACAAAACCCTGAGAAAGGCAGAATAGAGAGTGGAATGGAGGGAACTGGTTGTCAAGTCTTCAGAGGTGCCCCAACGGTCGCCAGACTAAGGGATAGATAGATAGATAGATAGATAGAGAGAGAGAGAGAGATAGAGAGAGAGAGAAGAGAGAGAGAGAGAGAGATAGAGAGAAGAAGAGGAGAGATGAGAAGAGAGAGAGAGAAGAGGAAAAGAGAAGAAGAGACGGACGGACGGGCGACGGCGGACGGCGGACGGATCGGCAGACAGACAGACAGACAGACAAGACTGTTTTTCCGTTTTCCCTTCTTTCATTTATTTCTATTCTCTTCTTTTCCCCTTTTATTATTGCATAAATGCACTAAACACCACTCAATTCAATGTGCTTACTGCAACATAAAACAAACAACACATTAAATTGGAACAGGATAAGAATGATAAGAAAGAAGTATAAGAATGAAGAAAAGAAGAGAAGAAATAAAGAAGAAAGAAAGAAAGAAAGAAAGAAAGAAAGAAAGAAAGAAAGAAAGAAAAGAAAGAAAGAAAGAAAAAGAAAAAGAAAGAAAGAAAGAAAGAAAGAAGAAAGAAAGAAAGAAAGAAAGAAAGAAAGAAAGAAAGAAAGAAAAGAAAGAAAGAAAGAAAGAAAGAAAGAAAGAAAGAAAGAAAAAAAAAAGCAAGAAAGAGAAGAAAGAAAGAAAGCATACAAAAAGAACGGAAATAAGTCAAAAAGATAACACAAAAACTTAAAAGTAACACCCCTTCCAAAAAAAACACCGATCAAGAAAAAATACAAACAAAAAAGCCATTATTATAATAATAAAGATAACACAACATTTGGTTGCTTGATAATATCTGCGTCGTAGTACAGAGAACATGAATAAATAAAATAGCAAAACAAAACATAACAATAGAAGTCTAAGAAACTAACGAAAGCGACCCCCAAAATGCTGTGTCGTGTTCTCCACTAACCCCCCCCCCCCCTTCTCATCTCCCCCCCCCCTCCCCCATCCCCCTCCAAAAAAGAAGAAAAAAGCTAATAATCATAAAGGGATGATAACGATAATATCGATAGCAGTAAAGATGACAAAGAAAAAATACGTAATGGCATTGTCATCGTCAAAAAAAACCAAAGAAACAAAAACCAAACAATAAACAGGAGAAAACAAAACACATGAATAAGTAAGCAACCAAACAAACAGACAGACAACAAACAAACAAACAAACACCACCTCTGCAAACAAACAAAGCTGTAAAAATAATGATTTGCGTCAAACGATTATCTCTTTCCTTTGTTTCATTCATAACGGGACCCTCTTACCCCTCCTCTTTTCGCATTTTCTTCTTTTGTTTGTTTGTTTGTTTATATCTTCATTATTTTTCTTTCTTTCTTTTTTTTCTTTCTTTCTTTCTTCTTCTTTTCTTCTGTCTTCTTTCTTTCTTTTCTTTCTTTTTCTTCTTTCTTTCTTTCTTTTCTTCTTTTTCTTTCTTCTTTCTTTCTTTCTTTCTTTCGTTCTTTCTTTTTTCTTTCTTTCTTTCTCTGTTTCTTTCTTTGTTTCGTTCTTTCTTTCCTTCTCTTTTTTTTCTACTTTTCATTCGTTCTTCTTCGTTCTCTTTTCTTCCTGTATTTCGCTCTTTCTTCCTCTGTCTTTTGTTTTTCTTCTTTTTTTCCCCATTTCTTCCTTTCATTCTGTCTGTCTCTCTTTATTGCGTTTCTTCCCCTCCCTCTTTCTTTTTTTCTTTCCTTCTCTGTTTCTTTCTTATTTCTTTCTTTCTTTCTTTCCTTCTCCTTTTTTTTATTCCTTTCTTCTGTTATTCCATTCTTTCTCTGTTTCTTCCTGTATTCGCTTTTTTCTTCTTGTCTCTTTCCACTTTTCTTTGTTTCTTCCTTTCTTTCTGTCTGTCTCTCTAGAATTTTTTTCTTTCTTTCTTTCTTTCTTCCTTTTTTTTTGTCTCCCTTTTTTCATCTCATTTTTTCTTTCTTTCTTTTCTTTCATTAGCTTTTTCTTCATTCCTAGTCCTTGTTTCCGACTTCCTTTTGTCCTTTCTTTTTTTTTTCTTCCTCACCCTATTTCTTTTCTCAGCCAGCCCCTGACCCCTCGCCCTCTCCCTTTTTCTGATCTACCTCATCATGCTCTCACTCTCAGCGACTGAACTATTGACTCGACCGACTTCCCCTTCAACTCTTTTATTTTATTCTTGTTATTATTATTTATTATTATTATTATTATTATTATTATTATTATTATTATTATTATTATTATTATTATTATTATTATTATTATTATATGTTGTTGTTGTGTGTTGTTGTTGTTGTTGTTGTTGTTGTTATTATTATTATTATTATTATTATTATTATTATTATTATTATTATTGTTGTTGTTGTTGTTGTTGTTGTTGTTGTTGTTGTTGTTGTTGTTTTGTTGTTATTATTATCATTATTATTTATATCGAGGATAATGGAATATGGGGGCGGGACAGCTAAGTGGTCAGAGCACTCGCTTTCCCCAAGTCATGTTAAGCAGTGTCGAGCATGCATGGTTACCAATTGGATGGGTGATCGTGACCGTTTGCGCGCCTTGGCTTCAGTACAGTCCTCCCAGTTCACCCAGCTGTAAATGAGTACCTGCCCTCTTCAGGGTCAGGGAATGTAAAGCAGCCAGGGAGAGGAGATGGTCGCCGCTCTCAATATGCTGGCCCCTAGAGAAACTGAGGTCTTGATGCCTCACTCCCCTACGACCGCCTAGGGTATGGGAAACCTTTACCTTTTATAATGGAATAAGCACTTGTGTGCTTTTTTACATCCAGCCCCTGTGTGTATGCACTTTTGCAAACTTTGTCATCTGTTCCCACCGGCACGCAATGGACCTCACGAAAAGCGGAACAGGATTCAACGTGTGCGCAAGATGTTCTGCGTGCGTTCGCAAACG
>CM060324.1:33791320-33808820 GCA_030674155.1 Stramonita haemastoma
ATGGAGTGGGGGGGGGGGGTCGTGAAATATTAAAGAAAGGGGAAAAAAAAGGGGTGCTGATGATGGATTTTTTGTTGTTCTTTTGTTCTTGTTTTTGTTTGTTTGTTTCTTCGCTTTTTTGAAAGTGTGTTGTCAATGAGGAGCAATGGCTGACGTAGGGAGTGATTCAGATCTAGTACAAGGTCAGGGGGAAGGGGGAGGAGGGTGTCTGGATAGCTAAGTGGTTAAAATATCGATTTTTTTTTTTTGGATTTGGTGAAAGTATAAGGCACAGATTCGAGTCTCCACTAAAGAATTCTTTTGAGATTTTCTTCCTTGAAGTTAACATTTGCCTGAAAGTTCTTCAGACAAGCCTATAAACTGATGCACTGTGCATGAATACTTTCAGAACATGTTCTTATCTTATTATCTATTATCTATCTATCTATCTATCTATCTATCTATCTATCTATCTATCTATCTATCTATCTATCTATCTATCTGTCTGTCTGTCTGTCTGTCTGTCTGTCTATTTATCTATATTGTAGTCTGGCGACAGTGGGTGTACCCCCAAAGACTTGACAACCAGTTCCCTTTTTCAGGCTTTTGTTGAGTTCTAGGCCTGTCCATTCACTGATGTTGTTTTCCCATCTCTTCCTTGGTCTACCACTTTTTTCTTCCTTCTTGGACAGTGCCCTGCAGTATTGTTTTTGCAAGTCCTTTTGATCTTGTGACATGCTCATACCATTTAATTTTACATTTTTTACAATTGTTAGAAGGTTTTCGTAGGGCCCAGTAGTATGCTGGACTATGTTATGCACGTCACTTCGTTGGTTATGTGGTCTTTGAACTATCTCAGTTGGAATGTTGTCAACCCCTGCTGACTTCCTTCGTGGTCTGTCCTCTCTCTCTCTCTCTCTCTCTCTCTCTCTCTCTCTCTCTCTCTCTCTCTCTCTCTCTCTCTCTCCTCTCTCTCTCTCTCTCTCTCTCTTTCTCTTTATTCTATTTTTGTTCAAATAGTAATTACCACACACTAACACAACAACACGTTTCATATGTTTCCTTTTGTATGTAAGAAGAGATATGATCATCTGGATGTCAGTAAACGCAGCCCCAAACCTCATACCTGGCAATACGGATAAATGAGAATATAAGGTTTGAGGGTCACTGGTTTTTTTCTTTCTGGAGAAAGCTATTAATGACCTCAATCTATCTCCACACATGTGCAGTCTTATCACTTGGTGGGGCAGCACGTGATGGTTGGATAAAAGCTGATATAAGTCAGCCAATGGGAACGTGTTAAGCATGGCTGCAGTCCCAGCCTTCATTACCGCCATGTTATAACAAACAGCGTCTAATTACCACAGGCTACACCAAACAGCCTGTCTAACTACCACAAAGGAACAAGCGTGGGGTAGGATGCTTATCCAGCCATCCATTATTTCACATCTGGACTTGATATAGACGCTGATGCTAATATCGTTTGTGTGTGGGGGGGGGGGGGGGATGTTGTTAGTTTCTCTCTCTCTCTCTCTCTCTCTCTCTCTCTCTCTCTCTCTCTCTCTCTCTCTCTCTCTCTCTCTCTCTCTCTCTCTCTTGTGGTTGATTTCATTGCTTATGGTGGTATTAACTTAAAAATTCAAAACTGATACATGTAATATGATATTTCTTGTTGAAAATACTGAAGTGTACATGTGAGGATTTTAACAGCATTTTGAGATCCAAAGCTTTCATTGACTATGAATGCATGTTGAGAAAATATGAAACTTAAAAACAGGTAATTTTTCTCTGTTAAAGCATGAAATTATCTGAAAAGTGGAAGGAAAGCTATGCAAAGATTTTTATTTCATTATCAAATATAAAAAGTTATCCCCATTTTGTATCAGAACAAAAAACAAAACAAATACAAAACAACTGTATCAATCATTATTAACAAATATAAATGAAAAAACAACTCTTTACAGCCACAAATAAGGGAAAAAAACAAACACAAAGAAAAAAATTTAATGTAGGATATGTGGGTTGTTGTTTGTTTTCGGAAGAAAGCCATGAATTTAAAAACCTCCATCTGTCTCTGCACGTGGTTGTGATTTTATCAGGTGATGGGGCAGCATTTGATAGTTGGATAAAAGCTGACATAAGTCAGCCAATGGGAACGTGTTTAGGATGGCTGCAGTCCCGGCCTTCATTACCCCCCCACCACACCACACACCACACACCACCACCTGCCATGTTGTTACAAACAGTGTCTAATTACCACCAGCTACACCAAACAGCCAGTTTATCTACCACAAAGAAAAAAGAAGGAGGTAGGATGTATTATCTAGCCATCCATCATTTGGCATTTTGACTTAATGTAAACACTGATGCTAATATCATTTGTGTTTTTTTTTTTTCTTGTTCTTTTCTTTTTGCGTTACTTTCTCTCCCTTTTTACCTCTTGTCTTTTGTCTAGATAGATCTATCTTTGTCTGTTTAGGTATATGTCTTCATGTGTGTCTTTATGTCTATCCGTTTGTCTTTCTATCTGTTGTCTGTCTGTCTGTGTGCCTGTCTGCATGTCTCTATCTGTCTGTATTTCTGTCTGTTTTTTATCTGTCCTTGTCTTTCTATCTTTTTAGGTTTATTGTCATTGTTATTGATGTTGTTTTTCTTGTTTCTGGTGATGGAAGTGGTGCATGGTAGTAAAATAGAGGGGCAGAAAAATAATGTTACTTTGAGATAACATAGCCTTCCTCTCAAAGCACTGCAGTGTAAGTTTAAGAATTTTAATACAGTTGAACAGTCATAATTCTTTATTCATTATTGTCCTAACAAACGAAAACAACAACAAAAAGCCACTCACACTTTCACAATCTAAAACAGAAGCAGTGTTTTTTTAAAACCAAGAGGAAAATCAATACAAAATCATCCTGAAACAAAACTTTGATTCCTTGGCATTAGAACAAAAAGAAGAGGGACAAAAAGAAAACCCCAACAAAGCAGCAATAGCAATCATCATGAATAACCACAAACATGAGAAGAACTGTGACAAATAGAAATAAAAGGATTGATACAATTGAATGGTTTGTAAGATGGAGAGCATGTTTTAGGAAATCAGAGGAAGAATCTTAGATAGCCCTTGTGATTAAACTGGGCGAGAATAATAGAACTGGTTGCTGTAGATGATGAGGATTCTATCATTATAGATTATGAGTATACTACTGTGCCCACGACTGAAAAAAAAAAGCTTTAGTTTTTGATGCCACGAGTGTTCCATAGGGAATCTTTCAAAAAGGGGGAAAGGTTAACCTTCCCCGTACGTCGCCTCGGCCTCGACGCGCTGTACCTCCTGGGTGTACAGCAACCCATACTTTTATTGAAGGCATAACCCGCTCCCATATCTCCTGGGTGTGCAGACACCCATACCGTTAGTGAAGGCATAACCCGCTCCCATATCTCCTGGGTGTGCAGACACCCATACCGTTAGTGAAGGCATAACCGGCTCCCATATCTCCTGGGTGTACACACACCCAGGCTGTCTGAAAAGGAACTAAACCTCTGCCTTGCCTTGCTTGAATCACTAAGCTCTTTCCCTACATCCTGGTTGCATAGCAACCCCATGACTTGAAGAGCCCACTGTACATCCTGGATGTTGAGTAACCTAATCTGCACACAGGGGAGTCTGCCTTTATGTGTAAGGTTTGTAAGAAGGGAGAATGCTCTTCCTACAAAAGATCTAGTACTTGAGGTGCATGAAAGGTATGCACTCAAAATATGCCCGTATGCACTGGAGCTATCGGTAAAGAAAAAAAAAGGGCTTGTTACTTTACTGTGCACCTGCATAGATTTGCAGTCTTATGGCCGTTGGTTTACCACTGAGTTGATAGTCAATAATAATAATAATAATAATAATAATAATAATAATAATAATAATAATAATAATAATAATAATAATAATGATGATGATAATAATAATAAAATAATAATAATAATAATAATAATAATAATAATAATTGTTATAATAATAATAATTGTTATAATAATAATAATAATAATAATAATAATAATAATAATAATAATTGTTATAATAATAATAATTGTTATAATAATAATAATAATAATAATAATAATAATAATAATAATAATAATAATAATAATAATAATTGCATCAGAACATTTTGCACACATGTACGATTCTGTTCCGCTTTTCATAAGAGTAGGCAATCATGTGCTGTGGGAACAGATGAAAAGATTTACAAAACTGCGTACGCACGGGGACTGGACATAAAAAACCCCAAAGTGCTTATTCCATTATCCTCATTATAAAAAAATAAAATAAAATAAAATATCATAATTATGTGCACAGATGCACACGCATATATACACACATTCAAAGATATGTGCACACACACGCACATGCACACACACATGCCATCCACTTCAAAAAAGAAAATCAAAGCTTATTCAAGGAATCATCCAGAAAAAAAAAAGACTTTGACCGACTTTGACTTGGACACATGTATGCACGCATGCATGCATGCATGCACACAGGCACACATGCAGTCAGACATACATGTGCCCACGTTCGCGCACCCACGCACGCACACGCAAGCGCACGCGCGCACACACACACACACACACACACACACACACACACACAATTTGCACGCACACGCATGCGCGCGCGCACACACGCGCGCACACACACACAATTTGCCTCAAACTCTCAAAAGTACTATCATGTAGGACCTACCACCACAGCTTAGCAGGGAGCAAAAATTCTCAGTACAAGGACAGGTGTCCTAGCAACCAGGATGTAGGGAGGCCACAAGGTAGTGATGTCATTCTGATGTAATGAGTAACCCTACTTTCAGCGTATGGGTGTGTGCATACCCAGGACGTACTGGGAGTTTAAATGCTAATTAAGTGCGTTTCTAATTAACACAAACAAACCATTTTTTGTGTAAGTGTAGATCAGATGTGTATTGACAAAGTCATGAAATTTCAAGGCTGTAGATTTGATAGTTTTTGAGTTACAGAGCAAAATATAGGGGTCTGGGTGTACACACACCCAGAGCGTATGGGGAAGGTTAAATATGATACAGGAGTAGGCCACTCATCTGGAACCAGGCACACGTGCCAAAACTCTATCAGTCATGCACGAATGATCACGCCAATGGTCTGTGTTTTTGTTTGCCAGATTGTCCGAACTGCGTATCCGATTTCGTCACGTCCTATGAAAATAACACCTTTCAACAGCAGGACTGAACATTCATGGTTATCAAATCAGTTTTGTTTTGATTAGTTTTGTCCTGGTGTTTTGATTCGTTTTGTTTCTGTTGTGTTTTCTTGTTTCGTGTTTTGATGGTCTTGATTTTGTTTTGCTGTTGTTCTTTTGTTTTGCTATGGGTGTTGTTTTTGTTTTTTTTTTATAAGGAACATGGGGGGATACAGGGTGCTATGTTTAGGTCCAAATGAAACAGAGAGAGAGAGAGAGAGAAGAGAGAGAGAGAGAGAGAGAGAGAGAGAGAGAGAGAGAGAGAGAGAGAGAGAGCAATTTTTTGCAAGCAACTTCAGAAAAACTGGGGGGGGGGGGGGGAGTAACTTTCCTTTTATAGTAATAAAATTTATCTTGTTTAGTTTTACTTTCGATTTTCTTCTAACTATCTAGAGTCATCTATGTCACTTATTGATTGATTGGTTAATTTGGTTATCTCATTCATTTCATTTATATTCCTCATCTTAAGGGAGGCGGTTAAAGAGTGAGAGCGACTGTGGAAGCGAAAAATACAGGAAGGTATGCCATAACAGTAGGGAGTGTTTTTTGAAACAGCGTGGCTTCCATACGGAAACATTTACCCAGGGAAAGATCACTCTCTGATAGGAGAAGCCTACTCAAGTGGAACAGATCACACGTGCGTGTATTGTCTTTCCACGCTCGGGTGAACAGGGCGATATGTGTGTTTTTATTTACCGGGGTAGCAAGCGTGACTCGTGGGCTGTGTCCACTTAACGCCCCTTAACGTGAAAACCTATCCCTCCCAATGTGCTGGAAGAGACGGTCAAGCCATAAAAAGTGGGCTTTTTTTTAGTCTCTTCCTTTTTTATGTAGCTTGTTTCGTTTCTTTGTTTTTTTGTTTTTTTTTCTATTCATAAGGTGTGTGGTGAAGTATTTACTCTAGATTTGTGTGTTGTAAAAGTATTTTCTCTAAATTAAAAAACAACAACATGAAAACAACTAGACTCCTTTTGTAGATCTATCTCACCACGCTTTGCTTCTTTTGTTGATCTTTTTTATTTATCTATTCATTTACTTCTTTCAGTTAGATATTTTGAAAAGTTGATAATGAAAAATACTTCTGGGTTTAAACGAAATTTTTATGGTTTTAACAACTTTTTAAAAACAAATGCCCTTAACAGTGTAGTATCAAAACATGATATGAATTAAAACCCAAGTATCATGAAAGATATGAATTAATATTACTAATAATTGTGTACATTAGAAAGAGTCTTAGGCACTCTGTACTTTGTTCCAGCACAGCAAAACTCATGGCGCTTCAGTTATCTTTTGCAGCAGAGGAGTGATAAACGCTTGAATAACGTCGCGATGTACATTTTTACATTCTTTATATGATTGTATTTTATTTTGATCAATACGGTGAAAAAATCACACTTGTATGCAGAAACAGGTGGGCAAAAAGTAAAAAAAAAAATGACAAGGATTGATCTGATCTAAAGAACCCAGGGAGAAAATCTGTTCTAAGATACTTATGGGTGAATATCAGTTAAAAGCCTTCATTCAATGAAATGTAGAAACAATGACTGTCAAAACTATAAGTTACATCATCAAGCGCAAACACTTTCAGATATATTACATCTATAACCATAATCCCATTAATATATATTTTTATATTTCCCATTATTAGTTGTATAGATATCTCTGTTCCAATGCCTCTTTGAGCGGCGGATACTGTGCCTAAATTGCTGTGCACATTAAGAAAGAGAAAGTACACAAGGCTATAAATCAAGAGACAAAACACAAATTTTCTTGTGAGTTTGGGCTTGGTTAGCAGTGAAAGCAGAGACATTAAAGGAGAAATAGAGGAGGTGGGTAGAAAGAGAGAAGGGCCGGGGATGAGGAGGAAAAAGGACGGGCTTAAAAAATATAGGAAAAGATATTGAAACAAGAGACAGGCAGACAAAGGCAGAGATCAGAAAGAAAGAAAAATGCAAACACGAGGAGATACGAGACACAGACATAGAGACACAAAATGTATACAAAACCTATACTACACACACGATGAGCCTCTTCCGTTAACTTTTGAAACAGCAGACATTCCATAAGAGAAACCTCCGGAGGGCAAAGGTCAACATATGATGGTGGAGGGGTGGGGGGTGGAGGCGCAGCTCAATCATCCAGAACGAAGCACACACGTGCCAACACTGTAGTGCCACGCACGGATGAAGAGGCAAATAGTCTGTTAGACGTCTGACCAGCTGGTGGGCTTATACTGTCCTGTCATAGTGTAGACTCAACACCTTTGATTAGAAAGAACATGATGGCTTATGTGGATAAGTCATGCTGCTATTTGAAGATTTTTAATCAACGTTTTAGACAAGAAGCTTTGAAAATATCATACAAAACCAAACTATTTTGCTACTTAAAACTCAACTGACTTCTAAGTGCAAAATTAAGAGATTTTTTTCAAGCTGAGTCAGCTAGCTTCAGTATTCAGTCAAATGCAAAGCAATGACATAGTGCATCAACACACTTGAGCTTCTATTGTGCTCAGATAAAGTATTTAGTTCTAATGGCCTGTCACCCAATAATTGAGTTTCTTAACATGTACTTCTCCGCATCATCTATATTTAATTCCTCATTCCACATGTACACATACACATTTCCTCAAGCTTCTAAGACCAGTAATCCATCAAATAAACAACAGGGCAAAAAAAAAAGAAAACCCCAAAATGGAGGGGATGTAGTCCTGGAAAGCATGTGTCAAATGTTTATTAATTTTGTTTTGAGAAAAAGTATAATATAAACAAATGGCTTCTATTTCTTAAAGTATTACTTACAGTCTCTGATCAAGGTTACAACACATGTTTTCAAATGCCGCATCCCTAGCTATTTTTCTAACATCTATTTCTATTCTCTTTTTCTTTACTTATTTTCTTCCTTTCTTCACTTCTTTCTTTTCTCTGCATCCATTTGCATCAAGAGAACAAATGATGTTTTCTTTGTGCATGAAGAACCAGACATACGATAAAAAGAAAATAATCACCCAAACAGATGGCTTCTTTCACTGGGACAAAAGGAAGAACACCTCATCAACACAAAAACTAGAACACAGCAGTTGTTCATTCTTATCATTCCCTCCCTGAAACACAAAGGCTAATGGAACTGATAGACATAGCACACTCTTTAATCAGGCTACAGCCTGTTGTGGTAAACAAATACCAGCTCTTACCAGAAACCCAACAAAACACTGGAACACAGCTGACAAGAGGTTGTGCAGGAATACAGAACAATGTATAGATTAGGCCTCTTTGCACAAGAGAGAGGGGAAGCATAAAAGAGCAAAGGAGATTAGTCAGTGTTGTAACTCAAGTGTAATGTTATCAGGGCTTACACCTCACTTGGCAGCCAGCCCCATTTCTGTGAAAACTTTAATGCTGTTTGTTGCTGTGTGCAATAAATTGACTGCAGTGTGTGTCACTTGGGTGTTGTGTCTCTGTTTCCCTTTCTGGGCAATGCATTGTGATACTGTGTTAGTAAATTGTCTTTGTATACTTAGACCAAAAATATTCATGGATCCAACTCGTAGCTTAACTGTCCATTTGGAGGGGGACTTGCATCAGAGCAACTTTTCTCCATTAATTAAAAGTGTCATTCAACATTACAAAAAACATGTAATGATAGTAGTCATACTTCAAATAAGAAAAATTCTTGCCTTCACATATGAATAATACTATAATGCTGGCAACAAAAGAATGATGTTATTACTCTCTTGTAATATGTTTTTGCATATGATAAAATGATGAGTTTAAAAGTTATTAATGGATTTATTCCACGCAAATATATTTAGCACAATAAAGAGGCAAAACAGGAGTGTCATAGAAGATGAGTAAACAAGTATAAAGAAATCTTTTTTTAATGGAAATGTAAGGAGTGTTTTTCTTATAGTCATGTACATAACTACAAAAAAATTGTTAACCTGCACTGAACTAAAACTAACAAGAGGTAATCTAGTAACACAATATGAGCATAGAGATTACACCTTTCTAATAGGAGGGGGGGGAGGTAGAATAATAGGTAGCTCCATAATGTTAAGACATTAAAGAACAACAAAGATTAGTCATTGCCATAACTCAGCACAACTTTATCAGGGCTGACACCTCACTTGCAGCCAACCTCCTTTCTGTGAAGACCTTGATTCTGTTTTGTTGTGGTGTAAAATGAATTGACCATCCTGCGTGCCCGTGGATGGTGTATCTTTGAATTCTATTAATTTTGGTTTCTGTTAAATGTACTGTATTTATGGTATCATGTTTCTGAATTGTGTATCCAACTTGAAACCGGAAGCTTTCCTTGGTCTGGCTTGTTGCTGGCTACTTGTTGGAATACGTTTTTACTTTGAATTGACAATGGCTCCCAATCCACTTCTGGACTGTTTCAGCACAGCCAATGAAGATAACAAGAGAAAACATGAAAAAATAAGTAAACTTAATATCTATCAATTGTTTATTCCCACATAACTAATTGTGTAGTCTGATCAATGTAAAGCTTTATTTAAAAAAACACAAGAAAGCTAACAAAATCGTCATTCTAAATGGATATTCCTCCTATTCATTTCCTTCATCCTTGTTTTCTTTTTTTTGTGTTTCTATAACCTTTCTTTATTACCATATCTTTTTTTGTTGCTGCATTAACACCATGCAAGTACAAAAAAAGTTTCATTTTTATCTCACTCATTGCACCTGGGAAGTTATATGTCCACACTAGATGAGAAAATAAATGTGCATGTAGGGCTAACTGTTTTGAGGTACCTGTCATAGGCAGTGGTATTCTATTTCAAAGATATTTTTTAGTTGAGAACAGGCCTAAATGTTGTCATGCTTAGAACTTGAATTGGATAAAGCTTCTCAAACCTAACATTTCAAGCACAATCATGTGATTTAGGCCTTGGTATTTTGTGTACATCAATAAATGACAAGGTTATTGACCTGAACTAACTTTTTCATCTGAAATCTTAAACGTTTTTCTGGCTTTCATTTGTGTATTTTGTCTTTCTTGTCTTTTGTCTTTCTAGTTTCTACTTCTTTTTTCTAGGCCATTCTTGTTGCAGTAGGAATGGAAATAGTATTTGATGTACGGAAAGAGCCACAGACATGATAACACAAAATAAATCACCCAGACAGATGGTTTCTATCACAAGGACAAAAGCAGGAACACCTCATCAGCATAATTCTACATCTGAGTAGTTATTTCTTTATCACTTGCTTCCTCAAACAAGAAGATGAATGAAATAGGCCAACATAACACACCACTCTGTTACCATGTCCTAGAAACAAAGCTTCATAGTTTTATCATAAACAAATGCCAGCCCCCTGCCTCCAAAAAACTAAATAGTAAAAACAAACTAAACAGAAAAGCCACTGCATTACAACTGACAAGAGGTATACTACAATGTGAGCATATAGATTAAGCTTCCTTCCAAAAGGGAGAGGGAGAAGAAGGGTGGAGAAACAGGGGATTCCATCACTTTCAGACATAAAAGAAAAAAGGAGATTAGTCATTGCCCTAACTCAGTGCAATGTTATCAGGGCTTACACCTGGCTTGGCAGCCAGCCCGTTTCTGTAATGACCTTAATTCTGTTTGTTGCTGTGTGAAATAAACTGACTGTAGTGTGTGTCACTGGGTGGTGTGTCTCAGAGGTTTGCTTTAGATTGCTTTGAGTGGGTTGTATTTGTGGCGTTTTGTTTGTGAATTATGTGTGGGTTTTTTGCAGGGGGATATGTGTTTTTAGGTTTTTTTTTTTTTTTTTTTTTTGGGGGGAGTGCCTATTTTTCTCATGGACTGTCATATTATGTAAGAATGCAGCTTGTAAGCTGTGTGTGAATGTGTTTTAGTGTGTGTGTGTAAATGTGTGTGTGTGTGTTTTGCATTTGTATTTGCATACAAAGATCCCCATATGATAGCAAAGAAGAAAAAATCACCCAAACAGATTGTTTCTTTCCTATAACCAAAAGCAAGAACACTTCATCAACACAAAACTACACCCCAGTAATTTTCATTCTTATCACTTTATCCCTAAAACGCATGAAGACCAATAACAAGGAGAGACATAATAAAGCCTTTAACATAGGTGCCAGAAATCAAGCCTTTAGTTTTGTCATCACTGCAAAAAACACACAGAACACTGAAAATGTAGGTAACAAGAGATACGCTGTAGGTTAAACCCCATTCTGGAACTTCTGAAACATTTTGTCAGTTACTGATGGAAGGTAAGTGCCAATGTCTACATTAAATTGTTTTTATGCATCTAAACTCTATTTTGAAAGTTGCTTCAACCATTGCAAGCACTTATCATAATAACCTGAGCACCTTCTCATGTAACTCAAAAGAGAAAAAATATGCATGGATCTTGGAAGTATAGCCACCCCTATGGTATGGTACTTGATAACAGTCATACATGCACACAATCATTATTCACTGTGTGGTTTTGGCCTCAGATTGTTTGTAGAGGTAAGGAAGGGGGGGGCGATTTTTTTAATTTCTCAGCTTCAACTCCAAGTTCCCTAATGGTAAGATTAACGTGTTGTGTGATCATTTTTGCCCACTATTAAATGTAGCCACTTTCTGACTTTGTGAAGTCAAAGAGGGATAAATGGGACAAAAGATACATCTCTATGTAATCTTCAGGGTGTTAAGCTTGAGAATGCACAACAACAACAATCCCCATTCTGAAATGGAAGGGAGGAAAGAGGAACAGCAGAGACAGGGGATTCCATCACTTTACAACATAAAAGAGCAAAGGAGATTAGTCAGTGTCGTAACTCAGTGCAATGTTATCAGGGCTTACACCTCACTTGGCAGCCAGCCCCCATTTCTGTGAGGACCTTAATTCTGTTTGTCACGGTGTGAAATGAATTGACTGCAGAGTGTGTGTGTCATTGGGTGCTGTGGCCCCCAGTTCAGAACCGCTCAATGTTATTTGGAGTGCATTGTTTCTGTTATTGTGCGTTTGTGCAGTTTGATAAATGGGGTCTGGAAGATATTCTGACAGGAAAGGCTTGTGGATACTCCTTGTTTCCATGATAAAAAAGCAGCTTGTGTGGTTTGTGAATTTTGTTAGAGTTTGTGTAAACTATAGTAGGTGCATCATGGCTCTGACCTAGGTTATCAATTTGTTTTGTGAAGTTGCATGGATCATAGCTATGGTATAAGGTGGTGGTGGTGGTGGGTGTGTGTTCTGTCGGTACATGAATACATGTGTTTGTGTGTGCATGTCTGCATTTGCAGACACATTCACACACACGCACACCACACACACATACACACACACTCTTAGCATGTTGCATACTCCTACAAGTAAACACAAAGTCATCCAGTGGATTGGATTCAATACATCTCTGGCAATGTGTGGCAGCTAGTCTCCTCAATCATAGACCATGCATGGTCTGCTTCACGTTTACTGCTCCTACTGTCCTTTTTTTTCTCCTGCACTTTATCCCTCTCTCCTTTCCACTCTGTTGCACCAACCCATCACTCCCTCTTATCCCCTCACCCACCCACATCACTATCATGATTTTTAGTCTCTTTTGGTGATAGTAAAAAGAATGAAGAGAATGAGTGGCTTGTTACTTTGATCCTGAAAAAGAGAGAGACAGAGACAAAGACAGATCGACAGACAGACAGACAGGCAGGCAGGCAGACAGAGGTACAGACAGAGGGAAAGGCAGACAGATGGACTAACAGGCTGATACAGAGACAGATACAAAGACAGAGATAGACAGAGAAAAGAGAAAAAGACAGACAAACAGACAGGTAGAGTTAGAAGGATAAAGGAAGACTGTCACGTAGTTAAGAGACAAACACACACACACACACACACACACACACACACACACACACACACACACACACACACACACACACACACAACAAGAGAGAGAGAGAGAGAGAGAGAGAGAGAGAGAGAGAGAGAGAGAGAGAGAGAGAGAGAGAAGAGAGAGAGAGAGAGCAAAACAAAACAAAACAAAACAAAACAAAACAAAACAAAACAAAACAAAACAAAACAAAGCAAAGAACTCTGAAAAAAATAGCAAGAAAAAAAACGGCAATTAAAAAAAAAACTGAACCCAAAGGCCACATCCACTGTCTGCCCCATAGATCAACCCATCTCTTTTTTTCTTTCTTTTTTCTTCAGTGATGCCTCTTGCCTCTGAAGGCGATAAAGACAGAGTTAAGAGTGACACCATCACCCAGGGTAGTTTGTTCTTATGATGTGTCTGCCATCAAAGACAACAGCTACCCCGTTTCTTTAGTGACACTGGGAGGCAAACACTACCCGTTTGATTTACACACAGACACACAGACACACACACAGACACAACACACAGACACAGACACACAGACACAGACACACACACACACATACACACACGCACACACACACACACACACACACACACATACACACACGCACGCACACACACACACGCACACACGCACATACACACCCACCCTAGGGGACAGCAAAAGATGAAGAAAGTCTGGCTAGCATGCAAATGACCTTCCCCCCCCCCCCCCCCCCCCCCACTCCTCCACTCCCAGCCCACCCCTCTACCCGCATCTTTTTCGTCTAACACGCACACCTTTCCTTTGACACTGGCAGGAAGTTGGAAAACTGGCTAAAACTTTGAAACAAGACAGAGGGAATACTGTGCGTCACAGTTTTTAATGGCAGGAAGTGTGACGTCAGCGCGGCATTTTCATGGCAGGAAGTGTGACGTCAGCAAACACAGTTCTATGCCAGGAAGGACGATGTTTTGTGACATGACTTGACTAGGTTTTTTTCTTTAAGTCATTGAGGATTATTTGGGGTTGTTTTTTTTTTTTTTTAGAGGGTGGTGTTCACATTGTGCCTGCCTCATCTTCTGTTATCTTTCTGTCCCGCAGTTTTCAAGTACCTTCTATTCGCTTCATCTCTTTGATATCATAGTAACCATTTAGGGAGAACGTGTGTAAGGTCATGACATAGTTTACTCCCTGTCCAGTCCTCATACACTCACCTGTTTTTTTCTGAAGTATAATAGAAACAATGATTGCTCCTGACTCTGAGTCTTAGTCTGTTTGTGTATATGTCTGTTTATCTCTGCCTTTATGTCTAGTATGTCTGTATGTTTGTGTCTCTGTGTCTCTGTATGCGTCTGTGTCTGTGCCTGTCTATCTGTCTACTGTCTATCTGTCTGTCTGTCTTCCTGCTCTCTGTCTGTCTGTCTGTCTGTTTGCCTGCCTGCCTGTCTGTCTGTCTGTCTGTTTTTCCTGCTGCTGTCTGTCTGTCTGTCTGTCTGTCTGTCTGTCTGTCTGTCTGTCTCTTCTCTGTCTCTCTCTCTCTCTCTCTCTCTCCTCTCTCTCTCTCTCTCTCTCTCTCTCTCTCTCTCTCTCTGTTAAGTTTGTTTTAAAAAAATTCCCTGGCACTGTAGCAACCTGGCTGTCCTATTGATGGCAAGCCATATTGAAGACGCAATTTAACATGGTATTAGTGTCAGTGTGGCACTGCATGAAGTTTACACACCGATTACAAACCCTAAAAACTAAAAAGTGAAATGCCTTCGACAGGCTACTTGCCTTGGAGTCTGAGAGCCTGGTGGTTAAAGCAACTAAGGTATTATCCACTGATAACTGAACAAGAAGTTTTTGTCTCAATTGTTATGTTTATTTCATTAGACTTTTCTCCAAGAACTTAACGTTGGCACTGACTCCACTCCTTGAAAGTTCTTCAACAGACATGTTGCTCTCTAAACGTGCCAGAAAATGAAAAAGAAAAGAGCAGTCCTTCTGATGGCATTGTAAACTAAAGTCCCATGTTCGGAAGCACACATGGCGTATTATGCGAACATGAAAATGCCAGTCTCTTTTTATTGAACAGTAGGCCAACTAAAGCAGTGGAACATATGATACTATCATATCCAGCATGTACCTTGTTACCTGGAGTGGAATAGGTTCTGCTGAGTTCAACTTGCTGATGATAAACTGCCTGAGGCTGACAGTCCAAATCATTTTTATGGGGCTGGATGAACAAGCACCATTGTGCTTAATCTTTCCCTCAATAAAAGTTCATTCATCAATCTAAGTAAATGACTGGTCAAGTCTATATAATATACTACCCTGGTTTTCCCCAAGAGAGAGAAGTATGCAATGAAGATCCAAAAGTGATGGCTGAAAGTTAAAAACTGGTGATTCAACTAACCACGTCAACCAAAAGTACAGGATTAGATTTTATGAAAGAGCATCCTTAGATTTTTTCTTGCTGAACATAAAAGTACAGATGGAGACCAAGACTGAATCTAAAAACACCCTAAAGCGTAAGTGACAACAAGAATTCTTTATATCTTCATTGAGACTTTCCAGAGCAAATTTGTTGATATTTTTTGCAAAACTTTACACATAATGAATATGAGACAGTGAAAGACAAAGCACTAAAAAAAGATGAATAGCTAAACGAAAAACATTCCATTTGCAACAAATATCTCATACAGAGCAGTCAACTGCATTCAACAGCATCAAAACTGTCAACCAAAAATCAAGCATCCCCACCCCTTGCCAGGAGGGAGAACTCATAAGTGACTTCTTACAAAGGATGTTGCCATTCCTCAAGAGACCCTGATAAAATGGCAGTCCAGGGAGAGAGCAGCCTTGACTTACACCCCCATCAGTGATGAGGACTTAACTCACTGGCTACCATGTCAGTTTTATTTCTATTACCCCGCCAGGAGGTAATGGTGGGAAGACAGTTCATTGGCCCAATGTGTCCCTGAAGGGGCCTTCAGCTCATGGGGGACACTGATCAGGCCATTGGTGAATTGCCTTTGCCAGATCCAATGACAATAATAGTCCACTTTACAGATAGCGCAATAAGTCATGGGAAAATGCGTGAAAGAAACTGTGCAAGCAATGTGCAGGTTTATGTATGTATGTACATATGTATGCATGTATGTATGTATGTATGTATGTATGTATGTATGTATGTATGTATGTATGTATGTATGTATGTATGTATGTATGTATGTATGTATGTATGTATGTATGTATGTATGTATGTATGTATGTATATGTATTATATATGGACTGAATCAACGCTAAAAGTCGACTATTTACTTAATAGTCAAATGGAAAAAAAACAAAATGTTTGCAACAGCATAGCAAGATGAATACAGTTTTACTATCTCTCACCAAGGGAATATAGACTCTGATGCACTGAGAGACGACTATGCTTGTCCATATGTCAAAGGTCAGTTTCTGCACTCCAACAAATCATGCAAAAACTGTTGGTAAATGGTTGGTTTAAAAGGAAAATTCTAAAATAAAGTAATTGTGATAAAAAAAACAGGTAAATGTTCACCTCTATTTTACATCAAAATTGGCTTCAGTATCTATAATCAGACAGGAAAATCGTAAAGCAAACTGACATAATTCCGGATGGAACACTTAACTGACCATCCATACCCTGGTTAGCTGTCTTCTATAAGAAAAGCACATAAAAATGGCAATCCAGGGAGAGAGCAGCCTTGACTTATGCCCCCATCACTGACAAGGACTTAACTCACTGGCTGCCACGTCAGTTTTATGGCTGTTGTGCTGCCAGGAGGTAATGGTGGGAAGACGGTTCATTGGCCCAATGTGTCCCTGGAGGAACCGTCAGCTCATGGGTGATGCTGATCAGGCCATTGGTGAATTGCTTTGCCAGATCCAATGACAATAACAGTCCGCTCTACATAATAATATAATACAATAGTTCATGCAATATTGTGTATTCAAAACTTAAGGCAACACATGCAAGTTTCAAGGTGAAAAAGATAACAAGGGGTTGAGAACAAGAGAGAGAGAGAGAGAGAGACAAACAGACAGACAGACAGACAGACAGACAGACAGACAGACAGACAGACAGGCAGGCAGGCAGGCAGGCAGGCAGACAGAGAGAGACAGAGAAACAGAGACAGATATAGAGACAGAGAGACAGAGAGAGACAGAGAGAGAGAGAGAAAGAAATGGGGTAGAGAGAGACAGAGAGGGTGACAAATGCAGACAGAGAGGCACAGAGACAGAGTCACAGACAGACAGACAAACAGACCAACAGATAGATAGACAATCACTTGCAGCATATATGCATGCATGTGTGTGTGAAACTTTTTTTTTTATTTGGAGGGTGGTTTATGCATTTGCTGCATCATTACTGCAGTTCTGGCCCTCAGGGTGGGTGTGATTTACACAGGTGGTTGTCTCTGAAATCAGGGTGGCTGTGCCTCTGA
>CM060324.1:33818820-33823820 GCA_030674155.1 Stramonita haemastoma
TCATACCGTGTAAATCTACTTGTAGTTTTGAATTTGTTTATAAAGCAATATACCTAATGATATATGTTATTCTTTAATTCTATCTTTTATCATGAATATCATGACCCCAAGAATCGATGAACAGGTAAACATTTCTCTCATTTTCAGTCACGAAGCAAACGAAGCACTTGTGCTGTGGTTTACTTTTTGACCAACTGCATGTCTGCTTTGAGCATCTTGTTACTGTTATGTCAAGATAGTTGTGTTAAGGCGTATACCTGCGTTCTCTTTCTTTTAACTTTCTTTTCACTAACACATATCCAAATGACTAAACGCTATACTTGCACAACAGACTGCGTCTTTTTCTTGACATTGAAATCACCATCACTTCTGAGAATTGTTATTGGCCTTTTTACATCACAAACGCCTCACTCATCAACATTTCAGAAAATTTGATGTTGTAAACCGTGTTTGTTTTGAAAATGTGGCGGTTAAGCATAAAATACAATTTTAAAGAGAAAAAAAACTGTTGAATTTCTAGATATAACATTTGAGCAGAGACAACGAAAAATTTAAAGTAAAAAAAACAAACTTTAAGAAGCCAAAAAAAAAAAAACCCATCCCAAAATCCAGAAAAGAAGAACTCAGCCATAGCAGAAGAGAGTGTACAAAAAAGTCACGTTCAAAAAATTTAATATTCTCTGAAAACCAACAAATGATTTACAGCACTGCAGAAACATGGGCCATAACTGATGGCTGTCTCAATCTCTTCCAAAGAACCGCTGTACGCATTCCATCCCTCCTCCTCCCTCTTCCCATGCTTTACCCCAGGGTAAAGAGTTGGTTGGGTAAACTGGGGAAGCCGTTTGGTCAACGAAGGAGGTGACAGGCAAGGGAAGGAGGTGTGGTCGCAATGAGGTGTGTACCCCAGGGTTGACATCGCTGTTCGTCAGTGGTGTTTGTTGTGCAAGAGTTTTTGTGCATACTTTTGTGGGGTGTTTTTTTTCTCAAATTGTGTTTGGAAGGCTTAAAACTTGAAGATCTCAACATATAGTATAGCAAAGACAGAATACCAAAATGAACGTGTGTTTTTTATATGTCTGAGAGAGACACACGCGCACACAGAGACAGAGACAGAGAGACAAACAGAGACAGAGAAACAGACAGACAGAGAGCTCAGCGTATCTCTTTGTCTGTCTCTGTCTGTCTGTCTGTCTGTCTGTCTGTCTGTCTGTCTGTCTGTCTGTCTCTCTCTCTCTCTCTCTCTCTCTCTCTCTCTCTCTCTCTCTCTCTCTCTCTCTCTCTCTCTCTCTCTCTCACCAAAGACAATAACTGTACTGGGGAATATCAAGCAGGGTTTAAAAAGAATTATTCTACAATTGATCATATCTGTACTCTTATGGCATTTGTTCAGAAGCAGTTAGCTAATAATCGTAAGCTATATGTAGCATTTATAGATTTTGAAAAAGCATTCGACTCTATTTCACGAAAACTCTTATGGCCTATACTTGTTAAAAATAAAATAAATGGTAAGCTATACAAATGTATAAGAAGTATGTATAACGAAGTTAAAGCCAGAATACGGAATGGATCTGATTTTACAGATATCATTGACTGTACCAAAGGGGTCAAACAAGGTGACATATGCAGTCCTGTTTTGTTTTCCTTATTCATTAATGAGTTAGCATTAGAAATAATTCAAAATGGAAAACATGGTGTTACATTTTCGCATGATGTTTGTGAACTCTTTATTTTATTATTTGCAGATGATATTATTTTGTTGTCAGAAACAGCAGTAGGGCTACAGAATCAGTTGAATAACCTTTACAGGGCAGCTAGTAATCTTAAACTGAGGGTTAACATGACCAAAAGTAATGTAATAGTTTTTCGAAATGGAGGATACTTAGCTTCAAGAGAGAAATGGGTATATGGTGAAAAAGAAATGAAGATTGTAAAAAGTTATAAGTATC
Organism: Stramonita haemastoma; assembly: GCA_030674155.1. Lineage (NCBI taxonomy): Eukaryota > Metazoa > Mollusca > Gastropoda > Neogastropoda > Muricidae > Stramonita > Stramonita haemastoma. The sequence continues at coordinate 33,820,770 of CM060324.1, forward strand.
TGGGCATATACTTTTCAACAAAACTTAGCTTCCTCACTGCATGTGAGGACTTGGCAGGGAGAGCTAAGAAAGCACTAATGAAAATACTTGTTACATTACGCAGATTAGAAAACAGTTCACCCATCGTATTTTTAAAGCTGTTCGATGGACAGATACAACCAATGTTACAATATGGGGCTGAAATATGGGCATTTCATGGAGCAACATATGAGTTAGAAAAAGTACATACTTACGGTTTGAAAAAATTTCTGGGGGTAGATATAAGGACACCAAATGAGCTATTGTATGGTGAGTTAAACAGATATCCCATATATTTGAACTCTTATGTACGATGTATTAGATTTTGGCTAAGACTAACACGTATGGAGGAACACAGAATACCACGTAAAGCATATAAAATGTTGATGTTTTTGGATCAAAGGGGAAAAGTAACGTGGGCTACACAAGTACAGACAATGCTAGACAAACATGGGTTTTCATTTGTTTGGGATAACCAAGGAGTAGAATCAATTTTGGCGTTCATTAAAGTTTTCAGACAGACAATAATAGACTGCAGATGGCAAGAATGGAATAACCACATTCAAACGAGTGAAAGATTTCAGTCATATGCTCTGCTGAAACACAATCACTTAATGGAATCATACTTGAAAATGAATATGAATACATTGGTAAGAAATGCTTTAACTAAATTTAGATTTGGAGTTTCACCCATATCGATTCATTCAGCAAGATTTAGTAAAACAACTAACACTAATCAGTTGTTATGTCCATTGTGTAAGGCTGATAATGAGGATGAAATTCACTTCATATTTTTATGTCCAGCTTATGACGACCTTCGGGAAGAATACATTGCAGGAAAATATGACCGTTATCCTTGTGCATTTAGGTTACGCCTTTTGTTGTCATGCTCCAACGAGACTACAGCAAGGAATTTGTCATTATATATACACAAAGCACTGACAAGACGCAATATAGCCATAAGTTAATGATTGTAGTATACTGTTTGCATGATTTTTTGTTGTCTTTTGTAAAATGTTTGTCATTTCTTTTTGATATATTGAAATTGTACAGGCCCCTTCAGAATGGGCCAATGGCCTTCCTGAATAAATATTCGTATTCGTATTCGTATTCGTATTCTCTCTCTCTCTCTCTCTCTCTCTCTCTCTCTCTCTCTCTCTCTCTCTCTCTCTCTCTCTCTCTCTCTCTCTTCTCTCTCTCTCTCTCTCTCTCTTCTCTCTCTCTCTCTGCGTGAGCCTGTGTGCCTGTGCATCTGTGCACATGCATGCATACACTACACTGTAAAAATAAAAGAGGCACATGTGTGCTTGAAGCATGCTGTTCACATGTCTAAAGTATCCAAGTAATTGAGAAAAAAAGGGGAGGAAGGGGTGACCCAAAAAATTAATTTTCAGAAAAAAATAACAATAACAGCAGAAATTGAAATTCCTTTCAAAACAAACTTCTAATGACAGTTTTTTTACCCTTGTTCTTGTTTCTCAGTTTTATGGTTGTAACTTTTTTTTGTTTTGTTTTTTTTGTTCATAAATTGAAAAACAGTTTAGATGATCTGATAACACAGACTAATCTAATTGTGCACGGAAAAGACCAGAAGTCTTGAGCTTCATGGCCCAGAGGCCTGGGGGAATTGAGATTTAAAACAACAACAACAACAAAACTCTAGAATGACAATGATTCTCTTGATGGTCTTTCGTTTGTGTTTGCTTTTGTTTTGTTCTGTTTTGCTTTCATTTGTTTTGGTGTGTGTGTGTGTTTGTGTGTGTGTGTGTGTGTGTGTGTGTGTGTGTGTGTGTGTGGTGTGTGTGTGTGTGTGTGTGTGTGTGTGTGTGTGTGTGTGTGTGTGTGTGTGTTTGCTTGAAGTCTACTGATTTGTTTGTGATAATGTATCATTTCATCTTCATTTTTGTTTTGTTCTTACGAGTTTCTTTTTTCTGTTATTTGTAAAAAAAAAAAATAAATAAAAAAAAAAAATAAAAAAAAAAAAAAGAAGTTATACTTTCCAGTTTCATTTTTGTTTTCGTATTTTCAATTAAATGTTGCTTTGGTTTTTTTTTATATTCGACATCATTTTATTTTGTTTGGTGTTGTTTTGTTTGTGTTTGCTTTATTTTTATTTGAATTTGATATACACTTATTTCGCTTTCTTCTGTCTAACACTACATGAATCCATGTGTGCTGTGGAGAAGGGGTACACACTTGCTTGATGCGCGCTGTTCACGTATGAAAAATATCTTTGCATCTGGGAAGGGGGAGGGGTAGCCATAAAAATGCTAATATATAGAAAAACAACCCCAAACTGTCAATTGAAATTTTTGCCGAAACAAACTTTAATCACCAGAAAAAAACACCCCCCCCCCCAAAAAAAAACTTTAATGACAATTTCCTTTTTTTCCGGTTTTTTTTTTTCTTTATCAGTTTTATTTCCGATTTTTTTGTATTTTATTTCTAAACTCAAAAACGGTTTAGATTATCTGATAATACAAGTTAATCTGATTGTGCACGAAAAAGGGCAAGAGGTTCTGATCTGCAAAGGCTTGATGCCTTAGGGAATGGAAGGCTTCTTTTTACTTTAGCAAAAAAACAAAAAAAAATCAACCCCAAAACATTAAAACGGCAGTGATTGTCTTTATGGTGATTAGTTTTGTATTTTTTGTGCGTGTATGTGTGTGAATTTTTTTTTTTAATGAATTACCCATCTTCTAAGCTTTTTGTCCCTTTTCGTGCGTGCGTGCGTGCGTGCGTGCGTGTGTGTGTGTGTGTGTGTGTGTGTGTGTGTGTGTGTGTGTGTTGTGTGTGTGTGTGTGGTATGAACTTATTAAATTTGTTTTTAATGTATTACCCATCTTTTCAGGTTCCCCCTCCCCCACTATTCGGCTAACCAGTAGGCTTACCAGTCCCTTTTCTTTTGTTTATGCAAGTTGGCATTTGACAGTTTGATATTTCAGTAGATACTTTTTTTTTCAGGTAGGGGTGAGGGTGGGGAGGCATCATTAAGTGTGGCTGCTATCTGTTTAGCACAGTTTGTTTGGTGTG
>CM060324.1:33847142-33849642 GCA_030674155.1 Stramonita haemastoma
CAAACACGAGACAGAGACAGACAGAGTAGAGACGGATAGATTGACAGAGACAGAGACAGATACGAGACAGAGACAGACATGTTGACAGGGACACACAGATTAGCCTATAAAATAACAAAAAACCTCCCCTTACAATTCCACGCTGTCTCTCTTCCCTCGCTTCCTCTCTCTTCTTTTCCCTTGAGCATTCTGTCTGTCTGTCTGTCTGTCTGTCTGTCTGTCTGTCTCTGTCTCTGTCTCTCTCTCTCTCTCTCTCTCTCTCTCTCTCTCTCTCTTCTCTCTCTCTCTCTCTCTCTCTCTCTCTCTCTCTCCCCCCCTCTCCCTCCCTCCCTCCCTCCCTGTCCCTCTCTCTCATGCATACACACGTTGCACAAACAAATCATTTTTTTTTTTTTTGGTCATGTCCTCCCTTCACGCACTGGGATCTTTCTTTTCAAACTGCAGTCCCCACGCTATAACAGCTCCATCATGAGCAACATAAAACACTAAGGGAAAACAGAAGACACAAGCGAGACACACAAACAGAGGCAGGCAGGGAAATCCTGAACAATGCACACAAACTTTGCCAAACGGGACCCCACAGACAGGACACAACACACAGCCTCCACACAGGATCACCTCAAAGGGACACATCCCCCCCCCTCCCCGACCCCTGTCATTCCCGTCCGTTGACCTCACTCGTTCCAGTGTGTGTACCTATCTCTTTTACCCTGGGGTAAAGTAGTAGTGGATGTGTGGCAGGATATGCCCAGTGGTTAGAATGGTAAAAAAGATAAATGCGTTCCCATAACCTATGTGGTCTTTGGCGAGCGAGATGACAAGAGACCTCTTGCTTTTTCCAGGGGCCAGGATGTTGAGTGAGGGTGGCGCCCTTCTCCTCTCCCTCGCTGCTGTACTACCTTCTCTGTCCCTAAAGAGGGTAGGTAGCCATTTACAGCTGCATGAACTTATTGCCGTTCACTTGAAGGTATGAGTTCGAATCCCTACTAAAACGTTTGTTTGGAGGATTCATTTCCTTAGAGTTAGTATGTGTGCTGACCCAAACTTTCATAAAAAAGGCCTCTGATGAGAGTACAAACCGATGTCCGATATACATCCACACTCAGAACATCTTGCACATGTTAAAAACCTATATACATTGCGTAAAAGAATACCTCCGTGTGCGTACCAGGGACCTTTCAATATCAAAAGCATTCCTACTCTTTGGATATTTTTTGCTAGAAATATCCCCTTTTCTATCTTTTCTTATCTTTTATTTCTTTTGTGAGAGAAGCTTGTGATCAATATCTGGCATAATAATAAATCGAAATTATAAAGGTGACTATACTGTGAGTGTTTCCTTTTTCATCTCTCTCTATTACACACACTCACACGCACACTCGTATACACAGACACACAGACAAACACACACACACACACACACACACACACACACACACACACACACACACACACACACAACACACACACACACTACAGTTCTCTTTTTTAACCTGCACAATACATACAAGCTCCAATAATCTGTGTGTTCAAGGCTATAAACAAACTACTTTATCAAATCTCCGCCCCTTCCTTTCGTATTCCTATATCATTCCCAAGCTTGTTTTCTTGACTGATGCAAATATTGCATTAGGGAAAAAATACCCAACACACACACACACACACACACACACACACACACACACACACACACACACACACACACACACACACACGAAAGCACACACACAACACACACACACACACACACACACACACACACACACACACACACACACACACACACACACACACACACACACACACACACCGAACAAAAACAAGCAAAATTCAAGAAATCTGACGGTTAGAACTGCGTCATCAAGGGGCCAACAAAACAGAAAACTACAACCAAACAACAATTCTTTCGGAGAAAATATCAAATAAAGCTTTCGGAGTCAGCTTTAATAAAAGTGGATAGAAACAGGAGCACACGGAGAATCAAAAACTAATGCCGAAACAAAAGCAATACAAACGGTAACAAAGTAAAGAAGATATGATAAAACAAACGTAAATATATGGAATATGGAATAAACGTAAATAACAATAAAGCAAAAATAAAATTCAATTACTTCCACCAAAAAGGACAGGAAAAAACCCCAATATACCATAAATCAACACAAACCACAAAGACAAACCAAACAAAGAAATACGATGACACACATCTCAAAAGAAATAAACTCAAATAAGCTAAGACAAAATGATACCCCCCCTGAAAAACAAAAACAAACCAAAACTAAGACCAGTCAACGCAATCCAAAACAAATCAAACGAGAAATATTCTGACATATCCAAAATACAAAACAAAACAAAATAAATAAACCAAAGCCAAACACAACGGATGAAAAAGAACAATACCTCGCAAAGAAAACGAGTAAACAAACGGATACAAAACCCCCCAGAATATTATACAGCAAGCTAAGCACTATCAAGGGAAGAACCCCTGTTTTGTTTATGTTTG
>CM060324.1:33864175-33866675 GCA_030674155.1 Stramonita haemastoma
TTTGCCGTATTGTCTTCGATGTTGTCATTGATTTGCCATGTTATCTTCGATATTGTTATCGATGTTGTCAATTATTTGCCGTGTTGTCTTCGATGTTGTCTTTGATCATTTTTCGTGTGGCGTCCCTCATATCACCCTCACGACCATTATTGGTTAGATGCCTTGCTGATACTAAGGCTCTCCCCTTTTAGAGTAGGCAGATCATGACGGCTACCCTCACACATTGCTATCAAGTTTGGTCACAGGTCTTGATTGCAGACCCACAGCCCCTGAAAGCAGAAAATCATTATGAGTAAGACTGCATGCTGCTGCTGCTGGTGTGTTAGTGTGTGTGTGTGTGTGTGTGTGTGTGTGTGTGTGTGTGTGTGTGTGTGTGTGTGTGTGTGCGTGTGCGTGTGCGTGTGCGCGTGTGTGTGCGCGCGCGTGTGTGTGCGCGCGTGTGTGTGTGTCAATTTAATTTATTCAAAATTTTATTTCCTGATGATGTGTGTGTGTGTGTGTGTGTGTGTGTGTGTGTGTGTGTGTGTGTGTGTGTGTGTGTGTGTGTGTGTGTGTGTGACCCAGGCCATATTTGGGCTGTCACATCGCAACACTTTAAATCCCAGAACGAAACTGTACAACTATAACAGATTAAAACAGGGTATAACACTAACTACGATGTCTTCCCTTGTGCCCCCACACTGGTCAACCGATGGTAAAACCCAGGGCGGGCACCGCGTTGTGGGAAAAACCACATCAATCGCACATAAAAGGAGATAAAGCCAAAACTAGATACCTTAAAACAACCTTGTTCTTAGCGACCGACTTTAACACTTTTACTCATATCTCTCCGAAGTTAAAAATGGTGTCCGATGGAATATCCCCCAAAAAGGATTAGTAGGTAGTCTGCACTAAAATGGGGTTTTATTCTGAATAAATTCCAAGCATAGAGCATTCTCTCAGCAGAATCAGCAGCAAACAAACCAAATCACAGAGAGAGAGAGAGAGAGAGAGAGAGAGAGAGAGAGAGAGAGAGAGAGAGAGAGAGAGAGAGAGAGAGAGAGAGAGAAGATGTTTTACAATAAAAAAAATGAATTATCGTGCTTAACCAGAAACGAACTATATAGTATTCAAAGACTTAAGCTAAACACCCCATACCTGTACCATGTTTAATAAAGTCGCTCCACTATAGCTGTACAGATATACTTACACGTCACAAGCATTTGATGTCAGTTTTCCACTACAGCTGTACACTTCTTATATACTTACATGTTTAGAGCATACTTTGATGTCAAGCTTTCCAGACGATGGTCTCATTTTTGAGAAAACGGCTCCCAGGTGATCCACAGGATGGCTTTTGAAAGAAGACTCAAATGATCCACTTGACTCAGCACAGAACAGGACTCTCAGATGACCCATACGACCGCTCACCAGATTAGGACCCGCGTGGAATAAAGTACGGCAAGGAAGAAGCCTAAGGAAATGCTGTGAACATGTGAGGGGTGACAAAGTCCCATTCCCTCGTGACCACTGTCTCAAAGCCACTGTAGGTGGTAATATTTTCCAACACCAAGATCACTGTAGGCGGTGGTGTTTACACCAAGATCACTGTACGTGGTGTTTACGGACACCAAGATCACTGTATGTGGTGTTTGCGGACACCAAGATCACTGTAGGTAATGGTGTTTACACCAAGATCACTGTATGTGGTGTTTACGGACACCAAGATCACAGTAGGTGGTGGTGTTTGCGGACACGAAAATAACAGTAGGTGGTAGTGTTTGCGGACACAAAGATCACTGTAGGTAATGGTGTTTACACCAAGATCATTGTAGAAGGTGGTGTTTTCGGACACCAAGATCACAGTAGGTGGTGGTGTTTGCGGACACGAAAATAACAGTAGGTGGTAGTGTTTGCGGACACAAAGATCACTGTAGGTAATGGTGTTTACACCAAGATCATTGTAGAAGGTGTGTTTACAGACACCAAGATCACGGTAGGGTGGTGTTTACGACACCAAGATCACGGTAGTGGTGTTTACGGACACCAAGATCACGGTAGGGGGTGGTGTTTACGGACATCAAGATCACTGCCGGTAGTGGTGTTTACGGACACCACAATCACTGTAGGTGGTCGTGTTTACGGACAAAAGGATCACTGTCACCCAGATTGCGTTCCTGTCATTTCTTGCACGTCATTTTAGTTCCCTATTTTTATTTCTATGGTTTAGTTTTTTATTTCTATGGTTGTTTTTTTTTCAATTCTATTCTATCTCTGTATATTATTTCCTATTCTATGTCTTGTTAAATGAAAATGATTTAGGTTTTGTTTTCATTTATTTTATTCCCTATTCTATGTTTTATTCTCTATTTTATTTATCTACTTTATCATTTAGATCTAGCAAGAATTGAGGATGCAATCAGAATGGTGCACAGCGATCGTTTGACCGTACTGACCGGGCAGTCAGTCCAAAGTCCAGCAAACGAACGCGACCGAGTGGACTGGACTGGCCTCCACTTGC
>CM060324.1:33871675-33889175 GCA_030674155.1 Stramonita haemastoma
ACACCATAGCCATACACTATGATGTCTTGGGGTGACACCATAGCCATACACCATGTCTTGGGGTGACACCATAGCCATACACCATGTCTTGGGGCGACACCATAGCCATACACTATGATGTCTTGGGGTGACACCATAGCCATACACCATGTCTTGGGGTGACACCATAGCCATACACCATGTCTTGGGGCGACACCATAGCCATACACTATGATGTCTTGGGGTGACACCATAGCCATACACTATGATGTCTTGGGGTGACACCATAGCCATACACCATGTCTTGGGGTGACACCATAGCCATACACCATGTCTTGGGGCGACACCATAGCCATACACTATGTCTTGGGGTGACACCATAGCCATACACCATGTCTTGGGGCGACACCATAGCCATACACCATGTCTTGGGGTGACACCATAGCCATACACCATGTCTTGGGGTGACACCATAGCCATACACTATGATGTCTTGGGGTGACACCATAGCCATACACCATGTCTTGGGGTGACACCATAGCCATACACCATGTCTTGGGGTGACACCATAGCCATACACTATGATGTCTTGGGGTGACACCATAGCCATACACCATGTCTTGGGGTGACACCATAGCCATACACCATGTCTTGGGGCGACACCATAGCCATACACCATGTCTTGGGGCGACACCATAGCCATACACTATGATGTCTTGGGGTGACACCATAGCCATACACCATGTCTTGGGGTGACACCATAGCCATACACTATGATGTCTTGGGGTGACACCATAGCCATACACCATGTCTTGGGGCGACACCATAGCCATACACTATGATGTCTTGGGGTGACACCATAGCCATACACCATGTCTTGGGGCGACACCATAGCCATACACTATGATGTCTTGGGGTGACACCATAGCCATACACCATGTCTTGGGGCGACACCATAGCCATACACCATGTCTTGGGGCGACACCATAGCCATACACTATGATGTCTTGGGGTGACACCATAGCCATACACTATGATGTCTTGGGGTGACACCATAGCCATACGCCATGTCTTGGGGCGACACCATAGCCATACACCATGTCTTGGGGTGACACCATAGCCATACACCATGTCTTGGGGCGACACCATAGCCATACACCATGTCTTGGGGTGACACCATAGCCATACACCATGTCTTGGGGCGACACCATAGCCCGGATGAGATCCAGCTTGGCTCGAATATAGGAAATTTGTCGGAACGAATGCTGGTACAGTGTACCCAGAAATACGTAGTAGTACATAGAATAATGATAATATACAATTTGATTCACTACAGCAAAGTGCAGGGATCCTGCCACATACACACAGACTAAAGAAAAAAAAAACGCACAGAAAATGCGCGCGCGTGTGTGTGTGTGTGTGTGTGTGTGTGTGTGTGTATGTGTGCATGTATCTGTGTTTAAATATAAAAACAAAATAGAGACATGTTGATAATAAATAGCCTTCCCCCTTGTGTTTTTCCCCCCAGGCGGAGTTGTGTGCAGCCAGTCTCTCAGAGATCGTACAGGCCGTGGTCAACGGTGCTGATGGCTGTTTGTTCACCTACGGCTATTCCAGGACCGGTAAGTTTTTTTCTGTTTTTCTCTCTTGTCTGTCTCTGTCTGTCTTTCTTTCTGTCAATCTAACTCGTTCTGTCTCTGTGTATCTGCATCTTAGCTCGTTCTTTTTTGGGAGGGTTGTTGTTTTTTGTTTGTTTTTGGAGGGTTGCTGTCGTTTTGTTTTGGGGGAGGGGGGGGTTGCTGTTATCTGCTTCTTTCGGCACACAATGATCAGCTCTTCCAAAAGACTGGATGGGTTTGGAACGTGCGTGCACATGTGGCCGTGCGTCTCCTTTGATTGTTGTAGTAGTAGAAGTAGTAGTAGCAGCAGTCTAAGTGGCTGGTGTTGTTGCTGTTAGCCGTTTGTTGCCCCGGACGCCATTGTAGTCTTTGTTCTTCTATCACATTTTCAACATGGTTGTCAAACGTCTGTGCATTTTTACAATGTGATGGGACATAGCAGTGGTCTAAGCCAAACGGTATCTTCAATGCAAATGTTCATGTTTTCGAACTGGCGTTTGTCATTGTTCTTGTTGCTTTTCAGTCTTGGTTGTTGCTGCTGCTGTTATTTCTGCTGCAATGTCTTTATTGCCGAAAAAGTAGTGGAGCTAAAACATGTGCAGGTATTAACCTCTCAATCATTTTGAAAATGACTTATCAAAGATTCTATATAAAAAAAAAAAACTGAATTGATATAGGATGTAATGTCTTTCAGTGACAGTATTGTAGGCATTTCTGAGTATGAACCATGTCTTTGGCCTGGCCTGACACGAGTATCAGCTCTTGGATTAGCCCTCATCAGAAGTCCCGACAGGGATTGAAACTCCACCTGCTGTGGTACCTTAGAGCAAGACACTTTTCAGAATTTGAAAGTGTCAATTGCATTCAAAGGAATATTTGATATTCCTATGGCCTTTTAAAGCTGCCGTCAAAAGACGATGATAAAAAGAAAAAGAAAATATGCTTAGAATATATGTTGGAAAAAAATGAATAAGACAAAATAAGCACCTAGTGAATCTTTGTGCCTTAAGTTTGGGGATCCTATTAAAGGATGCAAGGGAGGTCATAAAGTTTGTATCCAGCCAAGTGGTCAGTCTTTGCTGGATAATAACCCAAACATTGCAATACAATTCAGGCAAGAGAAGTTGGGAAAAAATATAAATGGCCTACACTTGGATCTACTAGAGGTACAATTCCCCACTTGACCACAAAGTATTCTTGAGGAAAATGTAGTGAGGAAAAAACAAGTGCAGGTACCATCTTCTCAAAATTCTAGGGAGTAGGGGAAAATAAATTCTAGGGAGTAATGTCTTTCAGAGGCGAAACAAAAGAGAGAGAGAGAGAGGAGAGAGAGAGAGAGAGAGAGAGAGAGGAGAGAGAGAGAGAGGAGAGAGAGAGAGAGAGAGAGAGAGAGAGAGAGAGAGAGAGACGACAACAACAACAACAACGAGGACAAGGACAACAACAACAAAAACAAACACAAAAACAGGTAACACAAAACAAAGCACACTTCCAACACTAAAAAAGCAACCCACCACCACAACCACCACCGCCGCACCACTCAGAGCTATAGACAATAAAGCGCAGCAGAACACAGAAAGCCATCCAGTTACCAGCATGGGTACAAATGAAGGGCTGATGTCAGAAGGGAGGGAAATGAGACGGAAAATACCTTAGGCTACAGCAGTTATACCATGATGCTTACAACTCTCTCCCTCATCCTCGCCCCCCCTCCCCCTCCCCTCGCCTTACCTCTGACCCCTACCCTCCTTTCCTCCCTTCCTCACCCCATCCACCACCTCCCCTCTGTAGCTGGTACTTTGCAGTCAGCGTAACGTTATTGGCCAAGTTCTGTTGGTGCCAGAATGAAGGCGTAGTGGCGATTTTTGTTGTTGTTGTTGTTGGTTTGTTTTGTTTCTGAAATGTGATTCTTTTTCTTGTGAGAAGGGACGAGGTTGTGTGTGTGTGTGTGTGTGTGTGTGTGTGTGTGTGTGTGTGTGTGTGTGTGTGTGTGTGTGTGTGTGTGTGTGTGTGTGTGTGTGTGTGCGCTCGTCTGTGCGTGAGTGCCTTCATAAATGCGGGCGCGCGTGTGTGTGTGTGCGCGCACGTGTGTGTGTGTGTGTGTGTGTGTGTGTGTGTGTGTGTGTGTGTGTGTGTGTGTGTGTGTGTGTGTGTGTGTGTGTGTGTCTGTCTGTCTGTCTGTCTGTCTGTCTGTATCTGTGTCTGTGTCTGTGTCTGTGTCTGTGTTTGAATGTGTGTGTCTGTGTTTATGTATGTTTTTTGTGTGTGTATGTATGTGTGTGTGCGTGTGTGTGTGCTTGCGTGCGTGCATGTGTGTGTGTGTACATGTCTGTCCCAATACTCTTAATTGTCTCATCAGGGCACATGTTTTTCATTCAGGGCCGCGAAGCGACGTGTGGTTAGCACACTGAGGGTAATAGCGGTCATAAACTGACCTGCCTGACTTCTTGCCAGACTTTTTTGGTACCTGAAGGAGACTACAGGCATCGTGTGGGGGAAGGTAGTGTAAGGGTAGGGGATTGATATATGTTACCGAATGGTGTGTATGTGTACATGTGTGTGTGTGTGTGGACATGTGTGTGCGTGTGTGTATATGTGTGTGTGTGTGCATGTGTGTGTGTGTGCATTGCGTGCGTGCGTGCGCGTGTGTAGTGTGTGGGTGTGTGTACCCATACAGTCAGTCATTTCATCAGGGCACATGTTTCTCATTCAGGGCCGCAAAGCGACGTGTGGTTAGTACACTGGAGCTAATAGCTGTCATAAACTGACCTGCCTGCCTCTATGCCAGACTTGGTTTGGTAACTTGGTGGAACGCGCGCGCGTGTGTGTGTGTGTGTATGTGTGTGTGTGTGTGTGTGTGTTGTGTGTGTGTGCGTGTGCGCCTGTGCTGTGTCGTGTGTGTGTGCGATTGTGTGTGTGGCGCGCGCGCGCGCGTGTGTGTGGTGTGTGTGTGTGTGTGTGTGTGTGTCGGCGTGTGTGTTGTGTATGTGTGTGTGTGCGTGTGTGGTCTGGATTCTTGTGTCTATATTAAGTTTTACGCTTTACGTACATCTTCTTCAACTTTATCAAACCCATAGTCTAGTTAGGGCACCACTGGAGATTTTGCAGACAGCTTCCTGCACTTCTTGTAGTTTCCAGATGTCCGTAGCATAATGTTCGACTTAAGGCCAATCCACTCTCGGATGTTGTCCTTTCATTATTTTCTTCTGTCAGCTTCTTTGTCTCTCTTTTCTTTTATTGTTCCTTGTACGACAGTCTTGGCCAGTCTATATGTTTTTATCACATTCTTGTACCACTTGAGTTTGCTTTTTTTTTAAACTGAAGTTAGGAGCTGTTCATGATTATGGCCTGATGGCGTTTTTAATCCTGGTATTTATTTCCTCGTTAGTTACGGTATACCCGTATCAGATACCGAGAAGTTTGCGAAAGCATCTCCCTTGCCTGTATCTATCTTTCAATGTTTGCTGTTATATTCCACCTTTTATATTCACACAAAAATACGGACATGACCAGGGAATGAATTAATTTGATATTGAAGATGATGGTTGTGTTATTACATTAATAAGCAGTAAAAATGTTTGCTCTGAGCCAGGCTATCGTAAAGAAACAAGTAATTTTACATGTAAATCGTTTAAAAGTTTCACTGCATTACTGATGATGTCCTTTCCCCTTTGGAAACAGTCAGAATTACACCCAGGGGACACTGCGATGGTTAAACATGACACACAATACAAGTGTCTTCCATCATTTTAGTAAAGAGCCCAAAGGTGTAAATGTATGTATAATGTAGGTTAAAATATTCAACTTAAACCAGTGTGAAGTCTGCCATGATTGAACACGGTATACAATACATACAAGTTTCCTCCATAAATCGCTGAACAGTTAGAAGTGTAAGTGTATGTATAATGTAGGTTAAAACATTCGACTCAAATAAGTGTCAATAGGAAAAGTGCGTGTATATACATGCAAATTCTTTCATAAGGTTCTCCGTTGTCTACAGAGAGAGAGGGGGGGGGGGGGGGAGGGAGAGAGAGAGAGAGGGGGGGGGGAGGAAGGGGGGACGCAGAGCATAAAAAAATTCAGATAGGAGTATAGAAAGACAGAGTGAGCAGTAGAAGCAGGTTGAATGAGTGGTGTAGAGGAACTGAAATATACAGCGTTAAAGAACATAGGGGAGATGAGTTAGAGGAGGCAAGAATAATATACATAGACTGCCAGACACAGACAGACAGATAATCAGAGATACAGACAGATAGACGGACAGACAGACATACAGACAGATGGATAAACACAAAGAAACCAAGACGACGAGAGATATAAACAGTCACAGACAGTAAGGTACGCAAACAAATAAGAATTGGAATAATCAGACTAACAGAAAATAGAAATTGAACAGACAGACAGACAGACAGACAGAGACGGAAGATAGACAGAGACAAAGACAAAGAGAAAAAGATAGAGACAAGACAAAAAAAACATAATGAGAAATAATGTAAATCAGACAGACGTAGACAATCAGACAAGCAAGCAGTCTGAGAAAAGATACAAGAATCACCAAAAAAAAACCGGACAGACATACAAAACAGACACGGAGAAACACAGAGACAAAATCTAACCCAGACACTAAGTCAGACATAGAGTGTTCCATTTTAGGTTCGATTTCACCCTTAACATTATGTTCTGTATCAGAGAAAATTAGGTTGCACAGATGAAAACCTACCCATGCAGCTGTATGACCGAGTTATCAGTTGGGGGAATTTAGTCCTACAAAATATGACAGGCAAATTCTATAAAATCAGCCTTTTAAAATGATTTTTAATGAGACTTATTGTATACTCACGATCAGCTCATTTGCACGCAGGCACCTTTGATATTTAGTCGCCGAATTGGGTGACAGGATAGGGCTACTAGGCTATTCTGCCCCCAATTTGGCAATTAAACATCAAAGAAGGGTGCGTGCAAATAAGTGCAACTGGACTTAATATTTTTACTGACTCCTCTCCCTTTATAGAGTCCTTCGGATGAGACTATAAGACTGAGATCTCGCGTGTCGTCTTTCACTGTACTATATTTCATTTTACTGTACTTACTGTATATACCGTGTTGTACTGTGTTGCATTACGCTACATTGTACAGTGTACATTGTACCGTGTACTATATTCTACAGTGTTGCATCTCATTACACTGCATTGTATGGTACTGTACTGCGTTCCCTTGCATTTTGTTGTATACACTAGTGTCTTGCACTGTGTTGTACTGTTTTTGCAATAATTTGTATTGCATTGTAATACTTTACATTACATTGCATTGGCCTGCATTTGGGGTTTTTTCACCGTGTGTTTCTTTGTGGTCTGCAGCAAGATGGGAACATGGGGAAGGGTGTTTGAGGCTGTGTCTGTTTATCACCAACACATAGTCCGCCTTTGGCTCTGCAGCCTGAGGTCTTGGCTTCCTATGGCTACACAGCTGGCCGATTGATGGGCATTACTGTCAAACGCTTAAACCACTCTTGATACCGTGATAAAGGTGTTGGCAATTGTCGTGGCAATGATGATGATGATGATGATGATGATGATGATGATGATGATGATGATGATGATGATGATGATGATGATGATGATGGTGGTGGTGGTGGTGGTGGTGGTGATGATTGTGATGGTTGCTGTGGTAAAGGTAATGATAGTAATGGTGGTGGTAGTGATGAAGATAATAGCCACTCTAGCTGATAGGGAAACAAAATATACATATGCATACAGGAAAAGAAAAAAAATAATGTGTGGCGCTGCTTTTGTGGCGACGCGCTCTCCCTTTGGAAGAGCAGCCCGAATTTTAATCAGAAAACTCTGCTAGGATCTAAAGTGCTATACAAATACAATACGTGCACTGGTACAATGATAATAGCAGTGATGGTATAAATAATAGTAATAATAACAACAATAATGTCATCATAATAACCACGCTGTGTCTTCTGCCGTTGTTCTACCCCAGGGAAGACGGAAAGCATGCTGGGCAGGGACCAGAGCGGAGCCACCCTGGGTATCATGCCCTGTGCCATCGCCTGGCTCTTCAAGCTCATCAACGAACAGAAGGATCGCACCGGGGCCAGATTTTCTGTGAGGGTCTCTGCCGTGGAGGTCACCGGCAAGAACGAAACTCTGAGAGACTTACTGGCTGATATGGCTCAGGGTAAGTTTCCGTGTGTTGTGTGTGTATGTGTTGTGTGTGTGTGTGTGTGTGTGTTGTGTGTGTGTGTGTGTGTGTGTGTGTGTGTGTGTGTGTGTGTTGTGTGTGTGCGCGTGTGTGTGTGTGTGTGTGTGTGTGTGTGTGTGTGTGTGTGTGTGTGTGTGTGTGTGTGTGTGTGTGCCTCGTGTGTTTGTGTGTTCGTTTGTTCGTTCTTGTATTTAACGAATGTACACGTGTGTGTGTGTGTGTGTGTGTGTGTGTGTGTGTGTGTGTGTGTGTGTGTGTGTGTTTGTGTGTGTGTGTGTGTGTGTGTGTGTGTGTGTGTGTGTGTGTGTGTGTGTGTGTCTGTCTGTCTATCTGTCTATCTGTCTATCTGTCTATCTGTCTATCTGTCTGTCTGTATGTCTGACTGTCTGTCTGTCTACCTGTCCTTTGGCATCTTGTCTTGCCTTGTCCCTTTTTGCCTTTAAAAGTCCCCAGGGCATTTTATTTTTATTGTCTTTTTTTAAATCTCTTTCTGTCTATGATTTTTTTCTCTCAATCGTTCTTCCTGTCTATATACTTTTACCCACAGTTTATCTTTTGTTTTTGCCAAACGCTCATTTTAACAAATATTATCGTCTGTTTTATGAGTGAAAATGCCTACCACATGTTGTGCTGCCGTTAAAAACCTGCTAGTCATGCCCAACGCATCCGACTTCGGCGCAATCCACTGTTTATTCAAATGCATGTGAGTTAACGTATGATATCGGGAAAGCGCAAAAGAGATAACGGATGTAAAACAAGTGCTCAGAGCACAAAGTCAATTAATAAACATGCTCTGCTAGCTGCCTTGTGTCCTTTGAAGCTAATGTTATTGCGCTGGTTTTGCTTATCTAGTGGTCAGAGTGATATGCTTGTGATCTGCTGACCTGGGTTCGAATCTCGTTCAACAGGATTTGTCTTCTGGAGTTAACATCAGTGCCCACTCCACCCCCCACCCCCACCCCCCATAAGTCCGGATGAGATCATAAACCGAGATCCCGTGTACGAACGCACGCAGAACATCTTGTGCACACCTTAAAACCCGTTCCATTTTTTTGGAAGAGTAGGCCATTGTGTGCCGGTGGGAATGGATGACAAAATGTACAAAACTGCATATACATGAGAACTGGATGTAAAAAAAAAGAAAAAAAAAAGGTACACAGGTACTTATTATATTATCCTCGATGTAAAAGACTTAAAATAAAATAAATAGATTAATAAAATATCTGCCCAGAGTGTGTGCAAAGAGTTAACTGGGTATGCTTTGATCGCTCTGGGTCTCTTGGGTTCTGTCTCTGTCTTTTTATCTGTCTCTGTGTGTTTCTCTGCTGTGTGTCTGTGTGTTTGCCTGTGTGTGGGTGCTAGTCTCTGTTTCTCTCTCTGCCCCTGTGGGGGGAGCCGGTGTCGAGTTTGAGTGAGGAGGACGTGTGAAATTGCTCTGCTCCTTTTTGCTTATTTATACCAGTTTGGGTGCAGTAGTCTATTCAATAATTTGCAGTATGGTACATAAGGTGTGTGTCCAGCTGAATATGTAAGCAGTCTACAGAAAAGGTCAGTAGATCAGGACAAAATAGTATATTAGTAAACATGTAAACATAAGAAAGATTTTCTTTTTGACTTTGACAACAGTGCATCCCAGGGCTTGTTGACAACAAAAACGCACTTTGCACGTGAACAATTGGAGAAAATGTCACGAAGTGTGGGTTAGAGGACAGCTGCATCCTAGTCTGTTTTGCAAACTGTGTTTGAAAAGGGAAATTCACAGGCACGTGAAAGGATTATAATACGCTGCTGTATGCTAGACTGTGACATTTGCAGAAATTTTGTGTGTTGACACTTTTAAAACTAGAGTGATTTGTGTGCTTGTAAACAGTTGAGCAAAGTGCACCATAGGCACCTGGAAAATGTCTGAAAATACACATGCACCCCATCCAGGCAATTTACTGCAAATGATTGACTGGCGCTTGGCACAGATGCAGCAGGGCTTTGCCCTTCACTCTGCAGCCATAAAATCAAGCATGGACGAGAGATTTTGCTCCCTTGAGGACAGTTTTGCACGGTTCTTCTCAAAGATGAACAGTTTGGAGGAAATGGTGATCTGTAACAGGGATGAGCTAAGAGAAATAAAAGAAGACAAAGGAAGCATCATGGACAGGCTGGATCAACTAGAGAAAAGTCTTGAAGCCACAGAACAGAACCAGAAAGCTTGCAGCGTCAAGATCATGAATGTGGAGGAACAGCAGTGGGAGGATGAATACACCACCACTCAAATTGTCGTGGACCTGCTGAATGACCATAGCCAGTACTCTGGATGGAGTGAAAAAGACATCACCAGAGCTTTCCGAATTGGGAGGCAAAGACCACGCTCAAGTGACCCTCGTCCCATCCTTGTCCAGTTCTACCGATGGATGGACAAGATGGCAGTGCTGGGTGATGGAGACTTAAGGGACAGCCTGAGGAGGTGCGGTATACGGGTGGCCTCCGACCTCACCACAAGACAACGGGACATGATTGAATTCCACAGAGGGCAGGGGAAAATAGCCTACATACGTAATGGAAGGCTTCAAGTCAGGGACAGGCAACCAGCTACTTCATTTAGGTTCAGAAATGAATGGCACTACACCCCAGAGGATAAAGGACAGGCAGAGGATTGGCCACAACTACAAACAGGCCAGAGAAACAAACGATCCTGGAGGTCAGAAAGCTGGCAATTCAACAGACCTACAGCAGGAAGGGCCTACAGAAACCAGAACGGGCATGAGCCAACCAGATATAGGTCCAGTGAGGTCTCTGATGACAACATGAACCCGCCTGAAGACACACGTTACAACAGGTCTACACAGCATCACCACCAGCTAACGCCCTGGCAGCCAGAGGAAAGAAAGAACTTCAAGAAAGACTACCAAGACAGCAGCGAGGTCCATGGCAGGTGGAATGAAGGATGGAACAACAGGCCAAGACACTGGAAGAACACTCAGTTTCAAGAAGGAAGGAGAACATCCCCCATGCCAGTGGTTCCAGGTGATCGCTTGTACAGCCAAGCAGCAAGATACGGACGGCCCTCGCAATCTTACCAGTCAGACCACAGAAGAGTGGTCATGATGAAGGACAGCCAGAGGGGATCCGGTACTTCAAGACGTCCTGCTCCGAAGTTGAGGAGGCAGGAGCCCAGCTGCACCAACAACAGAAGAGATCCTGGCAGACAGACTGTCAGCCCTGCTGAGGCGGATGTCCACAGTGACTTTGACCCCCATGACGATGACAGACTTGACCGGATGGAAAAGGTTGACAGGCACTCTGACATAGAAACTGAATGTAGTGAAGACCTGACGCATAGAACTGTGGGCAGATATTTAGTGAACGGTCAAGACAGTGACAGCGAGAACAGCGTTATGGCAGATGCCCTTATGGTAAGGGATACTGATCATGTGACTGATGACGCGACTGATATCAGAAGGGAGGCAGAAGTTACTCATGCTCACGTTGAAGCTCACGTTGAAGCTCACGTTGAGGCTCAGGTTGAGATTCCTATGAACAGTGACAAAGAGCAAGAAACAGAGGACAATAGTGAACTGCAACAAAGTATCGAACAACAGAACAATGACATGACATGTGACAGACAAAAGGAGACAAACAGCATTGACACAGGAAATGTAAAAGAACCAAACATGACTACTGACCAGCCACCAGAACAGGACAGTAACTTAGAGGTTAATGTTTGTGATAAAACTGCGAGAAATGAAAAAAAGACGCGGTCCTCTGTACGAACACTGCGCCCAAGACGCACTGTCTCTACCACTGGACCAGGTAGCCGTAGAGGAGTTAAAACCTCAACAAGAGCCAGAGGTCAAAAACAGCATTGTGGACTCGTTTAGAAAGGTACAATCTCATAAACAGTCAAATACTTTAAACAGGCAGTCCCATATACCTCAGTCTGATCAGGAAACAAAAGGGATCCCATGCACTAGTAAATAGGGACTCAGCCAGGCCACAATACCTAGGAAACCATACATAAAACATGTACATGGATTTGAACACAATACAGCTAATGGGCAAGCAAAAAGATCAGTAACCCAATCAGATGTACTTGTAAATAGTGTAAATAGCTATCGAGTCAAATTCCTAAACTACAATGTAAATGGCCTCTTACCAAAGTTAGAAAACAACCATTTTGTAAATTTCCTCCTTTCTTATGATTTTGTATGCTTGACAGAGACTTTTATTGCGAATGATTTCGATTCTCCAATTTTCAATGATTATATTATTTACACGTCAAAGGCAAAAAAACTGTCTTGGAAAGGACGTTACTCAGGGGGGGTTATTGTTCTAATTAAAAAATGTTTTGCCAGCTTTGTGGAACAAATTCAGTTAGAAATTGAAAACACTCTAATAGTTAAAATTGATAAAGAACTCTTTTCTACAAGCAAGGAAATTATGCTTGTTTGTTCGTATATTCCACCAAGTGAATCCCCTTTCTGGAAAAATCAGGAAGGTATGTATGGTATAGAAATCCTAGAACAATGCCTAATAGATTTACATGAGAAGAAAAATGATTTCTATATTCTCTTAAATGGTGACTTAAATGCAAGAACTGCATCAAGAAATTATAGTTTTAGTGGTGATGATACTGACTTTTCAGGTACAACTGTTTCAGATGACAACAACTTCCCGCGGAAATCTCAAGATGGTGGGGTCAATCTTTTTGGTGAGCAGTTATTAGAACTATGTAATATGTTTTGAATGTATTATTTTAAATGGACTCAGTGAACAAAACTTTGATGATAGTTGTACTTATATTGCAGCCTCTGGAACAAGTACAGTGGATTACTTCATTGCATCATATGATTTGCTTTCATCTGTTAATATTGTATCACTTACCGTTGAAAGCTTAACTGAATCTGACCATCTACCAGTTACTTTGGAACTACTTGTTAAGAAAAGGTCAGCAGATGACAATTGGAAGATAGCTGAAGATGAAAGTTTGGTTTATGAGAAAATTGTATGGAACGAAGAATATAAGAGTGAATATATTTCAATGTTGCAAAGTAAAGACATTAAAGACAAACTGACTCTAGCCTCACATACTCTGGATAGAAATGTAGACCATGCCTTAGATATTTTTGTAACATGTCTGAAAACTTCTAGTCAGTGCATGTTAAAGACATTACATACAAACAGGAAGAATAAATCAAAATGGTTTGATCATGAATGTAAAGTAGCAAAAAAGGAAAGTAGGAAAATGCTAAAGTGCTTTAGAAAGTCTAGAACAGATAAAGATAGGCTATTATATATAGAAGCAAGGAAAAGGTATAAACACATACTGAGAGATAAAAGACAGAGATTTAGAAAAGAAACAACAGAAAGCCTGGCAAGAGAAATGAATAACTCTTCTCAGTTTTGGAGCCAATTAAGAAGTATGGGTTGTGGGGGAAAAAAAAGAACTATTAACAATATTTGTATGGAAGAGTGGTGTAACCATTTTAGAAAGCTATTCCAAAATGACAAGCAAGAGTTAGAGCAGAGAGCAATTGAAACTGACATATCTGAAGAAAACAATCATGTGTTGAATCAACCCATAGCAGAAGAAGAAGTCATTCAGGCCATTAGGAAACTTAAGAAAGGTAAAGCAAGTGGAATAGATGACATATCTGCAGAAATGTTACAAGCTGGTGGGGAAGATGTATATCTATTTTTGACAAAACTATTCAATAGTATTTTTGATCAAGGTATTTTTCCACAAGAATGGTTAAAAGCCATTATTATCCCAATATATAAAAAAGGGAATCCTGAAATAGTTGATAATTACAGAGGAATATCCTTATTAAGCATTATTTCAAAGTGTTACACAACTATTCTAAACAAAAGACTGTATACATGGCTAGAAGATAATGATTTACTTTCAGATTCTCAAGCAGGATTCCGTAAAAATCACTCAACGGTGGATCATATTTTTACATTGTATGCCACAGTTCAGAAATATTTGAGTAAAAAGGGTAGAAAATTATATGTTGCATTTGTAGATTTTAGAAAAGCTTTCGATTCTGTTCGCCATAATAAACTCTTAGAATGCATAGATGCTCAAGGTGTGAAAGGAAAGTTTTTTGCCTGTTTGAAAGCTATGTATCAATCATTATTGTCATGTATATGCCTAAATCATAAACTTTCGGAAATGTTTGAATGTCCTATTGGTGTACGGCAAGGATGTGTTATGAGCCCGACGTTATTTTCCATTTTTATTGATCAGATAGCACACAGCATTAAAGAAAAGGGCAAACATGGTGCAATGTTATTACCGGAATATGTAGAGCTTTTTATATTGCTGTTTGCTGATGATGTTGCTTTACTTTCAACTACCCCTATGGGCCTCCAAACTCAACTTAATGTGTTGCATGAGTGTTGTAATAACTTGAAGTTAAGTGTTAATTCCGAAAAGACAAAAGTGATAGTATTTAGAAAGGGGGGTTATTTAGGTATACATGAAAAATGGTTTTACAATTCTAAGAAATTAGAGGTGGTTAATAATTACTGTTATTTGGGGTTTAACTTCACAACCATGATAAGTGTTAAAAGGGGTACAACACATTTAGCAATGAAGGGAAAGAAAGCAGTTTTTCAATTAAATAAGGTTTTTCAAAAATACAAGGAAATGACCTCTTATGTATTCTTCAAAATTTTTGACACTAAAATTCGGTCAATATTATTATATTCATCCGAAATATGGGGATTACAGAGACTGAATCATGTAGAAAAAGTACATTTAATGGCATGTAAACGTTTTTTGGGAGTTCCAGCAAAAGCTCCAAATAAGATGGTTTATGGTGAGCTCGGAAGATATCCATTGTATGTTCATTCTGTTATTAATTGCTTGAGATATTGGCTAAAACTGTTGCAGATGGACAGAAATAGACTACCCCAAAAGGCGTACACGATGCTGTTTGAATTAGATAGATCTGGAAAAGATTGTTGGGCTACAAATGTAAGAGAAATTTTATGTGAGACTGGATTTAATATTGTGTGGATGCAGCATAGTGTTGGGGATGTAAAAATGTTTTTGTGTGCATTTAAACAAAGGCTTATTGATTTGTTTGTCCAGGAATGGGATGGAACAATTAGAGACCGTCAAAGGTATGATCTATATAGAACATTTAAATCAACTTTTGAAAGAGAAAAGTATGTGTGTGATATGGAGACATACTGTTTCCGTGTTGCCATCACCCAGTTGAGATTGAATGTGCTTCCACTTAAAAACAACGTAAATCGATACAGTGCAGTAGCACAGAATAGAAATTGTCCATTTTGCACTGACAAAACTGAAAATGAACACCATTTTATTTTTGACTGTTGTCTGTATAAGGATTTAAGGGACAAATTTCTTAAAGAATCGGTAACTGTTCCTCTACATGTGCTTATGGAAGCATCAAATAGAAATCACAGGCACAACTTGTCCAGATTTGTCTTCCATGCAGTAAAAAGGAGGCAAAATTCATTTCTTTAAAGTCCTCTGTAGGGAGATGAGAGTGGTTTTTGATTGTATGAATCCATTTGGTGTTTTGAAAAGATGTTAGTTGCTTTGATATTTCTTTGGTTTGCTACAAAGTGCAGAAAATACTTCAATGACTATGAAGATTATAAATCGATGCCATTTTATTATGTATTTATTATTCCTTCGAACATGTCAATGTATTGTGGCCCAAGGCTAAAGTACATTAAAATATTCGAGTTCGAGTTCGAGTTCGAGTTCGAGTTCTCTGCCCCTGTGTCTCTGTATGTCTGTCTGCTTATCTCTGCTTCTGTCTGTCACTGTCTTTTTCTGTGTCTGTTTTTCTGTCTGTCCGTCTGTCTATCTGTCTGTCTATCTGCCTATCTATCTATCAGTCTCTCTCTCTCTCCCTCTCTCTCTCTCTCCCTCTCTCTCTCTCCCTCCATCTCTCTCTCTCTCTCTCTCTCTCTCTCTCTCTCTCTCTCTCTCTCTCTCTCTCTCTCTCTCTCTCTCTCTCTTCTCTCCTCTCTCTCTCTCTCTCTCTCTCTCTCTCTCTCTCTCTCTCTCTCTCTCTCTCTCTCTCTCTCTCTCTCTCTCTCTCTCTCTCTCTCTCTCTCCCTCTCTCCCTCTCTCTCTCTCCTCCATCTCTCTCTCTCTCTCTCTCTCTCTCTCTCTCTCTCTCTCTCTCTCTCTCTCTCTCTCTCTCTCTCTCTCTCTCTCTCTCTCTCTCTCTCTCCTCTCTCCCTCTCTCTCTGGTTCTGCCATGTCTTCCCTATCTTGACTTGTGTACTTTCCTTCAGATATACTTCTTTCTACCTTTTTGCTATCTACTTTTCACTCTTTCCTGGGTTTTTTTCTCATTGTATTCCTATCTATGCATCAGAATACATGCATACCAATAATATGAATTATGCATGTTGATGTATGTATACAGCGGGTTGGTGTGAAAGAGATAAGGCACGTAAAACAAGTGCTGGCAGCATATAATGCCAATTAATAAGGACGCTCTACTGCCTGACATCGTTTGAAGTGAATGTTATTGCGCTCATTTGCTTATCTGCATGATATTCTCAGAGGTGAGAGGTTTAACAGGCATAGTTTTATTTTGTTTTTAGTCTTGTGGTATCTTTTTTTCTGTTTTCTTTTGTGTGTGTCTGTGTGTGTGTGTTTTTCTGTCTGTCTATCTGTGTGTGTGTATGTCTGTCTGTGTATTTGTCTGTGTGTTTTTGTGTCTGTCTCTGTGTCTCTGTCTCTCGTTCTCTCCCTCCCTCTCTCCCTCCCTCTCTCTCTCTCTCTCTCTCTCTCTCTCTCTCTCTCTCTCTCTCTCTCTCTCTCTCTCTCTCTCTCTCTCTCTCTCTCTCTCTCTCTCTCTCTCACACACACACACACACACACACACACACACACACACACACACACACACACAGGCACACAGGCACACAGGCACACAGGCACACACACACACACACACACACACACACACACACACACACACACACACACACACACACACACACAAGAGAGAAAAACAAGACGATGAGCAGCTGAAGAGATGAGGGATGAGACTATAAACCGAGACCCCGTGTGCGAACGCATGTAGAACATCTTGTCGCACACGTTAAAACCTGCTCCGCTTTTTGTAAGAGTAGGCCTTTGTGTGCTGGTGGGAACAGATGACAAGATTTACAAAACTGCACACACACAGGGACTGGAATTTAAAGAAGAAAAAAAAAGCACATGAGTGCTTATTCCATTATCCTCGATATAAAAGAATAATAAATATTTTTTAATGAAGGGAAAGGGGGGGGGGTGGAGAGAAGAGGATGAGCAGCTAAGGAGATGAAGGGACGGCAGGAGTGGGGAAGGGGGGGGGCAGGAAAGGGGGAGGATGAGAGCAGGAAAGAAGGAAGCAGGAGAGGAGAGAGAGGGAAGATGACAGAAGATGTTGACAGGACGTGAGGTGGCGGCCAGTGTGGACAATCCACCTGATTTCCATACATCTCCTCTCTCTGCCTGTGCCTTGCCTCCTGTCGCCACACCCAGCCAGGGCTAGCCTAGTGGAATGTCTTGTTCCTCGCTCCTCTGTCAATGTTTTCCCTCCACCGTCTGTGATTGACTGACTACACGCTCGTGTGCGGATCTTAAGCACACACACACGTAAACACGTGTGCGCGCGTGTGCGCGTACACACACATACACACACATAGGCACAAAC
>CM060324.1:33894175-33913542 GCA_030674155.1 Stramonita haemastoma
CACTACCTACTGATGACAATGATGGTCAGACAAAAACTTGGATTGTCTGGCTTTGCTTCAAAATTTATTCAGTTCCAGATTTGCTCTTTTCAGTGAAGTCAGGGCATTCTTCTAGCAGCCATTTGCAGAACAGCAAATTATGATACCCCCCCCCCCCCCCAAAATGGTCCCCATCCCAAACCCCATTCCCAGTTATTCTGTCTGTCTGTTTGTATGTCTGTCCATCCATCTGTCTCTCTCCGTCTCTCTCTCTCTGTCTCTGTCTCTCTGTCTCTGCCTGTCTCGTTCTCTCTCTGTCTCTCTCTCTGTCTCTCTCTGTGACTCTCTCTGTGTCTCTCTCTCTGTCTCTCTCTCTGTCTCTCTCTCTGTCTCTCTCTCTGTCTCTCTCTCTGTCTCTCTCTCTCTCTCTCTGTCTCTCTCTCTGTCCGTCTGTCTCTCTCTCTGTCTCTCTCTCTGTCTCTCTGTCTCTGTCTCTGTCTCTCTGTCTCTGTCTGTCTCTGTCTGTCTCTGTCTCTCTGTCTCTGTCTGTCTGTCTGTCTGTCTGTCTGTCTGTCTGTCTGTCTGTCTGTCTGTCTGTCTGTCTGTCTTCTCTCTCTCTCTCTCTCTCTCTCTCTCTCTCTCTCTCTCTCTCTCTCTCTCTCTCTCTCTCTCTCTCTCTCTCTCTCTCCTCTCCTCTCTCTCTCTCTCTCTCTTATTCTCTCTCTCTCATTGTGAAGCCTTGTGTGACAAACGAAAGCAGCCACACTTGTATCTGTTGCTATTAAATCGAACTCTCAAACCACCAGCCAGTATTATCTGACAAAACGCTCCATGCAAATCAGGCGTTACAACATGCGAGGGGGACATACAAGGAACAAGTTTGCCGCTGTGAGCTAGGCTAGCTAGTTCCTCTTCCTAAGAGCAAATGTGTGAGTCATGGGAACTAATTAATGAGAAAGAAGAGTCTGCTTAGCCTAAAGCAGAGCAGTCAGATTGTCTCTGTCACGTGATGTTTGTTGCTGCTGCAGCACTAGCATTAAGTTGGATAGCAAAGAGGAAGAGAGTTGACGTGATCGTGATGGATAGTTTGGTAAGATCATTTAAGGATGGGATGATTTAGTGACTTGAAAATATAGTCAGTACAGGGAAAAGAGCCGCCGCGGTAGTCGAGTGGTTAGGGCGTTGGACTCGTAATCTAAAGGTTGCGGGTTCGATCCCAGCTGTCGGCTATGGCGTTGTGCCCTTGAAAAAGGCACTTTACGGCTATTTTCTCACCCCACCCAGGTGTAAAAGGGGTACCAACCTTGTGTTGGGGGTTAACCCTGCGATAGACTGGCGTCCTATCCAGGGGGGAGTCTATGACTCTCAGTCGCTTAGCGCCACAGAAACCGGGATAAGCACCGGCTGATGAGCCTTAGGCTCGGGACAGACTTTAACTTAACTTTAACTTTTTTAACAGGGAAAAGAAGGGGCACTTAGGTCAATAGAAGTGGGATTTTTTGTGGGTTTGTGCTGTCTCTGGAGACAAGTGCAACAGATGAGAAAATATCTTGAGTACACATACATACAGGTTTCTGGTATATTTTACTGTTAGTGATAGTTGTCTTTGTTATGCAGCACAGCCAATCAATGTAGTTGTGTACATATAACACAGCCTGTTTCTTCTTCAATGACTTACTTATATATCTAGATGGTTGTTGGATCAGTTGGTTGGTTACCTAGTTAGCTGGTAAGCTAGACAATTAGCTAGCTGGTTAGCTACCTATAGCTCAGATGGTCAGATACCTAAATAGTCAGTTTATTTTCTCACATGCTTGTCAGTTTCTCAATTAGCTAAGTAGCTACTTATTGGAAATGACTGATATTGCACTAGGACGTCATACAATCAAATCAAAACTCCATGATCGACACACTTGTTATAAACCAAATGCTTGTCAACTAAAATTCCCATGTGAACGAGCAGAGTGACACCAGTGCATGCCTTCTGCAGCTTCCTCAAGCCAGTTGATGGATATGAGGATAATGACCATGCCACTGTTTACATTCTCTGCATCTCTGGCATGAAATGCACGTGAAGGTGTACAGTGTGCCATTATCATCAGAACTGTCAGATTGCCTTTCTTTCTGCAGCAACTCCCCCCCCCCCCCCCCCCCCATCCCTCGTTCCTAGAACAAGCCATACAAGTAATGACAGTGTTCCCAAGTTTCTTTCTGGATAAAATTTGCATGCTTTCCTATTTCTAAAAAGATGTCCCAAATTGGACGATTTACTATCCTAAGTATGAATGGAAATCAATATAGCAAATACTTGATGAATTCACAAAACAATTGGGTGAGGGCATTGCTAGGTAGCCTCTGTTTATGCAACCTTCTTACCGCCAACATTAGTTGAAGGTTTTCAATGTAAGACTTGATTTCCTTCATTGTACGCATCACACAAAAAAGTTACAGTTATGCCACAGGCAGATGCGCACTTTTGTTGTTTTGGGAGGTCATAAGTCTCCAGTTTTACTCCACTGCCCACCACCAGACTGGTATCCTCCACTCGTGATTTCAGAACGATTAGATTGAGAAACATGAAACCTTATCCACTGAGTCATTTCGTCCATGTCCTCGGTACTTTTAAAAGCAAAATATCACCCCACACAGCACAGACAGAAATACTGCAAACTCAATTGTTTTGAATCAAACCACATGAGCTCTTTCCACATTGGACTGCGGCATGAAAAAAGGGGGAATATGTAAAGATGAGGAAAGGGAGATAGACACAGGCAAGTAGTTATGTCCCCTCCTCCTTGTCATTCACCCTTTCAAAAGGCTTTGGCCGTGTAATCAAAGAAACCACTCTCGTCTTTGTTGGTATTTCATTGAATTGAAGCCTGGGGTAATGTTGTTGGATGAAACACTCGATGCAAATTAGGTTTCTTGTCTGTCAGCATGCGTTTAGAAGCAGTTTTTTACTCTGAGTTTTTCTTCTTCTTCTTCAAAGCAAATCCGTGAGTCATTGAACCTAATCAATGGGAAAGAAGTTGTTTTTAAGCAGCAGGTTGTCTCCATCAGAGGGTGCACGTGCTAGCACAAGACACGGCAAGGAATGATCGCAGGAAGAAGAGACAGAGGAATGGTGAAAAAACATACTATGTCATGTTGCCTCATCTTTTCATGGCAATTACTCCTGTACGTTTCTTCCATTTCCCATCACACACAACCATACCCAGACTCATTCTGTTATACTTTCAGAATCAGTAATCACAAGGGTATGTCAGTGTCAGGCCCCAGTGACATTACACACATGAAAAGGCTCAAAGGGATCACTGAGTTAACTTGGTGGCAATCAACATATTGTTCCGTTCTGAAGTATGCAAACCTTTTGTCATCCTGTTTCGATCGGTTCCTGTTCCAATCTACTAAATGGAGTCATTAATATTTGCTGAGCATGGGAAAGAAAATAATAGATAACATGCTATTGAACTTGAATATATTTCTTTTGCTTCACACCATCTACTTTTAGTAAAAATAAAAATAAGGAAGTTGGTACGTACTATAATACAGTAAGAGTAGCATTTGCAAATCGTATGAGTAGCAGCAGCAGCTACAGCAGCAGCACCACCACCACAACCAACAACAACAGTAGTAACAACAGCAGTAGCAGCAGCAGAAATAGTAGTAGTTATTGTAGTAGAAGTAGTAGTTATTATAGTAGAAGTAGTAGTTATTATAGTAGAAGTGGTTTTGTAACATGATCTAAGTTCTATATGCAATGCCAGCATAAGTAAAAGCAATGATACAATTATTTTGTCAGTCCTTTACATGCCAGAAGATAAACCAAACTCTGATTCACTGTGAAAGTAAAAACTTTGGTACATACAGAGGTCTAGACTACTTATCATTCCAAAGCAGTCCTAAACCACACAGTGGAGCTACCAGATGATTATCGATGATGGCTTTTCACATCTTCCTCACGCCACTTGATGGATAGGGGACCAACCTGCATGCCTCTTGTTTTCACACCACCACCACTGCTCAGCACAGCATGGGTGTGAAAACACAGAGCCATCTCCCCTCTATTGCCTCTCTCTTCATCCTTTCACTTTTCCTGTGATGGGTGTTTGGCTGGTAAGAATTCAGAACATGGTATGTTACCAAGTGCCAGCAAATAGTACATTAAATCAAAACTTCACTATTTTGGTCTTTGCCTAAACTCCAGACATGGTCTAATCAGAAAAGTCAAGCATTTTTACGGGCATCTTTAGAATAACAAAATAGTTCTACACCCACCCACCTCCATGATGATTCCCCTTCTCTCTTCTCCCATCATCTCTCTCTCTCTCTCTCTCTCTCTCTCTCTCTCTCTCTCTCTCTCTCTCTCTCTCTCTCTCTCTCTCTCTCTCTCTCTCTCTCTCTCTCTCTCTCTCTCTCTCTTCCCCCTCTGTAAAAAAACACTGCGCTGTCTCAAACCAAGGCAGCCATAAAAAAAAGATATTGCTTCATAGATTCAATTCAAAGCACCAATAATAATTTGACAACAGCTTGATGCAAATGAGGATCTCAGCCTACAACAATGTACAAGGAACAAGTTGCTTACCGCTTGAGCTTGCTCTCTCTTGAGCAAATGTGTGAGTTCATGGAACTAATTAATGGGACAAAAAAAGAATCTGCTTTAGCAGAGAGTCAGATTGTTTCCATCACGTGATGGTGTGGATGCTGTGCTTTAGCAGTGAGGGAAGAAACAAAGAGAGCTGTTAGGGGGGTGTATTGTCTGTAGATGAGTCAAGTGTCTGTGTCTTATGTCTCTTAAGCCAAGGAGCAGCTGTAAAGGGTAAGGAACAACGATCACAGATGGTCTAAAGGTCTTATCATTGCTGTTCTTATGTATTCTTGCCAGTTAGCTAATCATTGAGAAAGTAAGAACTATACAAAGCTCAGTAAAGGTTTAGTTAGCTAGTTTAGTTGGTTAGTTGTAATAGTTGGTTAATAAGTTAGTTAGTAGTTAGTTAGCTAGTTAGTTGGTTAGTTAGTTAGTTTAGCTAGTTAGTTAGTTAGTGGTAGTATGGTAGTGGTTTAGTTGTAGTTGTGTGGTGGTTGGTTGGTTGGTTGGTTGGTTGGTTGGTTGGTTGGTTGGTTGGTTGGTTGGTTGGTTGGTTGGTTGGTGGTTGGTTGGTTGGTTGGTTTGTTGGTTGTTGGGTTGGTTGGTTGACTAGGTGGTTGGTTGGTTGGTTGTTTGTTAGTTAGTTGGTTAGTTCGTTCATTCGTTAGTTAGTTAGTTAGTTAGTTAGTTAGTCAGTCAGTCAGTCAGTCAGTCAGTATAGTTAGTTAGTTCAGTTCAGTAGTAGTCAGTCAGTAGTCAGTTAGTTCAGTTAGTCAGTCATCAGTCAGTTGTGTTGTTTGTTTGTTAGTTTGTTAGTTAGTTAGCTAGCTAGCTAGCTAGCTACACCATCAAGCTCCTCTATATCTTAATTAGTCGTGAGTGCTGTTTCCATACTGGACTGAAAGGACTGAGACAGACACTTGTGACAAAAGCAAAGAAAAAAATGTTTGTTGAGGAACTGAGATAGAAGAGCAAAAGGGGGAAAAGAGGAGAGTAGGAAAACAAAAGGGGGACAAAGCCAAACACTTTTAAATTGCCCTTTTGCTCTTCTTCTCCCTTTCTTTCCTCCCATCGTAAGGGTTTAGCTGTGAGATGAAACAAGACAACCATGTTTGTTGTCATCTAATTGATTTCAAGCACCAGCTTTATTTCGTTTAACAAAAACCTGGATGCAAATCAGGTTTCTGGCTTTGTCAACATGCCTTCAAGATCAAGGCTTTGTCTGTGAGCTCCTCTTTTCCTGAAGACATGTCGTGAGTCACAGAACAAATTAACTGGAAGGACTTGACTTCTTCCCTAATCCTTGAGAAGTCATCTGGTATTGCACATAATTTTTTCAGGCAGTGTATTGTTGGAGACTGGACATAGTAAACCCCATCTCTCCTGGGGCTGCAGAAGGAGAGCATCTTTAAGGGCATGCTGTCTTTATTGAGGGTCAATTGTGGCTGCTCTGGTAATGCTCGACTCTGAAAATAAGGAAGGGAAAGGGGAAGGAGAAGGTTGAAGAACAACGGGCTCCCTAAGGGCATGTTAGTACAATTCATCACAGATGTTGTGGTGGTTGACAGAAGCATATACTCTTGGAAAAAAAAATGATGAACCCATATGGGAGACAATCATAGTTCTGCGTGGTCTGCCATCATGTAGACAAATATCTGACAGAGTGTAGGTCACTTAGGATATGGTGCTAGAAGTTTCTGGTTTTCACTTCAGGTTGATTGCTGTCATCGTCTCTGATGAGTCATGTCTGATGTTCGACATTTTGTTTTGGTTTTAACTTTTTCGTTGAAGGCATGCTTTTTACCCTAAGGGCTTTTCTATTTCCGACACAATAGAAATGTATTTTTGATGTAGGAGGTAGATAAGCAGTATAGTGATATTCAGTGTAAAACAGAAGGGAAAACTATATTACAGTATACCAAAGATACATATCCTCCACTTCCTCTTGTCCTCTTTTTACAGGTTCCTGTAGCTGCTTTATCTCTCTATCATGGAGGACCCCCTGTCCTCTAAACAGTAACCTGAAATATTAGCATTGATGCCAGAGCCAAACCTGATTTGAAAGATAACTGTGTCCAGATAACCGTCAGACAGTGTCAATTTAATCATTCCAGAGGGGCCAGGAAGATATTGGAAAAGCAGGACCGAAGGGTGGCAGAAGAGGAGGGCAACCCAAAGAAACTGATGATTCTGACCTCTTACTCATTGCTTGTCATCCTCTCCAAAGACATGCTTGTGTGTAATGAAAAAAGGATGCTGCTGTGGTATTTGTTCTTATTAGATTGAATTCAAGCACCAGCCTAACACTGCTTGAGGACAGGCTTGATGCTAATCAGGTTTCTCTACAGGCATGCCAGGACACAAGGAGCCAGTTTGCTGCTGTGAGCTAGCTCCTCATCCTGTGAGCAAATGTGTGAGTCATGGGAACTAATTAATAGGAAAGGAGAGCCTGCTTAAACGGCAGGTTGTCTTCATTACAGGGTGCTTGTAGCTGTCTCAGACATTGCCAGCATTGGTACAGAAGAAAGAGAAAACTTAGGTGCCTGAGAAAGGTATGTGGGTGGAATTCTCACGAATGACTGAAACTAAGACACAAGGCTAGATTGATGATTGAGTCACTTGCAGATCTGTTGGGAAGAGCTAGAAATGTATGGACCACATAAAAGGCATGAAGGATAAAATGTAGCGTTTTCGGGTGTGTTTTTCTTATCATCCTTAGTTTCACGTACAAGGTCCAATTTTCAGCAATTTATTATATTATACTGATGTTCAATTAGTGCATACAGTTAAATGAGGTGAAGCATTTTGATGCTTTTATGTGGTGACAACATGCATTGTAGTTTATAAGATTGTTGTTGGAAGCAATGACAATACATAATGATGATGAATGCATTTCAGAAATTTTCAACAATTTAACGCCACCTGAGTACCTTTTTCATTTAACAATATTCAATGTCGCTATTTACCATAATGAAAACTATCAATCTTAAAACTTTTAATGAAATATTAATTTCATTAGTATTGATAATACCAAGTCAGAAGAGAGCATTTAATGAGCTTTTCAGTGTTGGTAAGAATATTGTCCACAGCTCACTAAGCTGTTGACACAACCTCCCTCACTACATTGCAAGGCTGCTAGTCATGCCACCTTTCTGCAGCTCCCTACACGCTACCTGATGGATGTCACACACAAAAAATCTACATCACAATTAGCATAGCATGCTTCCTTTGCATAGCACAGCTACAGGTGTGATGATGATATGTAGAGCTTGTCACTACAGTCACCACCAAATCTACCGCTGATCCTCTCCCATTCTTAGTGAAGCTTCCCCTATGGTTAAAACCATAGAATTCCAAGACCGTATCACCCACCAGGGCATTAAGCAAAGCATGATCTATGCATGCCAAGACTTCATACACCTCAAACTGCTCTTCTAAATCAAGTCATGAACACAATTCTCCCTGTGGACTGAAAGGACGTATGAGGTCATGGAAGAGCATAACAAAAAGATAGACAAAGTCAAATCACTTAGTGCCCTCTTCCCTGCTACGTTCCATTTCCAATAATGCCTTCTTCCACCATAAAGGTTTAGCTATGCAAAACAGCAGAACGCATGCTCTCATGTTTGCTGTGGTTAATTTAATTCCGGCATAACTCAGTACTGTGTGACGGACGTTCTATAATAGATGGGTTTCTTGGCCTATGGTGGTCTAAGAACAAGTAGATATCATCTGTTTTGTTTTTTCTAAACAGATTAGTGATTCACAAGGGGAAGTTTCTGGCTGAAGAGAATGTTCTTAGGTGACACGTTCAGAGAGTATGAATTACATGATGCTTGTACTTGTTCACTGAAACTACCTCTGAAAATAGTTAAGTGAAGGAGGTTGGGGAATTTAAAATAACAGCCAAATCAAAAGTTTTGTGAAATTGTTTCAGTTGTTAGTTTTAAAATCTGTCGATTCTACCAGTAATGTATTGTGTATGTCTAACTTCTGTCATGAATACTGTTTCCAAACTGGACTGCTAGGATGGAACCAGAAAACTTAGGACAAAGGTGGAGGCAAAGTTTATTTGTGCAGGAATTGTGACACAAGGGTGGGAAGAGGAGAAGAGGAGGAGGTAGGAATGAGAAAAGGAAGGACAAAGCCAAACCAATAAAATTGGCCTCTTCCACTTTTTCTCCATTTCTTCCCTCCCATCATAAGGGTTTAGCTGTGAAATGAAACCAAGCAACCACGTTTGTTGTCACCTAACTGATTTCAAGCCCAGCTTTATCTCATTTAACAAAAATCTAGAGACAAATTAGGTTTCTGGATTTGTCAACATGCCTTTCAAGATTCGGCTTTGTCTGTGAGCTCCTCTTTTCCTGAAGATATGTTGTGAGTCACAGAGCTGATTAATTGGAAAAGGCCTGACTTTTTTCCCCACTCCTTGAAAAGTGTTAGGCCATTGTACTGAATTTTTCAGGCTGTGTCTTTTTGGCAAACTGGACCTGGTAGAGCCATTCTCTCCTGGATTGGAGAAGGACAGCCTCTTTAAGGGACAGGTTTTTATTATTTGAGGGTCAGCTGTGGCTGTTCTAATAATGACCAGGTCTGAAAGGAATGAAGGAAAAGGGGAAGGACGAAGTTTGAAAGGAACAACGGGATCAGAAGGGCATGTTAGTACAATTCATCAAAGATAGTCGTGGCTGGTTGACAGAAGCATAATACTCTTGGAAAAAGAGTGGAAACCCATAGGGGAGACAACGGTAGTTGTGCGTGGTCTGCCATCATCTAGACAAATATCTGACAGGTTGATAGGTCACTTGAGGATTTGAAGCTACAAGTTTTTCGTTTTCCTTTTAAGTTGATTGCTGTTGTCGATTGTGACAAGTTCTCTGTGATATAAAGCAACTTTTCTTTTGACTTTTGTTATGGAAGCATAGATGTACCATGATCACTTTGCTATTTTTGTTTGATAAAAGTAATGTGTGTGATTTAAGAGACAAATAAGCACTGTGAAATAAATGCATGATCCTTAAAGTAAGCATATAGGATAAAAGTTTAGATCATATATTGTTGGTTGTTTTAGTTGTAATTGCCAGCCTCAGAAACTGTTTTTTTGTCTTTGAACAAGGATTGTGTGAATGGTTATCATTATATAACTAGAAAATTTTCATACTCCAACATTGAAGACGAAAAATCAGTCAACATTACTATAAGCCAGTCAATCAGTTATTCACTCATTTATTCATTCCCTCACTTTCCTATTTACTCACCCAGTATCTTATTGACTTGCTTATGCATTGTTCGGTACAGTCTGTGACCTATTCAGTTAGTCACAGAGTCATCCATGTACGTATTCCTGATGGAGCAGAAAAATATTGAAAAGGATTGGAGGTGACACGGAACAGTCAACACTCTCACAGTCCACTTCAAAAGCTATCTGCGAGTTAAACACAGAACTCCCATAGGAATAGCAAACAGTTTCAGATGATGGCCAGTCATATGTTTTCCTCCTTCCCTTCTCCACTGTACCTCTCCACCCTTCTCCCCCTAGTGATAGATGCTGTCTCAGTGTTCATACCCTATACCAGAATCCATGTTTTTTAAACACTATTTTTCTTTTTCGAATTCATGTGTGGACAAAAATGATCATTTGATCCAATCGCCGTTCCATGTTTCTAGTCTATGATTTATACACTTCCATAGTTGTGCCCTTCCCTGAAGGAAATCACCACTAAATGTTAACCACAAACAGTAGTGTTAAAGAAAAATATCATCTCAGCGCACTAAATGCAGTTTGTTCCTAATCTGGTTTGCTCAACTGAGTCAAGATAACAGCTGAAGAGTGTCAATTTATTCATTCAAATGGAGCCTGGAAGATACTGAAAAGGACAAGAGGTGACAAGAGGTGACAATATCTTTTTTTTTATATAAACAGATCCTAGGGGGACATCAGGCAGGCTAAAGGAACTGATGATTCAATCCCCTCATCCCTTGCTCTTCATTATTTCCAAAGATCTTTTTTTTGCGCAGTGTGAAGAGACCTCGGCTGTGGTATTTGTTCTTATTAGATTGAATTCAAGCACCAGTCAACACTGTTTGAGGACAGGCTTGATGCTAATCAGGTTTCTCTACAGGCATGCCAGGATACAAGGAGCGAGTTTGCTGCTGTGAGCTAGGCCTAGCTCCTCATCCTGTGAACAAATGTGTGAGTCATGGGAACTAATTAATAGAAAAGGAGAGTCTGCTTAAATGTAGGTTGTCTTCATTACAGGGTGCTTGTGGCTGCCTCAGACATTTTTCCAGCATTTGGTAGAGGAAAGAAAAAGAGATGCACGAGAAAAGTATGTGGATAAAAATCATTAAGTGAGGGACTTGGCTGGCTAGCTCAGTCTTTTACAGATCTTCTGGAAAGATTTATAGTTTGTGTTATGGCAAGAATAATGTATAAGAAGAGAAAATGGGTAGGCGCTGCACTTGTGGCGACGTGCTCTCCCTGGGGAAAGCAGCCCGATTTTCACGCAAAGAAATCTGCTGTAACATAAAGCGGTATAAATAAAAATAAATAAACAAAACAAAGACAGAATAAGGAAATGTCGATATTGTTTGCCTTTTTTGCACTCAGTGGTACTTTGGCTAGGTCAAATGCCAATCAATGTATAGTATAAAGTTGATGATTGATGCAGAGGTCTATCTAAGACACTTTTTTTTTATTTGATGTGGATATTATAAGATATATTCCTTACAGCCATTAATTTGTTCCATGAAATATTGAAAGTATATCAATCATTTTGTCTAGTTTGTGTGCAAATTTCAGTATTTTGACGTCACAGAGTTATGACTTTTTTATTACAAGATTTGAAATTGCTCATCATATAACAATAGATTTATAAAGAAAAGATGAAATCTATGATTTATTTATGATTGAACAAGGAAATTAGCTTTCAGTGTTGGTAGGGATGTTGTCATGGCTAGGCAGCTTGCAGAAACTCCCTTATCGCATTGCAGATTGCTATGAATTTATGCCAGCTTCCTGCAGAGCTGGCACTCTATCTGATAGATGCCAGGCCGAAAATCTACATCACTAATATCATAGCGTGCTTCCTCCACCAGTACAGGTGTGATGATGTAGAATATGTCACAACTGTCACCACCAACCCACCCTTGACCCTCTCCCTTTGCAAATGAGGTTGTATAGTTTGGACAACAGAATATCATCAATGTCTCACCCACAGTAGCACTAAAGCAAGACGTAAACTCCATAGCTCAACTTCTTTTTTTTTTTAAACTACGATTTTAAAAGTGATAAAACACCATTCTCCCATAGGAATGAGACGATGGCAGAGGATATGGGGTGTATTACAAAACTGAGAATAACGAGAACACATATTAAAAGTTTTCCTCCCCACCCACCCCCCTAAAAATGCAACTTCTTATCATTCTTTTTCGTATCATGAAAGTTAAGCAGTGTAAAAAGCAGATTGGTTGCTCTCATGTTTGTTTGGTTAAATTGATTTCAAGCATCCCCCAGTATTGTGTGACAAAAGGCTCCACGCTTAACTGGGTTTTCTGGACGCATAGGGATTGAAGAACAAGTTAGTGTCTTCTTCTGGTTTGGGGTTGGGTGTTTTTTTTTAACACCGCAGTGAGTCACCTGGGACAGTTTATGGCAAAGGAGAGGGGGGTTCTTAAGTGAGGAAAGCAGATAGTATGGATTACATTGTGCCTGTAGTTGTTTCACTAAATCACCTAGGAAAAGTGTTGGGTGAGTGGAGATGACAAAAGTTTTGGAGAGATGGGCAGAAGTTCAAAAACCACCAACTAAAAAGTTTGGCTGTGTTGTTACGATTCATCCAGGACAATCATGTTACATGATCAAGGGTGTTTGTTTCTGAAAACCGATGATTCAGCTGGGAGAGTACTGTAGCCCATAACTCCTGTCATTTCTGAAAGAATATATCTACAGAGAATCTGGTGTCACCAACATACGCATACTTTTGCTGTTTGCCATCGTCACCAGTTGATAGTTGGAGGTACGTGTCCAAAGCCAGCACTGACTTCCATCTGAGTAAACTACATTAAACACTATACTTTTCTCTCATTTTATAACTTTGGCCAAAGGCACGCAACTGCTTTTTGCTACTACTGTATTGCGTAACCATTCAGGGATATCACTATATCATTTTTCAAGTTGTAGTGTTTTTCCTATGATGTCCAAATGCAGACAGAATAAGTGTCAGTCAAACACACACTTGCTCACTTATTCTCTCTCAGTCATTCACTCACTAACTTGCTCATGAGATGGTCTAGTGGTTAGAACACTGCGCTAGCCATCTGACGATCCGGGTTCGAATCTCGTTTGAGGGGATTTTTTCCCCAGGAGTTCATATCAGTGCAGACTCCACTCTCCCCAAAAGTCATTCGGATAAGACAATAAAGCGAGGCCCCGTGTGAGAACGCACACAGAACATCTTGCGCACAAGTTAAAACCTGTTCTGCTTTTCGATAGAGTAGGCCATTGTCTGCTGGTGTGAACAGATGACAAAATTAACAAAATCACATACACTCGGGGACTGGTTGTAAAAAGCACATAAATGCTTATTCCATTATTCTCAATATGAAAGAATAAATAAATCAATCAATAAAGAAAGAAATAAAGAAATAAGCGCACTCACTCACTCGCTCAATCACTGCTAAAACAATTATCATTTTCAAAGACACAATTAGTTTCATGTATTCCTAAGGGACAACAAAAAGTCGAAACTAAAACCCAGACCGGGTGCCAGTGAACCCACAGCACTCAATGGAATGTCTTCAAAATATCATATCTGAGGAATGCCAAGAATCCAGGCACGCAGGACCAGTAAACAACAGTTCCAAATGATAGTCAGTCACATCTTCCCTTTTCCCTCCCCTTCCCCCTCCTTCCTCCTTCTCCTCTTTCGTCACCTGATAGACGCAATGCAAATGTTGTGTCCTCGTTCAGAACTATATCTTTTGTTTGTGGAATACAGGCGTGAACGGACAAGATGGTTTGGATTCTTCTCTCTATCTCCTGTCTGTATCTCTCAGTATCTGTCTGTATGTCTGTCTGTATATATGTTTGTATGTATCTCTCTGTCTGTCTGTCTGTTTCTGTCTCTCTCTCTCTCTCCTCTCTCTCTCTCTCTCTCTCTCTCTCTCTCTCTCTCTCTCTCTCTCTCTCTCTCTCTCTCTCTCTCTCTCTCTCCTCTCCCTCTCCCTCTCCCTCCCTCTCAACACCCCACCGCTATGTAATGGTTTTCTTCTTCCCTGGAGGGAATCTGTCTTTATAGTGACTGCTCACAGAGGTGTTAGGCTAGAGCAAAACACCACTGCCACACGCTACATACATACATACATACATACATACACACACACACACACACACACAACACACACACACACACAAAACACACACACACACACACACACATACATACATACATACATACATACATACATACATACATACATACATACATACATACATACATACATACACATACATACATACATACATACATATCATACATACATCATCTTGTTTCAAATCTGATTTGCTCAGTTGAGTCGACGTATCGTCTAGCTACGTTGAGCCAAGGGAGACAAAAGGGGAGGCAGGCCTAGAGAGCTGGTGATAATTATTACCTCCTCGTTCGTTCCCGTCCTAGTTTCAGTCGAAACTGTTGTGTGTTGAAAACAAGACGCTGCTCTTGTATGTGTATGTTGTTATTAGAATGAATTTATAGCACCAGCCAATATTGTTTGGGGAAAGGTTTGATGCTAATCAGGTTTCTCTACAGGCATGCCCCAGGATACAAGGAGCAAGTTTGCTGCTGTTGTGAGGTCTGTGAACAAAAATGTGTGAGTCATGGGACATCTTTCATAGGAGAAAAGAGTGTGCTTTAAACGGCAGGTTGCCTTCATCATTACAGGATGATAGTTTCTGTTCCAGACATGGCATGGCTAACGCTGGTGCTGTGGGAGGGAAGATAGTTGCGGATGTGATGGTAGAATTTGTTAAGACCATATGTAGCCAAGTGACTGCTGCCATAGTGTTTTGGAACAGCTGGAGATCAGGCGTAGTTTCTAGTGGCTTACGTTATGGCCTGAAGCTTGCAAAATAGTATGAAAACACACTAGGAATTCGCTTTCTCTTTTTTTCTTTTTTCTTTTTTTTGGGGGGGTGGTCTGTCTTTCTGGACATTCTGTGCTGGAAATTTCCCCTGCTCTATCGCTACATTTTTTCTGCTTTTCCCCTTAACCCCTCCTCCTCTCTCTCTTCTCTCTTCTCTCTCTTCTCTCTCTCTCTCTCTCTCTCTCTCTCTCTCTCTCTCTCTCTCTTTCTCTTTTTCTGTTTCTGTTTCTGTTCTTTCTGTTCTCTCTCTCTCTCTCTCTCTCTCTCTCTCTCTCTCTCTCCTCTCTCTCCTCTCTCCTTTTCTTCTCTCTCCGCATTTTCTGCTCCATTTTCCTCTTTTTTCAAGCAAATCTGAATTTTCTTATGGACCTTTTAACGAGTTGCCCTCAAGACGGAGTGTGTCGGCTGAGGCCAGCAGACAAATCTCCTGCAGAGTCCAAGAGAAAGAGAAGACCAAATGCTTCGCATTTTACTCAGTATGGTCAATATGCCCATCACCATCATCACATTATCATTTACCCTCTAATTCTTTCCTTCTCTTGGTGTAGCCCTCCCTTGAACTGAAATGTCAGCGTGTGATAAAGCTCTCATTCACGGCAGTATTAAACCAAAGCATGGCTTCAACCATCCCAGATCAAATCTAATTCAAGCTGATTTTCGGAATCAAATGATGGGTACAGTTCCTCGAGTGGACTGAAAAGATGGAAGGGGAAGGTGGGGGGGGGGGGAGGGGAGAAAAAAAAAACACCCAAGGCAAACAGCTAATAGTTTCTCGCCTCCCCTTCTTCATGCCTTCTCTCTGCCTTTCCCACTCCCACCCATCACGAGGGTTTAGTCGTGTGAGGAAACGGAACGGCTGCTCTTGTGTTTGTTGTCAAATTGAATTCAAGCACCAGTCAGTATTGTGTGACGAAAGGCTCGATGCTAATTGGGTTTCTGAGCGTGTGGGGGGTTAGAAAACAGGTTGCAATCCTCTGGTCTGCCCTGCTGTGCTTTCTCTGGACAAATCCATGAGTCACCGGAGATGATTCGTAGGAAATGAGAGTCTCCAGTCCTAGAGTGGAAAAAAGCAGGCTGTCTGCATTACATGGTACTTGTGGCTTGTTGGTATAATTCATTAAAGGCGATGTTTGCTGCATGATGGGGAATAGGTTTTATTCTAGTAGCTAGGAGTTCAACCAACATTAGTTAAAAATCCCCTCCAACGGGAGTCGAACTCGGGTCGTCAAATTGCGAGCGCAATGTTCTGACCATTACGCTATCCCGTCCCCGTGAGTTTACTTTCATCTTAACTAACAACTGCCTAAGTCAATAAAAGTAATAGGTATGACAGGGATTCTCCTTATAATTATGGTAATTCGCCCTTCTTTCAGGGTGTTAGCTGCTGTAGCAAACTTAGCCAAGCAGGAGAAGGAGAAGAAAGAAGACGAAAGATGAAGAAAGCGTGTTGGTGACACTAATGAAGAATGTCTGTGGCCAAGTGAAAGGGAGATGGATTCAGACAACAGAGAGTCCAGTTAGGGAGACGTGAACTTCCCAGTGGACTGTGGCCTTCCTTATCTTAACTATACTGAACGGGTTGAAAGGCCACTTGAGGATTAAACGCCACAGTTGTTTTTGTGGTCATAAACAAAGGTGTCTTCAATGATTTTGCTATGATACGTGCGAAGTCACGTAGTCTTAATGTCGGTGCGTCTGTATGTGCAATAGGCAGAAGGAGTGAATGTTCTGTCGTTTTCTTCTTTATCCCTGTGCTCTAAGTGACACTTCCACATTGTCTTGGATTTAAAGTAAAACAAATTTGTGTGTAGCGTTTACAATATCAAGTTTACTAGATTAGAAATACTAAGTTTCAGGCTTTAATACATATGAAGGGCTTTTTATGAATTTAACAGACATAGATCTAAGTAGTTAGTATGATCTCATCTTTACTTTCAAAAAGATAAAGATGCCTTTTCTTTTGCTGTTGCTGGTGTTGTTGTTAAAATGGGACGGGCATGAACACTTTATAATCGTAGTAGCGAATGAGTGAAAATTATGATTAAAACAGACATGGGTCGTTCCTTTTGCTGTCTTTGATGGTTACCATGATAATTATATGACCATTCTTGTGGTTTGAGCCAGTTTCTACTTATCATGATATTCGGATGGTCAACTGATAAAATGTCATCCCTACGATGAGAGAGACCAGAGCAGGTGACGCCCATGAGGAAGACTTCCACGCAATTTATCTGCTTACATATCAAAATGCTACCTCGTTAAATATCCGTATAGCAAAGACATGTGTGAGAAGTGGCATTCTCTCTCTTCAGTCAGAGAAAGACTTATGTGCGACTGTTTAAAACTGCACTTGCTCTTAGCCAGCTTGTAACTATATGAATTCACAGTTTTCTGTAGGGATCTTTGTATAACAATTACTTCTTTGCTCTACAAAGAAAATTCCACAACCAGATAATTCTGTCTTTTTTATAGTCTCTTTTTTGTTAGGTCAGTAGCTGAGATAAGAAGTATGCCTTGTCATAAAACTACTTTAGCCACAATCACCAATAATTCTCTGTAGTAGTAAAGATCTTTGGGCAATGTCAAGATCATTATATTACTAATGCACTTTGATTCAGACAGCGGAACACTGTCTTCTCTAATGTATTTTTGCGCGTAGTATTAGTCAGTATTTCTGGCATTATTGCAGTATAGCAGACGACTGTAGCAGACTACAGACAGATAAATAATGGCGAAAGTCTGGAGGCCTTCACATGATGATGACATACTGTTGTGGGGAGAGGGATGGTCCTTTAACAGTCTGAGGCTCCAGACATGGGTAACCATTGCCTGCAACAGCCTTCTGTCATAAAGTAAGGATCAAAAAGGAAAGAGACGCATTGTTTCATGAATGATAAATGGTGGGTTTGCATTATTTCATAACATTTTTAACTTCTGTTGTAACCTGGAAACTTTTAGGTGCAATGAACGTTTTGTTAAACCAGCAAAATGCTGACTAATTATAAGATTAATACTTTTTTCTAACCTAAATCTTACAAAAATCCTCAAAGATATTTTGCTCTCTATTGGCAGTGTTATGATCAACAAGGCAGTTTCAAAATTCTAAAGAAAAAAGCTTTTCAACTTTAAATGCCATCAATACATACTATTGCTCTATCTTCTGTACGACGGGGGGAAAATTACATTCCGTTTCATATGGTACATTATAACTACTATAATTAGTGTTTAACAAGACAATAAACGTGCCTATAAAGGGAAAAAGACCAAAATTCGCCAATAAGGAATTATTTACATCATGATTCATTGCTAATATGTGCTTTTGGGAGCAAGGGGTGTTACCTGATCTTATGCATGCATATCATTCCTGGGGTAGGATGAGGAGGGAGATCACAAACAGCTAGGGAAGTGCAGTGACACGGCACTGTAGATGGTCACTCTACTGTCAACACCCATCCTGACTACACACACACACACACACACACACACACACACACACACACACACCAACACACACATACACACACACACGCACACACACACACACTCACACACTCACACACACACACACACACACACACACACACACACACACACACACACACACACACAGAACTTGCTCAGGTTCTGATCTGGCAAATGTTTGCCTTGTTGCTTGTGCGTGGGCTATCTTCGCGCGCGCGTGCGCGCGCGCGTTTGGTGTGTTTAGTATGTGTGTGTTAGTGTGTGTGTTGTGTGTGTGTAGTGTGTGTTTGTGTGTGTGTGTGGTGTTGTGTGTGTGGATGTGTGTTGTACGTTCGTGCGTGCGTACGTGCGTGCGTGCACACCCCACCCCCGTTTTTATACAGCTTGCATCATCCCCATTTGGCTATTTCAGGAAGGTAAAACAGAAGATCATTTACCTCATTAGCGACAGAACACAAAAAGAAAAACAAATGGACTCAAACATGGTGAGAGACAGACAGACAGACGGTCAGACGGACAGACGGACAGACGGACAGACAAA
Organism: Stramonita haemastoma; assembly: GCA_030674155.1. NCBI lineage: Eukaryota > Metazoa > Mollusca > Gastropoda > Neogastropoda > Muricidae > Stramonita > Stramonita haemastoma. The sequence continues at coordinate 33,912,893 of CM060324.1, forward strand.
CAGATAGAGACAGAGAGACAGAGTGAATCACATACACAACACACACACACACACACACACACACACACACACACACACACAAAACACACAACACACACAACACACACACACACACACATAGAGTGAGAGAAAATCGGTATACATAGACAGAGAGACAGGAGAGAGAGGGTGGGATAAAGAAAGATGCTGAGTAATAGAGAATACAAAGGGTAAGAGAGGGGGGGTAAAAGAGAAAAAGAGACACACAGACGTACAGAGACCTAAACAGGCATTGAGTAAAAGAAAGAGACAGAGAGAGGGGTTTGAGAAAAAAAAAACTAACAGAATTTAAATGTCAGGAACAGAGAAAGAATAAAGAGGGAGAAGGAGGGGGAGGGAGAGGCAGACAGAGAAGAGACAGACAGAGAGAGAGGAGGGGGGGGGCAGGACAGACAGAAGAGACAAGACGGAAGAAAACGGAGAGGAGGGGGGTCATACAGACAGAAAGAAAAGAGAGACAGAAACAGAAAGGCAAACACAAAGAGAAAAAGAGAGAAGAAAGAGAGAGGAGAGAGAGAGAGAGAAAGAGAGAGAGAGAGAGAAAGAGAGACAGACAGACAGACAGACAGACAGACAGACAGACAGACACAACAACACACACAACAACAGAC
>CM060324.1:33913642-33973642 GCA_030674155.1 Stramonita haemastoma
CCTCTTTGGGTTTTTTGATGATTTGCCGTGTTGTCCTGGGTTTGTTTTTAAGTTTTTGCCATACTGTCTTCGATGTTCTCGATGTTGCCGTTTGATTTGCCGTGCTGTCTTCGATCCCTGTCCTCGATTTGTCGCGTTATTTTAAAACGTTGTCATTGATGTTGCCGTGTTGTTTTTGGGTGTTGCCCTCGATGCTGCCCTCGTTAATTTTGGAGTGTTGGCCCCCGTTGTCGAGGGATTCACTGTGTTGTCTCCGATGTTGTCCTCAATGATTTACCTTTGGTTGTTTTGTTGTTCTCCTCGGTGTTGTCCTCAATGGTTTGCGGGTTTTGTCCTCGAGGGTTGTTCTCGTTTGATTTTCCCGTGTTGTTTTCGATGTTGTCAGTGATGTTTTTTCCCCCCGTGTTGTTTTCCCGATGTCGTCACCGATGTTTTGCCCGTGTTGTCTTCGATGTTGTCATTAAATAAATTTTCCCAAAGTTATCTTCGTGTTGTTTTTCGTTTGTGGTCATCGATGATTTGGTATTGTCCTCGATGCTGTTGTGGATCTTGTCATTGATGATTTCCCTTTGTTTTCGATGTTGTCCTTGATCATTTTGTGTGGGGCCCGTCCCTCATATCACCCTCACGCCCAAAATTGGTTAGATGCCTTGCTGATACTAATGCTTCCCCTTGTAGGTAGGCAGATCATGACGGGGGTACCCCCACACATTACTTTTCAAGTTAGGTCACTGGTCTTGATTGCAGACCCACAGCCCCCGAAAGCAAAAAAAAGTCCTCATCAGTAAGCTGCGTGCTGTGCTGCTGGGTGTTAGAGTGTGTGTGTGTGTTGTGTGTGTGTGGTTTTGTGTGTGTGTGTGTGTGTGGGGTGCGGCGGGTGTGTGTGTGGGGCGCGGGGGTGTGTGTGTGTCAAAATTTATTTATTCAACATTTTATTTCCTGATGGCGTGTGTGGGTGTGTGTGTGTGTGTTGTGTGTGGTGTGTGTGTGGGGTGTGTGTGTGTGTTTTGTGTGTGTGTGACCCAGGCCATATTTGGGCTTTTTCACCCCTCGCAACACTTTAAATCTCAGAATGAAAAATGTACAACTATAACCCGATTGAAACAGGTATAAAACTAACTAAAGATGTCTTCCCTTGTGCCCCCCACTGGTCAACCGAGGGTCAAACCCAAGGGGGGGCACCCCGTTGTGGGAAAAAAACCCCACAATCGCACATAAAAGGAGATAAAGCCAAAACTAGTACCCTTTTTAAAAACCTTTTTTCTTAGCGACCGACCCTTTTCACTTTTAAATCATATCTCTCCGAAAATTTTTAAAAAAGGTTTTCCGATTGTACTGTTTTTGCAATAATTTGTTTTGGGCATTTAAATACTTTACATTACATTGCATTGGCCTGCATTTGGGGTTTTTTTCACCGTGTTTCTTTGTGGTCTGCAGCAAGATGGAACATGGGAAAAGTTGTTTGGGGCCCGGTGTCTTTTTTTATATCACCACACTTTAGCCCCCGCCTTTGGCTCTGCAGCCTGAGGTTTTCCCTTCCTTGGCTAACAGCTGGCCGATTAAATGGCATAACTGTCAAACGCTTAAAAACCCCTCTGAAACGTGGATAAAGGTGTTGGCAATTGTTTGTGGCAATGATGATGATGAAGATATTATGATGATGATGAAAGATTATTGAAAGATGATGAAGATTAAAAAGAAGAGATGGGGTGGTGGTGTTTGGGGGTGGGGATGATTTGAAAGGTTGCGTGGAGAAATAATCAGTAATGGGTGGTGGTGATGAAGATTAACCACTCAGCTGATAGGGAAACAAAATATTTAAAAAGGGAACAGGAAAAGAAAAAAAAAAAATGGTGGCGCTGCTTTTGTGGCACGCGCTCTTCCCTTGGAAGAGCAGCCCGAATTTTAATCCCGAAAACCCCTGCAAAGGGTCAGGCATACAAATTCAATACGGCACGGTACATGATAAAAGCATGATGGTATAAATAAAGTAATAATAACAACAATAATGTCATCATAATAAAACCCCCTGTGCCTTCTGCCGTTTTTCAACCCAGGAAGAACGAAAACATGCTGGGGAGGGGACCAGAGCGGAGCCACCCTTTGGGATCCAAAGCCCCTGTGCCCCCGCCCGGCTCTTCAACTCAAAAACAACGAACAGAAGGAATCGCACCGGGGCCAGATTTTTTGTGAGGTTCTCTGCCGTGAGTCACCGGCAAGAACGAAACTCTGAGAAAACTTACTGGCTGATATGGTCAGGGTAGTTTCCTGGTGTGTGTGTGTATGTGTGTGTGTGTGTGTGTGTGTGTGTGATGTGTGTGTGGGTGTGTGTGGTGTTGTTGTGTGCCGCGTGTGGGTTTGGGTTTTTTGGGTTGATGTGTGTTGATGTTTGTTGTGTGTGGTGGGGTGTGTGTTTGTGTCCCCGTGGTTTGTGGGGTTCGTTGTTCGTCTTTTTATTTACGAATTTTTACACGGTGGGGTTGTTTGTGTGTGTTTTGTTTTGTTTTGTGTGAGTGTGGTGGTAGTGTTGTGTGTGTGTGTGTGTGTGTGTGTGGGTCTGTCTGTCTGTCTATCTGTCTATCCCGTCAACTGTCTGTCCCGTAAGTCTACTGTCTGTCTGCTACCTGTCCTTTGGCATCTTGTCTTTTTTTGTCCCTTTTTGCCTTTAAAAATCCCCCCGGGCATTTTAAATTTTTTTTTGTCTTTTTTAAATCTCATTCTGGGCTAATGATTTTTTTTTCTCTCAATCGGAAATCCTGTCTATATACTTTTAAACCCCCAGTTATCTTTTGTTTTTGGGAAAAAAGCTCAATTAACAATATTACGCTGTTTTATGATGAAAATTTCCTAAACCCTTTTTGTGCGCGTTTAAAAAACCCGCTAGTCAAGCCAACCCCAACCGACATCTTTTGGCGCAATCCACTGTTATTTAAATGCATTGAGTTAACTATGAAACGGGAAAGCGCAAAAGAAAAATAACGGATGAAAAAAAGTGCCAGAGCACAAAGCAATTAAAACATGCCCCTTTCAGCTGCTTGTTTTCCCTTTTAAGCAAGTTATTGCGCGGTTTTGCTACTAGGGTCAGATTGATATGCATGTGATCTGCTGACCTGGGTTCGAATCTCGTTCAACAGGATTTGCCCCTTCCCTGGAGTTAACATCAGTGCCCACTCTGTCCACCCCCCACCCCACCCCCCATAACCGGAAAATGAGATCATAAACCGAGACCCCTTGTACGAACGCACGCAGAACATCTTGTGCACACCTTTAAAAAACCCTTTAAAAATTTTTTGGAAGAGTAGCCATTGTGGTGCCGGTGGGAATGGATGAAAAAAATTTTAACAAAACTGCATATAAAATGAAACTGGATGAAAAAAAAAAAAAAAAAAAAAAAAAAGGTACACAGGTGCTATTAAAATTACCCCTCGAGTAAAAGACTTAAAAAAAAAAAAAATAGATTAATAAAATATCTGCCCAGAAGTTGTGCAAAGGTATCACTGGGTTTTGGTTTTAATCGCTCTTGTTTTTCTTGGGTTCTGTCTCTGTCTTTTTATCTCCCTCTTTGTGTTTCTCTGCTGTAATGTCTGTGAGTTTTGCCTGTGTGTGGGGGGGTTTAGTCTCTGATTTCTCTCTCTGCCCCTGAGTCTCTTTTATGTCTGTCTGCTTATATCTGCTTCTGCCTGTCACTGTCCTTTTTTCTGTTCTTTTTTTCCTGTCTGTCCATCTTCTATCTGCCCTGTCTATCTGTCTTATCACTATCATTCTCCTCCTCACTCTCTCCCGGCCTCATTCTCTCTCTCATCTCTCTCTCTCTCTCGATCCGTCTCTCTCTCTCTCTCTCTCTACATCTTCTCTCTCATCCCCTTTCTCCTCCTCTTTCTCTCTCTCTCCCTCTCTCTCCTTTCCTCCCTCTCTCTCTCTCTCTCTCCCTCTCTCCTCCCTCTCTCTCTCTCCCTCCATCCTTCCCCTCTCTCTCTCTCATTTTAACCTTCCCCATTCTCTCTCTCCTCCTAGTCATCTCCTCTCTCACTCCTATCTCTCAACCCCTCTCCTCTCTCCTCTCATCTCTCTCTCACCCCCCGTCTTTTCTCTCTCTCCTTCCCTTCCCCCTTACTCTCTCTCTCTCTCTCTCTCTCTCTCTTTTTCACTCTCTCTCTTCACATCATCAACTCTCACAAATCTCTCTCTCATCTCTCTCTCTCTCTCGGTTCTGCCAGGGCCCTTTCCCCTTCTTGACTTGTGTACTTTCCCTTTCAGATATATTTCTTTCTCCCTTTTTTGCTATCTACTTTTCACTCTTTTTCTGGTTTTTTTTCCCTTTTGTATTCCAATCTAGGCAAGAGAAATATATGCATAACCAAAAAATATAAATTTAAATCAGTTTGATGTATGTATACAGGGGTTGGTGTGAAAGAATAAGCATTTTAAACAAGTGCGGCAGCAATATAATGCCAATTAAAAAGGAGTGCCAACTTTCCTGACAATCGTTTTGAAAGTAATGTTTTTTACGCGGCTCATTTGCTTATCTGCATGATATTACTCAGAGGTGAGAGGTTTTAACAAGGCATAGTTTTAATCTTGTTTTTAGTCTTGTGGTCTTATTCGTTTTTTGGGGTCTGTGTTTGTGTTTTTCTCTGTGTGTGTGGGGTATGTGTGTTTGTAGAGTGTGGGGTGTGTGTGTGTGGTTTTGATGGTTGTGTTGTCTGTCCTGTCTGTCTGCTGTCTGTCTGTCTGTCTGTCTGTGTGTCCCTTTTTTTTCTTTGTCTGTCCCCCTGTCTCGTCTCTGTGTCTGTCTGTCTGTCTGTCCCCTCCCGTCTGTCTGTCTTCTGTTCCCGTCTGCGTCTGTCCTCTCTCTCCTCTCACAACTCTCTCTCTCTCATTTTCTCTCTCCTCTCTCCTCTCCCCTCTCCTCTCTCCTTCTCTCCTCCTCTCTCTCTCTCTCCTCCACCACACACACACACACAACAAAACCACGCCAAACACACACACACACACACACACACACACACACACACACACAAAACACACACACACACACACACACCACACACAAGGGGGAAAAACAAGACATGACAGCTGAAGAATGAGGGGATGAGACTATAAACCGAGACTTACCGTGTGCGAACGCAAAGCAGAAAATCTTGCGCACCCCCTATAAAACCTGCTCCGCTTTTTCGAAAAAGTTTGGCCCGTTTGGGAACAGATTACAAGATTTACAAAACGGCAAAACACACAGGGACTGGAAGTTAAAAAAAAAAAAAAAAAAAAAAAAAAGCCACAAAGAGTGCATAATCCATTATCCTCGATATAAAAGATTTTTTTTAATGAAGGGAAAAGGGGGGGGGAGAAGAGAAGAGGATGAGCAGCTAAGGGAGATGAAGGGACGGGGAAGGAGTGGGAAGGGGGCAGGAAAGGGGGAGGAAGGAAGCAGGGGAAAAAAGGAAGCAGGAGAGGAGAGAGAGGGAAAATGACTAGAAAGAGATTTGACAGGAACTGGGAAAGGTTTGGGGGCCAGTGTGGACAATCCACCTTATTTCCATACATTCTCTCACTGACCTGTGCCTTGCCTCCCAGTCGCCAAAACCCACCAGGGCTAGCCCCAGTGGAAATGTCTTGTTCCTTCCCTCCTCCTCTGTCAAAGTTTTTCCCTCCCACCGTCGTGATTGACTGACTACACGCTCGTGTGCGGATCTTAAACAACACACACGAAAACACGTGCGCCGCGCGCCCAACACACAGACCACATATGCACACACGCGTAAAAGCACACACACACACACAGACACATACTCGCAAGCAAGCAAACACTACAGCGCACGCAAAACGTGCACGCAAGCACACACAAAACGGGCCCGCATGCACGCGCGCCGCGCGTACCAAAACACACAAAAAAAAACACGAGCGCGCGCGCTTTGCGCGGGCGGACGCGTGTGCTTTTACTCAAGGGGCCAGAGAGGCTTTCAGTTTCATATTGCAAAAAATTATTCTCCCGCCTGGGGTTTAGGGGCCCCATCCCAACGCGCCCAATCAAGGGGATTTTTTTACCTGGATTAATGTTAATACCTACTCCAATCCCCCCCTCTCCCCCCCCCCCATTAAAAAAAATTCCACCGTTCCAAAGAGTATTAAAGCCGAAGTTTTGTGTGTAGAAAAGTATGAAAAGTTCGTGTACTTGCAAAATTTGTTTGAATGCTAAAATAATATTTAATACATGAGACAATAACATGCAAGAACACCGTTAAAAACCCTATTCCGCCTTTCCAGAAGAGTATGCCATTTTGTGCAGCTAAAACAATACAAATTAAAATTTTAAAAAAAAGAAAAACAACACAGCTGCATCATGTTTTAGGCATCAAAAATTCGGAACCTTAATGGTGGCAGAACTGTTTTGCAAACACAAAAGCTCACCCGAGTGAACAACACAGCTCGGGGCTCAAGTACACGCCATCTGGTGTCTTAGTGACGCGAATGGCCTATTTCTTTCCAAAAGAGCGGAACGATTTTTAACGAGTGAACAAGATTTCTGAGTGCGTTCACACTCAGGACAGCGGTTTTTAACAATCTCATCTAAAGGATGGCCGCGGGAGGGGGATCCAGTGCTGCACGATAATAACTACAGGGTTAAAAAATAAAAAACCCCTTATGAGATGAAACAATGTCAAAGAATAGTATGTTTCTAATTTCCCAAAGGGTAACTAGTGCCGAAATTATCTACCATGAAACAAGAAATTTAAATGCTGATTTCGCACCCCCCAATGTACGTATCCTTCGGGGGCCCCCTTCCGGGTTTACGCTAGCATAATTATATCATTATGTCTGGAAGCGTGAGATGAAACCCAAAGTCCCAGACCCCAGAATTCCATAACATAAACTTTTTCACCCGGGTTTAAAATGGGCAACCAAAATTAAAAAACCCCCTTTTTTGTAAAAAATTAAACCAAATAAAAAAAAATAAAATTTGCATGACAACATCATTTTCTTTTGGCTCCAAAATGTGTTGATAACCCTCGCGGTAGCATTATTTTTTTTTGCTGAAAACAAAATTTTTCACTTGGGGTCTATTTGATTGCTGTGTCAGTTATGCATCTTTCTTTCAGTAACATAACACACACATACACACACGCGCGGGGCGCGTGCGCCTGCGCAATGTGCGCGCACGCACGCAACGCACTCACGTACGCACGCACAGCACACACCTCGGTCAATCTGTTTTGTCTGTCCTATCCTTTTTGTCTTTTCTATGCCCCTCTTTCTGTGGGGTCCTCTGTTTATCTATCCCTCTCTCTGTCTCTGTCTCTCTGTCCCTATACCTCTCTGTCTTTTTCTGTTCTCTGTCCGTCCCTCTGTCTCTGTCTCCCTCCTCTTCTCTGCTGTCTGTCTCACTGTCTGTCTGTCTGTCTGCCCTGGTGCTGTCTGTCTCTCTATCACTCTCTCTCTCTCGCTCTCTCTCTCGTCTCTCTCTCCCCCTCTCTCTTTTCTTCTTCTCTCTCTCCCCTCTCTCTATCCCCCTCTCTATCTCTCATTCCTCTTCTCTCTCTCTCTCTCTTTTGCAAATTTCAGTGTCAATTTTTCCATCATTTTCTATTTTGCGTATTATCAAATAAACAAACATGATTTAAGTTTTTCCCAGCCATCCACCCAAAAAGATCAAACACACTACTTAAATAAAACGATTTATCAAACACTCACCAACACAAATCAAACAAGCAAACCCAAGTTAAAAGTTAAGTAAAGCCCTGTCCCGAGCCTAAGGCTAAACAGGCTGGTGCTTATCCCGGTTTTTTGGCTTAAGCGACAATAAAAAACAACTCAAAACAAACCCATCGTGTATCTGTATGCATCGTGCATGCGTGAGTATGTTTGCATGCGTGCTTGTGTATTTGTATGTGCATGCGTGCGTGTGCGTGTGCGTGTGCGTGTGTGTGTGTGTGTTTTGTGTGTGCGTGCGTGGCGTCGTGTTTCGGGGGGGGGGTTTGCCAAAAATGGCCATATGTGTGCATAAGTTGGGGGGGTTTGGGGTCGGTTCGTGTGTGTGTGTGGGTGTGTGTGTAGTGTGTGTGTGTGTGTGTGTGTGTGTGTGTGTGTGTGTGTGGTGTGTTTTTTTGTGTGTATGTGTGTTGTGTGTGTGTTGTGTTGTATCCACGTAAAAAATCAGGAGACAAAAAGGGGAGAGAGACAAGGTATGTGTTGTCACGAGCGTCTGTTGAATGTCACTTTTAGACTAATTGCCACTCGCGCTAAGGGTCTTTGACACAAAACCTATAAAAGCTTTCCAAACAAAAATCATAGTACATCAATAATTGCAGAACATGGACAAACAGTAAATATGGCAGGAAAGCAGCAGCAACAGTAGCAGTAGTAGCAGCAGTTAGTAGTAGTAGAGAAGTAGTATTAGTAGTATTAGTAGTAGTAGTTTAGTAGTAGTAGTAGTAGTAATAGTGGGTGTGGTGGTATTAGTAGTAGCAGTAGCAGCAGCAGCAGCAGTAGCAGTAGTAAGTAGTAGTAGTAGTAGTATATGTAGTAGTAGTAGTAGTAGTAGTAGTATAGTAGTAACTAGTAGAGAGTATTAGTATACTAGTATGTAGTAGTAGCAGCAGCAGCAGCAAAGCAGCAGCAGCAGCAGCAGCAGTAGTAGTAGTAGTAGATTAGGAGCACAGCAGCGGAAATAAAAACGGAAATGGTACTATCACTTATATTGTAATGTTTATAATCAAAGCACATCTCTATTTTTTTTGTCAAAAATCTATTCTCTTCTACTTATCAACACATCAGTGGTTTTAGACTCTGACAACAACAACAACAATGAAAAAGCAATTTTTTAAAAAATTCTAATGAAAACAGAAAGGTTCTAAAGCAAGGCAAATCCTGATCCTGAGCAGTCCGGTGCCTGAAATCTCAGTGGAGCTACCAGATGATTATTGATGCTTGGCTGTTTCACACCCCCCCTCACGCCACTTGATGAGTGTTGGACCAACCTGCATGTCTCTTGTTTTAACACCACCAGTATCCCTCCCCCCACAAATGTTATGTACGGGTGTTAAAAGACAAGAGCCATCATCCTGTTCTTTGTCTGTCTCTCTCTGTCTCTCTGTTTTTCTGTTTCTTTGTCTGTCTGTCTGTATGTCTGTGTATCTCGCTGTCTCTCTGACTCTCTGTATGTGTCTGTCTTGTCTGTCTGTGTATGTAAAATCTGTGATGCCTGTTTTGTTTCTGTCTCTGTCTGCCTCAGCCTCTGTCTGTCTGTCTTTGAAATCTGTCTGTTTGTCTGTCTGTTTGCCTGTCCGATCTCTCTCTCTTCTCTCATCTCTCTCTCTCTCTCTCTCTCCTCATCTCTCTCATCACCTCACTTCTCTCTTCTCTCTCTCTCTCTCATTCTCTCTCTCACTCTCTCTCTCTCTCTCTCTCTCTTTCTTTCTTTCTTCTTTTCTTTCCTTTCTTTATTCTATTACTCTCTCTTTTTCTCTTTTGACGAAAATAACAAGTCCAGATAACAGAACACTAAATGTTACAAATCGCCATCAAAACAGCACACTAAACCAAAAAACTGGATATTCCTTGGTGGTGTCTAATCATTTCCAGACTCCAGACCCCCAGCTCAAACCTTTGTCACTTATCGATTGAACCAGAGTGCTAAGGCTTTTGTTAGAATGTGTCCTTAAAGGACAATGAGGGAATAGTCTTTATTCATGACGAGCTTTAAACTGGAAAGTAAATGTTTCAGTAATTGCGTCAACAGATATGCAGATAATTATCAATTTATGAAAATTAAAAGTACTCTCTGTTTACGTAACCTACCAAACGCTGGCACAAGTCATAATGCCTATTTATATTCTATTTTCCACATACATGATAAATTAAGATAAAATACGTCACTGTGAGATCTCTACTACTTTTGCTGACTTAAAACGCACTAACGATCTCCACCTATACTTACTACGTACTACATACTTTAATAATTTGATGATTAAATACAAAACAAGACTGAAAAACTCCACATGTAATTAAATTTGCATCTTCTGAAATTTTCAAGACTGTTTGAAAGGGGAAGGGTTTGTAAGCTCTTCGTTCAAACGAGATGCCCAAGAAAACACATTGTTAAAATAAACACATGACCCTCCATCCCCTTTCCCCGCTTTTCCCTAGTACAAAAGAAGAGACTGGGAAACCCAATTGTTTTTTAATTTAAACCATTTTAGCGCTGTTTTCCCCCCATGAGAACAAATAACCAGAGGACGGGATTTGGGTGAGGAAAGGGAGGCAGACTCAATCAGACCAACAAGTAGTTATCTCCCCTTTTCCCGTCACTCCTTTCATAAGGCTGGTTCTGTAATCCCCAAAAGATCCGCCACTCTCGTCTTGTTATTGTTTCAATTGAAAGAAGCTGGCTAATGTTGTTTTGGGTTTAAACGCTTGATGCAAATGGGTCTTTTCAGTCAGCCGGCGTTTAAATAGCAGGGTTTTCTGCTGTGAGCATTTCTTCCTTTGAACTTATTCTCGGTTGCAAGCATAGACAGCAAAATGCTGTTCTCTGTTTTATTAAAGCGCTTTTGTCGCACCTGAAAAGTCAGGCTCAGTACATCCGACTTCAGCGTAAAAGAGAATAGTTATATTTTAATTTTATCTAGAAACAATGGAGGAAAACGGGCCAAAAAAAAGGCAGAAAAAATAAACAAGAACAAGGTGACAGAAAGAAAACGAACAAGGCGGAATTAAAGATGGGAATAGAAAAGAAGAAATTCCCCGTACATAGTTTCCAGAATTTTGGGGGTGCCTTTATACTAACAGGGTCTTGGATCCCCCCGCAAGAAGGCTTTGAACACAATGAGTGATTCCGGGACCTGATCAATGGGAAAGAATTTTTTTCTAAAACGGCCAGCTGTCTTCATTACAGTGTGGGTTTTAGCAGCTTCATAAAAGTCACGACTGTTTGCAGGAAGAGGGAAAGAGGAACAGATGAGACATACATTTTTTTGAACTCCACACACAGTCATAAACAGGTCCTTCCATTGTGCTATCAATGAAAGACAGTCAAACCAGAGAGCACATAATTAGACTACAGGATATCAGAAAATGGGGAAAAAAAAGACCCCAAAATTGGAAATTGAAACAGGCCTGGAATTTACAGGATCAGTACATAATCTCAGAAAAACAAAAAATATCCCAGGACCTACCTACTAAAGACAATATGGTCGGGGACAAAACTTGGATTCTTTGGCTTTTTTCAAATTTATTAGTTCCAATCTCTCTTTTGGTTGAATAGTCATGCATTTTAGCAGTCCCATTAAGAAATCAAAGTATGGGTAGGGGGGGGGAGGGGGGGCCGGGGGGTGGGGGGCTAAAAGAAACGGTCCCCTATCCTAAACCCTCGTCTGTCCCTAAAGCCTCTGCCCTGTCCTTCTCTCTGTCCTCTCTGTCTCTGTCTCTCTGTCTTTTCTGTCTCTGTCAGCTGTCTTTCTGTCTTCTGTCTGTCTGTCTGTCCTGTCTGTCTGTCTGTCTCTCTCTCTCTCTCTCTCATCTCCTCTAACTCTCTCCTCCTCTCTCTCTCCCATCATCTCTCTTCTTCTCTCTCCCTCTCTCTCCTCTCTCTCTCTCTCTCTCTCCTCTCCTTATTCTCTCTCTCATTGTGAACCCCTTGTGTGCCCAAACAAAGCAGCCACATTTTGAAACTTTTGCTATTAAATCGAACTCTCAAACCCCCCACCAGTATTATTGACAAAACGCTCCATGAAAACAGGCGTTACAACATCGAGGGGGACATACAAGGAACAATTTTGCCGCTGTGAGCAAGGATCTAGTTCCTCCCCCTAAATTGGGGGGGGGGGGGGGGGGGGGGGGGGGGGGGGGTAGCATTAAGTGGATAGCAAAGAGGAGAGAGTTGACGTGATCCCTGATGGATAGTTTTGTTAAATCATTAAGAGGGGTGGTTTTTTGTGACTAGAAAATATATCAATAACAGGGAAAGGAAGGGTACTTGGGTCTATTGGACCTTGAATTTTTGGTTTTTGTGCCGTCTCGGAGAAAATTGCAACAATGGAAAAATACTTAGTACACATACATACACAGGTTTCTGGTATAATTTTTTCTGTTAGTGATAGTTGTCTTTGTTATGCAGGGACAGCCAATCATGTAGTTGTTTGCGTAAACACAGCTTGTTTTTTCTTCAATGACTTTCTTAAATTCCATTAAGGATGTTGGGTTTAGTTGGTGTGGTTTCTAGTTAGCTGGAAAACAGATAAATTTGCTAGCGTTACCTAAATTTTAAACTCAATTGTCAATACCTAAATAACTTTATTTTTCACAAAATTTTTGTCAGTTTCTCAATTTGCTAAGTAGCTACTATTGAAAATGACTGATATTGCACTAGAACACATACTTTAAATCAAAACTCCACGACGACACACTTTTTTTATAAAATAAATTGCTTGTCAATAACTTCCAAAAAGGGAAAAAAGCAAGTGACAACCAAGCAATGACCTCCCGCACTTCCCAAACCATTTGATTTTTTTAGAGGATAATGACCATGCCACGTTTTCCCTTCCCCTTTTTTCTCTGCATTTAAAAGCTGAGAAGGTTTAGAGGTGCCAAAACATCAAAATGTCAATTGCCTTTTTTTCCGCAGCAACTCCCCCCCCCCCCCCCCCCCATCCCTGTCCAGAACAGCCAAACAAATAACGAGAGTGTTCCCCCCAAATTTTTTTCTGGAAAAAATTTCATGCTTTCCTATTTTAAAAAGATGCCCAAAAATTTTTAAAGATTTACTTTTCCTAAGTTGAAAGGGAAAACAATATAGCAATACTTGTGAATTCACAAAACAATGGGAGGGCCCGCCAGGTACCTCTTTTTTATGCACCTTCTACCACCAACATTAGAAGGTTTCATTTTATAACTTTTATTTTCCTTATTTAATTTTCACACAAAAAAAATTACAGTTTTTTGGGCCCCAGGGGGAAACCACACTTATTTTGTCTGGAGGTCATAAAGTCTCCAGTTTTTTCTTTCCCCTGCCCACCACCGACTGGTAACCCCCCCCTCGGGGATTTTAGAACATTAGATTTGAGAAATGTGTAACCTTATCCACCAAGGCAATTTCGTCCATGCCCTCGTTACTGTTTAAAAGCAAAAATATCACCCCACCTATCATGCACAGACATGAAAATACTGCAAACTCAATTAATGAGTTTGTAATCAACCACATGATCTTCTTTCCACACAGGACTGAGGCATGAAAAAAGGGGGAATAGTAAAAGATTGAGTGAAGGGAGATAAACTCAGGCAAGTAGTTTTATGTCCCCTTCCTCCTTGTCATTCACGCCCTTCAAAAATTAGGCTATTTGACCTTGAAAACAAGAAGCCACTCTCGTCCATTGTTGTATTTCATTGAATTGAAAGCCTGGTGGTAATGTTGGTTGTAATGAAACACTCGATGCAATTTAGGTTCTTTGTCTGTCAGCAAGCGTGTAAAAAAGCAGGTTTTTTTACTCTGATTTTTTTTTCTTCTTCTTCCAGTAGCAAAACCGTGAGTCGCAAGAACCTAAACAAATTAGAAGAAAGCATTTTTTAAGTCATCAGGTTGTACTCCATCAGAGTGGTGCACGAGCTAGCACAAGACACTGCAATGAATGAACCGCAGGAAGAAGAGACAGAAGTAATGGATGAAAAAAAACATACAAAGTCAAAGTTTGCCTCATCTTAACATTGCAGATGTACTCCCTGTACGTTACTTCCATTATCCCCATCACACAAGACAACCATCATTACCCAGACACCTTCATCTGTCATACATTTTCAGAATCATAATCACAACGGGTATGTCAGTGTCAGCCCCCAGTGACATGTACACACATGAAAAGGCTCAAAGGGATCACAGAGTTAACATTACGTTGTGGGCAATCAACATATATGTTCCGTTCTGAAGTATGCAACACCTTATGTCATCCTGTTTTCGACTCGTTCCTTTTACCAAACTAACCTAAAAGGAGTCATTAATATTTGCTGAGGCATAGGGAAAAAATACTAGATAACATGCTATTGAACCTAGAATATATTTCTTTTGCTACCACGACCATCTACTTTTAGTAAAAAATAAAAATAAGGAATTTGTACGGAGTACTAAATATACAGTAATAAAGTACATTTGCAAATCGTAATGAAGTAGCAGCAGTCAGCTACAGCATCAGCCACCACCACCAACAACCAACAAACAACAGTATTAACAACAGCAGTAGCAGCAGCAGAAATAGCAGTAAATTTATTGTAGTATAAGTAGTATTTATTATAGTAGAAGATGGTTTGTAACATGATCCTAAGTCTATAGACAACTGCCAATCCGTAGGTTAAAAGCAATAGATAAAGTTATTTTGTCTGGTATTTTCATGTCAGGAGATGACCAAACTCTATTCACTGTGAAATGTAAAAACTTACGGTACATACATAGGTCTAGGACTACTTATCATTTCCAAAGCAGTACCTAAAACCACGCTGTGAAGTATAGCAGATGAACTAACGATGATTGCTTTTTCCACATCTATCCTCACTGCCACTTTGATGGACTAGGGGACCAACTGCATGCCTCTATGTTTTCACAACACCACCACCACTGCTCCTCACAGCATGGAGTGTGAAAACACAGAGCCATCTCACCCTCTATTGTCCTCTCTCTCTCTTCATCCTTTCCACTTTTCCGGTGATATGGTGGTTTGGCTGGTAAGAAATCAGAACATGCATGTTACCAATTGCCAGCAAATAGAAACATTAAATCAAAAACTTCACTATTTTGGTCTATGCCTATAAGCTCCTGACATGGTCTAATGAAGAAAAGTTCAAGTCATTTTACAGGCATCTTAAGAATAACAAAAAAGATCTACACCCACCCACCTCCGAATGAAGACTTCCCCCCTCACTCTCTCCCATCATCTCGCTCATCTCCCTCTCTCACTCAATCCTCTCTCCTCTCCTCGTCTCTTCCCGAATCTCTCTCCCTCTCTCTCTCTCTCCATCGTCATCCTCTCTCTCAAAATCTCTCACTCTCTCTCTCTCTCTCTCTCGTCTGCCCACCTCTGTAAAAACATAAGCGCTGTCCCTCAAACCAAGGCAGCCTATTAAAAAAAAAAGATATTTGCTTTCATAGATCAATTCAACACCAATCATATAATATTTGACAACATCTTGATGCAAATAGGATTCTTCTGCCTACAAGCTATGGTACAAGAACAAAATAAGTTTGCTTTTACCGCTTGATGCTTGCTCACTCTTCCTCTGAGCAAATGTGTGTAGTCATGGGAACTAATTAAATGGGAACAAAAAAAGAATCTGCTTTAAGCAGACGAGTCAGATTGTTTCCATCACACGAGATGGTCGGAGGGATGACTGTTGCTTTTAGCAGTAGAAGTGAGCGAGAGAGCTGTTGAGGGGGGTGTAATGGTCTGTAGAAGAGTGTCAACGACCTTGTCATTATATTATCATCTCTTTAAGCCACTTTAGCAGTAAAAAGTTATAAAGGAACCAATCGAATCACAAGAAAGTCTAAGAGTCTTTCATTGCTGTATTCTGATGTATGTCTTCCAGTTAGCTATCATTGCGAAAGTACATAATAGTGTACAAGCTCAGTAAGTGAGTATGTTATGCTATTTATTTGGTTAGTAAATAAGTTGGTTTAAATAGTTAGTTAGTTAGCAGGTTAGCTATTTAGGTTAGTAGGTACTTAGTTATGCTAGTAAGTTAGTTAGTTGGCTGGTTGTTTGTTGGTGGGCTTGGCTGGCTGGTTAGTTGTGTTGGGATGTGTTTGGTTGAGTTGTTGTTGGGTTGTTTTGGTTGGTTGGTTGGGTTGGTTGGTTGTTGGTGGATGGTTTGTTGTTGTTGCTTGGTTTTTTGTTCTATTGGGGGTTTTTGGTTTGGGTTTTTTGTTAGTTAGTTTTAGTTAGTTATAAGTGAGTTAGTTTAGTTAGTTAGTTAGTCATCAGTAGAAGTAGTAGTAGTATTTTAGTTTAGTTAGTAGTTAGTGTAGTAGTAGTTAGTAGTAGTTAGTTAGTAGTAGTGTGTGTTGTTTGTTGTTTTTGTTTGTTGTACTAGCAAGCTAGCTAGCACCATAAAGCTCCCAATATTTTAAATTTATTTCTGGTGCTTTTCCCCACGGACTAAAAAGACTGAGACAAAACATTTGTGACAAAAGCAAAGAAAAAGATGTGAGGAACCGGGAAGTAGAAGAGCAAAAGGGGGGAAAAGGGGGGTAGGAAAACAAAAGGGGGGACAAACCCCAAAATTTTTAAAAATTTGGGCCCTTTTGCCTTTTTTTTTTTTTTTCCCCCCCTTTCTTTCCTCCCATCGTAAGGGTTAGTTTGTGAGATGAACAAGACAACCATTTTTGTTGTCATCTAAATAAAATCAAGACCAGCTTATTTTTTTTAAACCCAAAACCGGGAAATAAAAACAGGTTTCTGGCTTTGTCAACATGCCAAGATCAGGGCTTTGTCTGTGAGCCCCTTTTCCGAAGACATGTCGTGAGTCACAGAAAAAAATTAACTGGAAGGACTGACTCCCCCAAAACCTTGAGAATTCATCAAGGTTTGCACAATTTTTTTTTCGGGCATGATGTTGAGGACGGACAAAGAAAACCCCATCTCTCCTGGGGCTAGAAGGGAGCTCTTTAAGGGCAGCTCTTTTTTTGGGGGGCAATTGTGGCTGCCCCTGGAAAAGCCGACTCTGAAAAAAAGAAGGGAAAGGGAAGGGGAAGGTTGAAGAACAACGCCCCAAAAAAAAGGGTTAGTAAATTAAATCACAGATTTTTTGGGGTGGATGACAGAAGCATAACTTTTGGAAAAAAAAAGATGAACCCAAAAAGGAGAAGCAAAGTTCTGCGGGGTTTCGGGCCACCCATGTAACAAAACCTGACAGATGTAGGTCACTTGGGATAGGGTGCTGGGAGTTTCTGGTTTTCACTTAGGTATTGTGTCATGGGTCTCTGAAGTCATGACATTTTTCGACATTTTTTTTTTGGTTTAAATTTTTTTTCGTTAAAAGGCATGCTTTTTAAACCTAAGGGCTTCAAATTCCGACACAATAGAAATGTATTTTTAAATGAAAGGGGGGGTAATAAGCATTATAGTAAATTTTCAGGGGTAAAACAAAGGGAAAAACTATTTCTTAACCAAATACATAACCCTCACTTCCTCTGTCCTCTTTTTACAGGTTCCTGAACTGCTTTAATCTCCCTAACAAGGGGACCTCCCTGTCCTCAAAAAATAAACCCAAATATTAGCAATGATGCAAGCCAAACCTGATTGGGAAAATAACTGTGTCCATATAAAACCCTCAAAAGTTTTCAATTTAATCATTCCAAGGGGCCAGAAGATATGAAAAACGGGCAAAAGGGGGGGAGAAAGAAGGCAACCCAAAGAAACTGATGAATCGCTCTTACTCATTGCTTGTCTCCTCTCCAAAGACATCTTGTGTGTAATGAAAAAAGGATCTTTCTGTGGTATTTGTTCTTATTAGATTTAATCAGCACCACCTACCACTTGGGTTGAGGACAGCTTGAAGCTAATCAGGTTTCTCTACAGCATGCCAGGACACCGGAGCCAGTTTGCTGCTGTGAGCTAGCTCCTCATCCTTGACAATTTTTGAGTCATGGAACTATTAATAAAAGGAGAGCCGCTTTAAAAGGGAGGTTTATCCATTACAGGGTGCATGTAGCTGTCTCGACATTGGCCAGCATGGTACAGAAGAAAGAGAAAACTTAGGTGCTGAAAAGATGTGGTGGAAATTCCCACGAAGACTGAACTAAACACAAGCTAGATTGATAAGATCCTTCAGATCTTTGGAAAACAGAAATGATGGACCACAAAAAGGCATTGAAAATAGGTTACGTTTTTGGGGGTGTTTTATCCCCTTGTTTCACTCAAAGGCCAATTTTAGCAATTTTAAAAAATTAAATTTGGGTTATTAGTGCATAAATTAAAAGTGAAGCTTTTTGATGTTTTTTATGTGGTGAAACATCAAGAGTTTATAAAAAAGTTGTTGGAAGCAATGAAAATAAAAAATGATATAAAACCATTTAAAAATTTTTTCAACAATTAAACGCCACCTAGTACCTTTTTCATTTAACAATATTCAATTCGCTATTTACCATAATAAAACTATAAATCTTAAAACTTTAAAAATGAAAAAATATTTATTGTTTTTGATAAACCAAGTCCAAAGAAGAATTCATGATTTAAAGTGTTGGTAAGAATAAAACAGCACCCAAAGCTTGCCCAAAACCCTTTTCCCCTACACTTGGGGCGCTATCATGCCACCTTTTTTCCCAGCTCCCTACAACGCTACCTGATATGCACACAAAAAAAAAATCACATCACTATTAGCATAGCATCTTCCTTAAATACACAGCACAGGGTGATGATGTTTATTAGAGCTTGTCACTCGTCACCCCCAACCCCGCGATCCCTCCCATCCTTATAAAAGTTTCCCTATGGTTAAAACCAGAATTCCAAGACCCGTATCACCCACCAGGGCATTAAGCAAAGCATGACATCGCCAAATTTCATACACCTCAAAACTGCTTTAAAATCAAGTAAAAAAACACTTTCCCCTTTGGGGGACTAAAAGGGACGTATGAGTCATGAAGAGCATAACAAAAGATAGCAAAGTAAAAAATTACTTGTGCCCCCCTTCCCTGCTCCTTTTCCCATTTCCAATAATGCCTTCTTCCACAAAAAGGGTTTAGCTAACAAAACAGCAAACGCAGCTCCATGTTTGTGGTGGTTTTTTTTTAATTCCGGCATAACACAGCTTTTGAGGGAGGTTTCAAAAATTTTTTATCTGGCCTTGGGTTTTAAGAACAATAGTTCTTTTTATTAGTTTTTTTTTTTAAACAGTTTAGGGGATCACAAGGAATTTTCTGGTGAAGAGAATGTTCTTAGGTGACACGTTTCAAGAGAATAAAATTAAAAGATGCTTGTATTGTTCACTGAAACTACCTCTGAAAAAAGTTAAGTGAAGGAGGTTGGGAATTTAAAATAACAGCCAAATCAAAATTTTTGTGAAATAGGTTTTCATTTGTTAGTTTTAAAATCTGTCGATTTTTTTTTTCAAAAACCAAAAGTAATGTAATGTGTATTTAACTTCTGTCTGAATACTGTTTTACCAAACTGGACGGGCTAGGATGGCCCCAAAAGAAAATTAGGACAAAGGTGGAGGCAAATTTTTTTGTGCGGGAATTGTGACCCCAAAGGGGTGGGAAGAAGGAAAAGAGGAGGTGTAGGAATGATAAAAGGAAGACGAACCAAACCCAAAAAAAATTGGCCTTTTTTCCACTTTTTCTCCATTTCTTTCCCTCCCATCAAAAAGGGTTTAGCTGTGAATAAAAACCAAGAAACCAAAGTTTTGTTGTCACCTAACTGATATCAAGCCCCAGCTTTATCTCTTTAAAAAAAAAAAAACTGGAAAAAAATTGGGTTTTCTGGTTTGTCAACACCCTTTAAGATAAGGGCTTTGTCTGGGACTCCTCTTTTCCTAAAAATTTTTTGTGAGTCACAGACTGATTAATTGGAAAAGGCCGACTTTTTTCCCCCCTCCTTGAAAAGTTTTAGGACCCATTACAAAAATTTTTCAGGCTTTTGCCCTTTTTGGGGCAAACTGGACCTGGTAGACCAAATTCTCTTCCGGGAAATTGGAGAAGGAAAGCCTCTTTAAGGACAGGGTTTTTATTATTTTGAGGGGGCAGCTGTGGCTGTTCTAAAAAAGACCAGAGTCGAAAGGAATGAAGGAAAAGGGGAAGGACGAAGTTTGAAAAGAACAACGGGAAACAAAAGGGCATGTAGTAACAATTCATCAAAGAATAGTCTGGGTGGTTTTACAGAAGCAAAATACTTTTTGGGAAAAAAAAGTGGAAACCCATAGGGGAGACAACGGGATTTTTGCGGTTGGCCACCAATCTAGACAAATATCTGACAGGTTGATCAGGTAATTGAGGAATTTGAAAACTACAAGTTTTTCGTTTTTCCTTTTAAGTTGAAATTTTCTTTTTGTCTATTGTGAAAAGTACTGTATATAAACAACTTTTCTTTTAAATTTTGTTAGGAAGCATAGATTAACCATGAAACACTTGCTATTTTTTTGAAAAAAAATAAGTTTGTGATTTTAAAAAACAAAACAGCACTGTTTAAAAAATGCATGATCCTTAAAGTAAGCAAAAAAAAAAGTTTAAAGAAACAAAATATTTTTGTTTTAGTATGAATTGCCAGCCTCAAAATTTTTTTTTCTTTGAAAAAGATTGTTTGAATGGTTTATCATTTTATAACAAAAAAAATTTCTACTCCCAACATTGAAGACAAAATCATACAAATTACTAAAGCCACCAATCAGTATTCACCATTTTTCATCCCTCACTTCCTATTTACTCACCCAGTACCCTTTTTGACTTTCTTTTGCATTTGTTCCCTACAGTCTGTTACCCATTTAAGTCATACGAGTCTTTGCATGAATTCCTGATGGAGAAAAAATTGAAAAGGATTGGAAGTGACACGGAACACAACACCCAACAGTCCCCCCATTCAAAAGCTATCTGCGAGTTAAACACAGGAAATCCCATAGGAAAGCAAACCATTTCAGATGATGGCCAGTCGATGTTTTCCCCTTCCCTTCTCCACTACCTCTCCACCCTCTCCCCCCTAGTAAAAGATGCTTACAGTGTTCAACCCTAACCAAAATCCATTTTTTTAAACACTAATTTTCTTTTTCGAATTCATGTGTGAACAAATGATCAATTTGATCCAATCCCTTTCCCATGTTTTCTAGCCAAATATTTTTTTCACTTCCATAGTTGGCCCTTCCCCCTGAAGGAAATCCCACAAAATTTTAACCAAAAACCCAGAGTGTTTTAAAGAAAAATATCATCTCAGCGCACAAATGCAGTTTTTCCTAATCGGGTTTTTTCCCCAACTGAGTCAAGAAAACAGCTGAAGAGTGTCAAAAATTTCATTCAAATGGGGGCCTGGAAATACTGAAAAGGACAAGAGGTGACAAGAGGTGACAATATCTTTTTTTTTAAAAAACAGATCCTAGGGGAACATCAGGCAGGCTAAAGGAACTGATGATTCAACCCCCTTTCAACTCCTTCCCCTTCCTTATTTCCAAAAGATTTTTTTTTGCGCAGGGGAAAGAACCTCGGCTGGGTATTTGTTTTTAAATAGATTAATTCAAGCACCCAGTCAACACTGGTTTGGGACAGGCTTGATGCAATCGGGTTTCTCTACGGGCTTTGCCAGGATACAAGGAGCGAGTTTGCTGCTGTGAGCTGGGCCTCCCTCATCCTGTAAACAAATGTGTGAGTCAAGGGAACAAATTTTAATAAAAAAGGGAAGAGCCTGCTTAATTGGGTTTTGTCTTCATTAGGGGGTGCTTGTGGCTGCCTCAGACCATTTTCCAGCATTTGGTAAGGAAAAAAGAAAGGAGATGCATGAAAAAAAAGTATTGGGAAAAAAATCATTAAGTGAGGGACTTGGGCTTGGCTATGCCCCTTTTTTAAACAGATCTTGCTGGAAAGATTTATAGTTGTGTTATGGCAGGAAAAAGTAAAGAAAAAAAAAATTGGTGTAGGGCGTTTCTCCCCTGGGGAAAGCCCCCAAATTTTCCACGCAAAAAAAACTGCTGAAACATAAAGGGGTTATAAATAAAAATAAATAAAAAAAAAAGACAGAAAAAGGAAATGTCGATATTTTTTCCCTTTTTTTTGGGCACCCTTTGGGAAAATTGGTTAGGTCAAATGCCAATAAATGTATATAAAAAAGTTTATGATGATGCAAGTCCTATCTAAGCCCTTTTTAAAATTTTTGATGGGGGGAAAAAAAGATATATTCCTTACAGCCATTAATTTTTCCATGAAAAATTGAAAGTAAAATTTCTTTGTCTATTTGTCCCAAATTAAGAAAATTTTAAAGTCACAGATTTGATTTTTTATTACAAGATTTGAAATTGCTCATACATATAACAATAGATTTAAAAGAAAAATGAAATCTATGATTTATTAGATTGGTAAATTATGTTAGAGGGAAGAACAAGGAAATTAGCTCAGTTTCAGTTGTTGGTGAAGGATGTTGTCATGGCTAGGCAGCTTGCAGAAACTCCCTTATCGCATTGCAGATTGCTATGTTATTGCCAGCTTCCTGCAGAGCTGGCACTCTATCTGATAGATGCCAGGCCGAAAATACTACATCACTAATATCATAGCGTGCTCCATCCACCAGTACAGGTGTGATGATGTAGAATATGTCACAACATGTCACCACAAACCCACCCTTGACCCATCTCCCATTGCAAATGATTTGTATAGTTTGGACCAACAGAATATCACGATGTCTCACCCCACAGTGCACTAAAGCAAAACGTAAACTCCGATAGCTCAACTTCTTTTTTTTTTTAAAATACGATTTAAAAGTGATAAAAACACCATTCTCCATATGGAATGAGACGATGGCAGAGGATATGGGGGTGTATATACAAAACTGAGAATAACGAAAGACATATAAAAGTATTTCCACCCCACCCACCCCCCTAAAAATGCAACTCTGATCATTCTTTTTCGTATCATGAAAGTTAAGCAGTGTGAAAAAGCAGATTGGTTGCTCTCATTTTGTTGGTTAAAATTGATTTCAAGTCTCACCCAGTAATGTGTGACAAAAGGCTCCACGCTTAACTGGTTTTCATGGCGCATAGGGATTGAAGAACAAGTTGGTATCTTCTTCTGGTTGGGGTTGGTGTTTTTTAACACCGCAGTGAGTCACTGGGACAGTTTATGGCAAAGGAGAGGGGGGTTCTTAAGTGAGGAAAGCAGATAGTATGGGTTACATTGTGCCTGTTATTGTTTCATTAAATCACCTAGGAAAGTGTTGGTGTGAGTGAGAAAGACAAAAAGTTTGGAGAGATGGCAGAGAATTCAAAACCATGAACTAAAAAGTTTGGCTGAGTGTTACGATTCATCTAGGACAATCATGTTACATGATCAAGGTGTTTGTTTCTGAAAACCGATGATTCAGCTGGGAGAGTACTGTAGTCCCATAACTCCTGTCATTTCTGAAAGAATATATCTACAGAGAATCTGGTGTCACCAACAATGCATACTTTGCTGTTTGCCATCGTCACCAGTTGATAGTTGGAGGTCGTGTCCAAAGCCAGCACTGACTTCCATCTGAGTAAACTACATTAAAACACTATACTTTTCTCTCATTTTATAACTTTGGCCAAAGGCACGCAACTGCTTTTTTGCTACTATGTATTGCGTAACCATATCAGGGATATCACTATATCATTTTTCAAGTTGTAGTGTTTTTCCTATGATTGTCCAAATGCAGACAGAATAAGTGTCAGTCAAACACACACTTGCTCACATATTCTCTCTCAGTCACTCACTCACTAATTCCTCATGAGATGGCCTAGTGGTTAAAACATTGCGCTAGCCATCTGACGATCCGGGTTCGAATTCGTTTGAGGGGATTTTTTCCCCAGGATTCATATCAGTGCAGACTCCACTCTCCCCAAAGTAAATCGTTTAGAAAACAATAAAAGCGAGGCCCGTGTGAAAAACGCACACAGAACATCTTGCGCACAAGTTAAAACCTGTTCTGCTTTTCGATAGAGTAGGCCATTGTCTGCTGGTGTGAACAGATGACAAAATTTACAAAATCACATACACTTGGGGACTGGTTTTTAAAAAAGCACATAAATGCATATTCCATTATTCTCAATATGAAAGAATAACATTCAATAAAAAAAATAAAAAATAAGCGCACTCACTCACTCGCTCAATCACTGCTAAACACAATTATCATTTTCAAAGACACATTTTATTTCATTAATTCCTAAGGGACAACAAAAGTGGGAAAAAAACAGACCGGGTGGGGGGCCAGTGAACCCACAGACTCAATGGAATTTCTTCAAAAATCAAAATCTGAGGAATGCCAAGAATCCAGGCACGCAGGACCAGTAAACAACAGTTCCAAATGAAAAGTCAGTCACATCTTCCCTTTTCCCTCCCCTTCCCCCTCCTTCCTCCTTCTCTCATCTTTCGTCACCTGATAGACGCAATGCAAATGTTGTGTCCTCGTTCAGAACTACATCTTTTGTTTGGGAATACAGGCGTGAACGGACAAGATGGTTTGGATTCTTCTCTCTATCTCCTGTCTGTATCTCTCAGTATCTGTCTGTATGTCTGTCTGTATATTTGTTATGTATCTCTCTGTCTGTCTGTCTGTTTCTCTCTCTCTCTCTCTCTCTCTCTCACTCGCTCTCTCTCTCTCTCTCTCTCTCTTCTCGTCCTCTCTCTCCTCTCTCTCTCTCTCCTCTCTCCCTCTCCCTCTCCCTCTCCCTCCCACCCCCCCTGTTGTCAAATCCTATCCGCTATGTAAATGGTTTTCTTCTCTCCTGGGGGGAATCGTCTTTATAGTGACTGCTCACAGAGATGTTAGGCTAGAAGCAAACACCACTGCCACACGCACATACATACAGACACCAAAAATACATACAAACACACAACACACACACACACACACACACACACATACAACATACAAAAACTACCAAAACAACAAACATACATAAAACACATCATACATACATACATACATACATAAAATAACATACAGCATCCACTTTGTTTCAAATCTGATTTGCTCAGTTGAGTCGACGTGTCGTCTAGCTACGTTGAGCCAAGGGAGACAAAAGGGGAGGCAGGCCTAGAGAGCTGGTGATAATTATTACCTCCTCGTTCGTTCCCGTCCTAGTTTCAGTCGAAACTGTAGTGTGTTTGAAAACAAGACGCTGCTCTTGTATGTGTATGTTGTTATTAGAATGAATTTATAGCACCAGCCAATATTGTTTGGGGAAAAAGGGTTTTATGCTAATCAGGTTTCTCTACAGGGAAAGCCCCAGGATACAAGGAGCAAGTTTGCTGCTGTTGTGAGGTCTGTGAACAAAAATGTGTGAGTCATGGGACAATCTTTCATAGGAGAAAAGAGTGTGCTTTAAACGCAGGTTGCCTTCATCATTACAGGATGATAGTTTCTGTTCCAGACATGGCATGGCTAAACGCTGGTATAGTGGGAGGGAAATAGGGTTTCGGATGTGATGGTAGAATTTGTTAAGACCATATGTAGCAAAAGTAACTGCCCATATGTTTGGAACAGCTGGAGATCAGGCAGTAGTTTCTAGTGGCTTACGTTATGGCCTGAAGCTTGCAAAACAGTATGAAAACACACTAAATTCGCTTTCTTTTTTTTTTTTCTTTATTTTTGGTGGGGTGAGTCTGCTTTCTGGACATTCGTGCTGGAAACTTTCCCCCGCTTTTATCGCTACATTTGTTTTTGCTTTTTTCCCTTACCCCTCCCCCTCTCTCCCCTTTCTCTGTTTTCTCTCTCTCTCTCTCTCTCTTCTCTCTCTCTCTTTCCTCTTTCTAGTTCGTTTTTTTCTTTTTCGTTTTCTCTCTCCTCTCTCCTCTCTCTCTCTCTCTCACTCTCTCTCTCCCCTCTCTCTCTCTCTCTCTCTTCGCTTATTTTCTGTGTCTACCCGGCCCATTTCCTGGCTTTCCTTTTTCAAGTAAATCTGAAATTTTTCTTTATGGACCTTTTAAGAGTGCCCTCAAGACGGAGTGGTCAGCTTGAGGCCAGTAGACAATATCTCCTGCAGAGTCACAAGAGAAAGGGGAAGACCAATGCTCCGCATTTACTCAGTATGTCAATATGGCCATCACCATCATCACATTATCATTTCCCCTCTAATTCTTTCCTTCTCTTGGTGTAGCCTTCCCCTTGAACTGATATTCCCGCGTGTGATAAAGCTCTCATATCACGGGAGTATTAAACCAAAGCATGGCTTCAACCATCCCAGATCAAATCTAATTCAAGCTGATTTTCGGAATCAAATGATGGGTACAGTTCCTCGAGTGGACTGAAAAGATGGAAGGGGAAGGTGGGGGGGGTGGGAAGGGGAGAAAAAAAAAACACCCAAGGCAAACAGCAATAGTTTCTCGCCTCCCCTTCCCCATGCCTTTTCTCTGCCTTTCCCACTCCCACCCATCACGAGGGTTTAAATCGTGTGAGGAAACGGAACGGCCCGCTCTTGTGTTTGTTGTCAAATTGAATTCAAGCACCAGTCAGTATTGTGTGACGAAAGGCTCGATGCTAATTGGGTTTCTGGGCGTGTGGGGGGTTAGAAAACAGGTTGCAATCCTCTGGTCTCCCTGCTGTGTCTTTCTCTGGACAAATCTATGAGTCACCGGAGAAGATTCGTAGGAAATGAGAGTCTCCAGTCCTAGAGTGGAAAAAAGCAGGCTGTCTGCATTACATGGTACTTGTGGCTTGTTGGTATAATTCATTAAAGGCGATGTTTGCTGCATGATGGGGAATAGGTTTTATTTCTAGTAGCTAGAGTTCAACCAACATTAGTTAAAAAATCCCCTCCAACGGGAGTCGAACTCGGGTCGTCAAATTGCGAGCGCAATGTTCTGACCATTACGCTATCCCGTCCCGTGAGTTACTTTCATCTAACTAACAACTGCCTAAGTCAATAAAAGATAATAGGTATGACAGGATTCTCCTTATAATATGGTAATTCGCCCTTCTTTCAGGGTGTTAGCTGCTGTAGCAAACTTAGCCAAGCAGGAGAAGGAGAAGAAAGAAGACGAAAGATGAAGAAAGCGTGTTGGTGACACTAATGAAGAATGTCTGTGGCCAAGTGAAAGGGAGATGGATTCAGACAACAGAGAGTCCAGTTAGGGAGACGTGAACTTCCCAGTGGACTGTGGCCTTCCTTTATCTTAACTATACTGAACGGGTTGAAAGGCCACTTGAGGATTAAAACGCCACAGTTGTTTTTGTGGTCATAAACAAAGGTGTCTTCAATGATTTTGCTATGATACGTGCGAAGTCACGTAGTCTTAATGTCGGTGCGTCTGTAGTTGCAATAGGCAGAAGGGATGATGTTCTGTCGTTTTCTCTTTTTACCTGTGCTCTAAGTGACACTTCCACATTGTCCTTGGATTTAAAGTAAAACAAATTTGTGTGTAGCGTTTACAATATCAAGTTACTAGATTAGAAATACTAATTTCAGGCTTTAATACATATGAAGGGCTTTTTATGAATTTAAACAGACATAAAATTAAGTAGTTAGTATGATCTCATCTTTACTTTTCAAAAAGATAAAGATGCATTTTCTTTTGCTGTTGCTGGTGTTGTTGTTAAAATGGGACTGGGCATGAACACTTTATAATCGTAGTAGCGAATGAGTGAAAATTAATGATTAAAACAGACATGGGTTACGTTCCTTCTTGCTGTCTTTGATGGTTACCATGATAATTAATGACCATTCTTGTGGTTTGAGCCAGTTTCTACTTATCATGAAATTTGGATGGTCAACTGATAAAATGTCAT
Organism: Stramonita haemastoma; assembly: GCA_030674155.1. Lineage (NCBI taxonomy): Eukaryota > Metazoa > Mollusca > Gastropoda > Neogastropoda > Muricidae > Stramonita > Stramonita haemastoma. Next base: position 33,941,056 of record CM060324.1, read on the forward strand.
CCCTACGATGAGAGAGACCAGAGCAGGTGACGCCCATGAGGAAGACTTCCACGCAATTTATCTGCTTACATATCAAAATGCTACCTCGTTAAATATCCGTATAGCAAAGACATGTGTGAGAAGTGGCATTCTCTTCTCTTCAGTCAGAGAAAGACTTATGTGCGACTGTTTAAAAACGCACCTTGCTCCTTAGCCAGCTTGTAACTATATGAATCACAGTTTTCTGTAGGGATCTTTGTATAACAATTACTTCTTTGCTCTACAAAGAAAATTCCACAACCAGATAATTCTGTCTTTTTTATAAGTCTCTTTTTTGTTAGGTCAGTAGCTGAGATAAGAAGTATGCCTTGTCATAAAAAACTACTTTAGCCACAATCACCAATAATTCTCTGTAGTAGTAAAGATCTTTGGCAATGTCAAGATCATTATATTAACTAATGCACTTTGATTCAGACAGCGGAACACTGTCTTCTCTAATGTTTTTTGCGCGTAGTAAATTAGTCAGTATTTCTGGCATTATTGCAGTATAGCAGACGACTGTAGCAGACTACAGACAGATAAATAATGGCGAAAGTCTGGAGGCCTTCACATGATGATGACATACTGTTGTGGGGAGAGGGATGGTCCTTTAACAGTCTGAGGCTCCAGACATGGGTAACCATTGCCTGCAACAGCCTTCTGTCATAAAGTAAGGATCAAAAAAAGGGAAAGAGACGCATTTGTTTCATGAATGATAAATGGTGGGTTTGCATATTCATAACATTTTTAACTTCTGTTTACCGGAAACTTTTAGGTGCAATGAACGTTTTGTTAAACCACAAAATGCTGACTTAATTATAAGATTAATCTTTTTTCTAAACCTAAATCTTACAAAAATCCTCAAAGATATATTGCTCTCTATTGGCAGTGTATGACAAACAAGCAGTTTCAAAATTCTAAAGAAAAAATCTTTTCAACTTTAAATGCCCATCAATACATACTATTGCTTCTATCATTCTTAACGACGGGGGGAAAAATACATTCCGTTTTTATATGGTACATTATAACTACTATAATTAGTGTTTAACAAAGACAATAAACGTGCCTATAAAGGGAAAAATACCAAAATTCGCCAATAAGGAATTATTTACATCATGATTCATTGCTAATATGTGCTTTTGGGAGCAAGGGTGTTACCTGATCTTATGCATGCATATCATTCCTGGGTAGGAAGAGGAGAGATCACAAACAGCAGGGAAGTGCAGTGACACGGCACTGTAGATGGTCACTCTACTGTCAACACCCATCCTGACTACACACACACAACACACACAACACACACACACACCACACACACACACCACCCCACACACATACACACCACAGACCACACACACACACACACACTCACCACACACCACCACACCACACACACGCACACACACAACACAACACACACAACACACACACACAAACTTGCTCAGGTTCTGATTTTGGCAAATGTTTGCTTGTTGCTTGGGGCGTGGGCTATCTTCGCGGCGCGCGTTGCGCGCTGCGCGTTTGTGTGTTAGTATTGTGTGTGTAGTGTGTTGTGTGGTTAGGTGTGTTAGTGTGTGTTTGTGTGGTTGTGTGTGTTTGGGGTGGATGTTGTGTGTACGGTTCGTGCGTGCGATACGTGCGTGCGTGCACACCCCACCCCCATTTTTATACAGCTTGCATCATCCCCATTTGGCTATTTCAGGAAGGTAAAACAGAAGATCATTTACCTCATTAGCGACAGAACACAAAAAGAAAAAAAAAATGGACTCAACCATGGTTGAAGACAGACAGACAGACGGTCAGACGGACAGACGGACAGACGGACAGACAGAACAATAGAGACAGAGAGACAGAGTGAATCACATAACAACACACAACACACACAACACACACACACACACACACACACACACACACAACACACACAACACACACACACACACACACACACACAAGAGTGAGAGAAAATCGGTATACATAGACAGAGAGACAGGAGAGAGAGGGGGGTTAAAAGAAAGATGCTGAGTAATAGAGAATACAAGGGTAAGGAGAGGGGGGGTAAAAGAGAAAAAGAGCCCACACAGACGTACAGAGACCTAAACAGGCATTGAGTAAAAGAAAGAGACATGTAGAGAGGGTTTTGAGAAAAAAAAAAACGTAACAGAAATTTAAAAAAGTCAGGAACAAGAGAAAAGAATAAAGAGGGAGGAGAGGGGGGGAGAGGGCAGACAGACAGACAGACAGAGACAGAGACAGGGACAGAGATACACCGGAGAGAGATATAGAGAGGGGGGTGGTCATACAGACGAAAGACAAAGAGAGACAGAAACAGAAAGGCAAACACAAAGAGAAAAAGAGAGATAAAAAGAGAAGGGAGAGGAGAGAGAGAGAAGAGAGAGAGAGAGAGAGAGAGAAAACAGACAGAAGACAGACAGACAGACAGACAGACAACACACCACACACACACACACACACAAACACGCACACACACAGCACAGCACACACACACACACAACACAGAGACAACAAACGACAGACAATAGAGACAGAAAAAGAAAGACAGAGGGAAACGTGCGTGCATACGCGCGCGCGTGCGCACACAACGACACCACACACACCACACACACACACACACACACACACACACTTTCACACACACACTCACACACAAACACCCCAACCAAAAACAATCATAGAATACGAATGTAAAACAACCAAACTGTCAATACCTCTCTCGCAGTGTCCTGATCAAATCAAGTATTGTGTGTGTCCCCAGTGACTTTGTCCCTTGTAACTTTTAGTTTATCAATTCTCTCTGTCTCTCTGTCTCTGTATCTATGTTTGTTTGTCTGTCTGTTCTGTCTGTCTGTCAATCTCTCTATCTCTGTCTGTCTGTCTTCTGTCTTCTGTATGTGGATGTTGTGTGTGTTGTATGTATGTATGTATGTCTGTATGTCTGTATGTATGTATGTATTATGTATGTATGTATGTATGTAGTAGATGTATGATGTATGTTGTTGTTGTTTGTACTCTGTCTGTGTCTGCTGCTGTCTTCTTCTTCTGTCGTCTCTTCTCCTCGTCTTCTTCGTCTCTCTCTCTCTCTCTCTCTCTCTCCTCTCTCTCTCTCTCTCTCATCTCTCTCTCTTCTCTCTCTCATCTCTCTCTCTCTCTCTCTCTCTCTTCACACACACACAACACACACATACACACGCCGCGCCGCGCGCCGTCGCTTGCATGGCCTGCGCCGCACACTCGAAAAACCACACACACATCTACACATCACACACACACACACACACACACACACACACACCACACACACACACACACACACACACACACACACACACACACACACACACACACACACACATATTATTGAGAGGATGGGTTTTCCCATTGTTCTACAGAAAGTTTTCTGTTGTTTGTGATTTCTTGTCCATCTTCTGTTATTATATTCTTTGTGCGGACAAAGAGACTTGAGACGTCTTTTATAACATGAACATGATCTTAATGGTATCGAGAGACAATGACAACTTCACAAATGTCTGTGATTATAACTCTTTTATGAAAAGGTCATATGAAATACACAGAAGGATGTCTACCTATCTCTCTCTCTGTATTTCTCTCTCTCGTGTGTCTCTCTGTCTCTGTCTCTGTTTTGTCTCTCTCTGGTGCTCTGTTTCTGTCTCTCTCCCATCCCCCTTCTCTCTTCTCAGCTCTCTCACTCTCTCCTTTTGTCTGTCTGTCTCTGTCTGTCTCTGTCTGTCTCTGTGTCTCTGTCTGTGTCTCTGTCTCTGTCTCTTATCTTCTCTCTCTCTCTCTCTCTCTCGTCTCTCTCCTCTCTCTCTCTCCTCTACTCTCTCCTCCTCTCTCCTCTCTCTCTCCTCTCCTCTCTCACTCTCTCCTTCCTCTCTCTCTCTCTGACTAAGCATGTATGTTTGTCACGTTCTCTTTGTGTTGTAGCTGTCGTATTTTTCTTTCTTTTTTTCTTCCCTGGTCTTCTATCTGTCTGTCTACCTATTTGCTCTCTGTCTGTCTATGCGTTTGTCTGATAATTATATTATTAGTCTCTGTGCCTGTCAGCTACCCATTGGGTGTGGATGCCAAAGGCTGGATAAAGGCCAGTGTATATATACATTCATGTCATGTCTGCCTGTGGTCCCTTCTGGGGCATAGGCCGCCAACTAGCTGTCCTCCAGGCATCTCGGCTCTGGGCTAGGCGTTCCAGTTGTCCCCACGTCTTGCCTATCTTTTTCGCATCTGTATCCAGGTCCCGGCGCCAGGTATTTCTAGGCCGCCCTCTCTTTCTTTTCCCTTGTGGATTCCAGGTGAGAGCTTGTCTTGTGATGCTGGATACAGGTTTCCGTAGGGTGTGTCCTATCCATCGCCAACGTCTCTGTAGGATTTCTTCTCAACAGGCTGTTGTCTGGTTCTTTGCCATAATTCTTCATTACTGATCTTGTCTGGCCAGCGGATCTTGAGGATCTTCCTGAGGCAGGTGTTGATGAAGACCTGGATTTTCTTCATGGTGGTAACGGTGTTTCTCCAGGTCTCTGCTCCATACATTAGTATTGGCTTGATGATGGTGTTGCCGTCAGACCGAAGACCATCATCTCCACCAGGACCACCACATCCATCGGTACGTGGAACGTCAGGACCATGTACGAGACGGGGAAGACAGCGCAAGTAGCCGCGGAGATGAGGAAATTCAACCTCACCATCCTATATATACATACCTACCTCATATTGGATGATTGGCTTTCCTTTTGCTTTCGTTTACTCCATTTGTCTTTCCCGTAGTCTGTTTTAGCAGCGTGTTTCTCTGTCTGTCTGACTATCTGCATGTCTGTCTCTAGCTTTATGTCTGTCTTTTTTAAACTGTCTCTTAAACTGTCGCGTGTCTTGTATACAGATTTTCGGAGCAATAGATGTTAACGCTTGCACAACCGTTCGACTTACTCTTTTTTGGTTCTCTGATGAACAAAAGTTGCATAAATTCAGAGCTTATAATTATATCAAACAGTAGATGCAAATGGAGGAATTTGATGAATTTGGGGTAATGCTCTTCAGTGGAGTACTGTTACGATTCTCAGTAGGCCTCAGAAAGAAGAAGAAGAAGAAGAAGAAGAAGAAGAAGAAGAAGAAGAGAAGAAGAAGAAGAAGAAGAAGAAGAAGAAGAAGAGAAGAAGAAGAAGAAGAAGAAGAAGAAAGCAGAAGAACAAGAACAAGAACAAGAAACAAGAACAAGAAGAAAAGGAAAGAAAAATACGAACAACAATAACAACAATAATATCAACTGCAATGAAAAAACAATAACAAGAAAATAGAATAGAATAGAAGTGATATTGTTGTCAATATAATGATGGGCAGAGAGAAATAACTCCATAATTCAGTAAGACACCTATGACAATCTCACCGGAAACTTCAGAGACAAAAGAAAACAAAAACAAAAAAAGTAATAATCTCAACGTATAGTATTGCGTGTCTATGAAGTCAAACAGGGCTCACTTCTAAAACAAAAAACAAAACAAAAAAACACCCCTCACACACACTCACACCACCATACACACAAACACACGCACACACACACAACACACACACAACACACACACACACCAACCACACAGCACACACACACAACACACACTCACACACACACACACACACACAACACACCACACACACACACACACACACACACAAAACACACACACTAACAAACAAACACAAAACAGTAAAGCTCATCAACCTCTTACAAAATGTAGCACAATACCGAACATTCCCCCTCCACCACCACCAAAAAAAGAATTCTCCACCATCTTCTTCCAGGTCAGTCCGCCTCATTTGCATATCAACTTCCTAAGATACTATCCCGGCATGCCAGGGCCCAAAATGGGTCGTAATTAGAAATTCTACAAGTCGCTGTTCGGAGTCGCCGGATGAAGGATTAGCATGCAACTGGAACGCCACAATATTTGCCAGGCTGGAAAAAACAAATTTGGTTTCTTGATTGAACCCCCCTATTTTAAGGGAAAGAGATCGTTGGGGGGGTTGGGGGGGGTTGGGGAGGGGGGGGGGGGAGGGTCAAAGGGTGGTGTGGGTGGGTGGGTGGGTGGGCTGGAATGAGGATGGTGGAAACAAGGGTGAGGCTGTGGTATAGGGATGGGTGGGGGGGTGGTGTGAGTGTGGAGTGGTGTGAGATGTTGTGTGTGTATGTGTGTGTATGTGCGTGTGTGCGTGTGTGGTGGTGGTGGTGGTAGGGTGGTGTGTGTTGTGTGTGTGTGTGTGTGTTGTGTGTGTGGTGTGTGTGTGTGTATGTGTGTGTGTGTGTGTGTGTGTGTGCGTTTGTGTGGGGGGGGGGGTTATTTGTGTGTGTATGTGTATGTGTTTGCGTTTTGTGTGTGTATGTGTGTGTGCGGTGAGTGTGTGTATTAGGGGGAGGGACGGTGTGTGCGGTGTGTGTGGTGCGTGGTTGGTGTGTGTGTTGTGTGTGTGTTGTGTGTGTGTGTGTATGTGTGTGTGTGTGTGTTGTGTGTGTGTGTGTGTGTGTGTGTGTGTGTGTGTTGTGTGTGTGTTGTGTTGGTGTGTGCGTGTGTGTGTGTGTGTGTGCCTGTGTGTTCAATCTTCAGTTTAGTATCTGTTCCCTCTCAGTTATATTAGATGTGTGTGTTATGTGTTGTGTGCGTGTGTGTATGTCTGATAGAGAGAGAGTGTGTGTGTATGTACGTGCGTGCGTGCATGCGTGGTGGGTTGTGTGTGTTTGTGTATGCGTGTGTGTGTGTCGGAAGATAGGGGGGGCGGATAGGGATCGCAAAGGCGATTGAGATTTGTCAAAGTGGCAAACCTCTGATTCATAAGACAAATGAAGGGAGGCAAACTCCGAGACCGCCAAAAAAAAAAACCAGAGAGAGAGGATGTGCAGTGATAAGAAGAAAAGAACTGGGACAAAAAAGGGGGCACGGACAGACAGACAGACAGATAGAGACAGACACATGGAAAGACAGAAAGACAGTACAGAGAAGAAAAGAAGGTAAATGAGAGAAGAGGGGGAGCGAAGGGAGAAGGGAGGTTAAGAGAGGAGAGAGGGGGAGAGAGAAGAGAAGAGAGAGAGAGAGAGAGAGAGAGAGGAGAGAGAGAGAGAGAGAGAGAGAGAGAGATGAGGAGAGAGAGAGAGGATGAGTAGAGGAGAGAGAGAGAGAGAGAGAGAGAGAAAGAGAGGGAGAGAGAGAGTGAGAGTGGGGGAGGATTAGAAAAAGAGACATAGATGATAGATAAGAGGAGTATGAGACAGAGAGAGGCAGAGAGAGACCAGAGAGAGAAACATGGACAGATATATAGAAAGAGTGATAGGCAGAAAGATAGACACAAACAGAGACAGAGAGGGGGGTAGGACAGAGAGACAGACATAGAGAGAGAGGAGGAGGAGACGAGGAGGAGGAGAGGGGGTAGATAGAAGGAAAGAGTGACAATCAAACATAGTGAGAAACAGAAAGAACAGACGGACAGAGATAGATGGAGGACAGTTTAATAAAGACATAAAGAGAAATGATACCAAACGAAACAGAGACACACACACACACACACACACAGAGAAACACAGAGAAAGATTGATACATACGAAGAGAGTTTAGTAATAGAGAGAGACAGAAAGTGAGAGAGGAGAGAGAGGAAGAGAGACAGAGAGACAGAGATAGAGAGAGACAGAGAGAGACAGAGAGAGACAGAGAGGGACAGAGAGAGACAGGGAGAGACAGAGAAAGACAGAGAGAGACAGAGAAAGACAGAGAGAGACAGAGAGAGAAAGAGGAAAGAAGAAAGTAAGAGTGAGAGAGAGAGAGAAAGAGAGAAAAGTGAGACAGAGAGAGCGAAAAAAGAGAGAGAAATAGAGAAGGGGGCGGGTGAAGTGCTAGACTGAAGGGGGAGAGAGAGGTTCCCCTTTCAATTTTCATGTTTTATTCATAAAGGCCAAAGCCCCCTTTCCCAAGGGGGGTCGGGGGGGGGGGGGGATTGTACAAGACAATACTCGAAAATCCCATTTACACTTTGCTGCTGTACAGACAAAACAGAAGAGAAGAGAAGAAAGGAGGAGGGAGGAGAGGAGACACAATTCTTTTATTTTGATGATGATGCTGGATAAGCGCTGGTCCGCGGTGTTACTTGCTCCAGCCTTTGCCCTAGTTAGGGAAAGACCAGCGCCGATGTGTTTCCTTTTTTGTTTTGTTTGATTGTTTGTTTTGTTTTTACATTTTTTGTATTTCTCACCACTCTACCGTTAATAGAGAGAGAAGAGGGGTGAGGAGATGGGGGGAGGAGAGAGGGAGAGAGAGAGAGAGAGGGGGGAGAGAGAGGGGTAGAGAGAGAGAGAAGGGGAGGAGGAGAGAGAGGAAGAGAGAGAGAGAGGGAGAGAGAGAGAGAGAGAGAGAGAGAGAGAGAGAGAGAGAGAGAGAGAGAGAGAGAGAGAGAGGAGAGAGAGAGAGAGGGAGGGAGAGGAGGAGAGAGAGAGAGAGAGAGAGAGAGAGATGGAGAGAGGAGATGGAGAGAGAGAGAGGAGAGAGACAGAAGAAAGAAGACAGACAGACAGACAGGCAGACAGACAGACAGACAGACAGACAGACAGACAGACAGACAGAAGACGACAGACAGACAGACAGACAGACAGGGCAGAGACACAGAGAGAGAGAGACAGAGAGAGAGAACAGAGAGTGAGAGAGAGAGAGAGAGGAGAGAGGAGAGAGAGGAGAGGAGAGAGAGGAGGACGGAGAGAGAGAGGAGAGAGAGAGAGAGAGAGAACTCACAAGTAATGTCAATACAAATACGTATCAAAATTATTATTTGCCATAGAAATAAAAGATAGAAAGAATTAAATAACAAAGAGCGAGAGGTAGAGAGACAGTGAGAAACAGAGATAGAGCGAGAGAGAGAGGAGGCGAGGGAGAGATATGAGACAGAGATAGAGAGAGCACAAAGACAAAGAGAAAGGGAGAAATAAATTAGAGAGAATCCCATTTTGATGTTCATGTCTTATTCATGAAGGTCAAGGCCCTTCAAACGAAACTTTATAAGACAATTACTATAAAGTACATTACGCTTTCTACACAGATAAAACATCTTCCTTTGCTTCAAAGATAAACGCTTATAACTGATGTGTTATTGTGCATCCATTCCCCACCCTTAGAGAGTGAGGGGGACAGAGAGAGAGACAGAAGAGAGACAGACAGACAGACAGACAGACAGACAGAGATAAAAGAAAGAGAGGCAGACAGGCAGACAGATAAACAGAGATCGAGAGAATTCAACATCTATGTATATTAACACGTCACCCCCCTCTCCACAGAATAATACAGATTTACCCGTACAGAAGGACAACAAAATCTTTTCGTGGTAAGCTCAGTCTTTAGGGCTTTAGTAATATACAACGGGCGACGTCAGTATTAAACTCTCAGTCAATTAATCCAATGTCAACTCTATGTTGAGGCGGATTATGGCCACGATAACTATTGCTTTAAATCAGTAGGAAGCGAAAAAGCCTAGTGGTTTGAGTAGTGTCGTCCTTATGATCTGACAGTAACGAGGGAATCGGTTCGAGTCTTTTGCTTAAGTGTGCGTTTGAGAGGATTTCTTTTTTCCCGAAAGTCTGGGGTCCTTCAAAAGAGACTGTGAAACGTAATACCTCATGCAAAAAGCTCTTAGAGCATCTTGCCCAAAGTGTTGATATTCTGTATGCCCTTTTGTTTGTTTTTTTTAGTAGATTAGGCCAACTATGGGCAGTGGGATGGATGGCACGAACATACCACCCCCGCATCCTGAAACAAAGTTGAATTCAAAAACAACTGGTTAGTTATGAGATTTTCCCTCCAATCTGGAACTGGTACTCATGGAGGGTTCTTGATCTCAGTTCCATACTAATATGGATCAACATTGAATAATTTTAAAGTAGTTAGAAGTTGAATTAGATTTTAAATCGTCAAAGGTCACTCTTAAACTATTTTTTTAACTCCTGAAGGAGTCATGACGGGGAACAGGACAGCCTGGTGGTCAGAGTGAAGCGCTCGTGATCTGTTGACCCGGGTTCGAATCTCCTTTAAGGGGATTTTTTCCTCTGGAGTTAACATCAGTTCCCACTCCACGTCCCCGCCCTCCCCCCCCCCCCCCCCCCCCCCCCCCCCCCCCCAAAAAAAAAATGTCCTTCAGATGAAACTATAAACCGACCCGTGTGCGAACGCACGCAGAACGTCTTGCGCACAGGTTAAAACCTGTTCCGCTTTTCAGAAGAGTAGGCCATTGTGTCCCGATGGGAACGGATTTTACAAAACTGCATACACACGGGTTCTGGACGTAATAAAGCAAATGAGTGCTTGTTCCATTATCTTCGAAATAAAAGAATAAGATAAAATCAGAATAAAATAAAATAAATGAAGTACTGTCTTAAGTTTTTTATTCAGGTAGTCTGTCACGGGAAAGTTGAACCCTGTCTTTCTACAGGTAGCAGGGTTCATGCTGAATACCACCGCACCATCCATACCACCGAGTTGTAGCCTACTCTGCTCTGTGAGGTGGACTTGTTTTAAAACTGTAGAAAAGAAATGTTGGGTACATATCTCTTCGTAAACTTGGTTTAAGTAATAGTCACATATATAGGGCTTTAAGGGTATTAGGATCAGTTCCACTGTCAACAGTACACGTAGACAACCGATCGATCATATCGACAAGCAGGCACTAACAGAGACAGGAGAAACAAACACAGAAAAGCAGGGAACGGCAGCCATTTCTGAACCCGGGTCATGGCCCTAAGAGATAACGAGGATGAGATAGAGAGAGGGCGGGAGGGGGGGAAGGGGGGCCCAGCGTCATCCACGAGTACAAACAAGCATCATCCGTATCCATAAAAGTCACCACCGTGGCAGACGCCCAACACATTTCCCTTCACAAATGAACAGCCCTCAACCGCTTCCTGAGACAATCAGCCAACCAGCAACCCCCACCCCCCCTCCCTTCCACCTTCCTCTACGTCACGTGGCTCTGCTATTTCCGTCATGTGGATGGTCTCCCTTTGTTTGCCAATGGCGCTGCCGTAATGCTTCTGTCTTAGTATCTCTGGTCGGAGTCTGTGACGTTAAAGCTGAAACAGTAAATCAAGCATCCCCTACTGACTGGCGGAGATTGGTCATGTGGCTATAGGTTAATCTGCTAGATTGGGACAACCTTGTTGTGTGAAAGCAGTTATTGGTGCTGGCACTATTTTTTTCCTGATAATCAGGACCAGACACTGATGTTTGTGATAGTACAGCGGTATCAAAGTGCCAGACAGTGATAACCCAATCAGTCTGGGTCAGTAGTGTTATGTCAGGGTCCGTTAACTGATCTGTTTGGCTAACAGTCACTGCAGGGGACCCTTTGGGAATGTACTGTACTGTTTCGGATTATGTTGCAGTGTATTGTAGTACTGTGTAATATCAAAGTACTGTACTGTATTGCAGGAGAAAGATATCCAGAAATCATGATACTGATACATCCTGGCATTCCGCCCCCCTCCCATTTCATCTTTAGTGTATGAGAGACCAAGAGCTGAAACATTGGCACGAAAAGGCTTATCCTTTTAAGTTCATCTGCTGTTCAGCTTTCCATAGCGATTCTTCCTTGTTTTGATGAGTTGTAACGTACTGCATCTTATTCGTTATCTGCATTCATTTACTACCAAATATCCATGAAAAGTTTTGCCTGCTTTCCTCAGAACAGTCCTGTACTATAACATAGCTCCATCCATCTTTTCCTTCTCCTGTCTACCTCGATATCAATTTTGTGTCCCTATCAAAGTCACTTCCTACAACAGTTATGTTTTCAGGGGAAACGATCTTATAGTCCTGGTTTTGCTCTCTACATTTCCAAAATGCCCGATGTACGTAACCTTTGTTTATAGACTCATCCAGAAGATTGGCTCTGAGATTGTCAAAGAAGATCTGGTAATTCCATCTCATTACAAGCATACTTCATATATCATATCAGTTCATCTTGATTCAAAGACTTGATTATCGCAAACCATAAAAATTCATTCCAGGAAAATGTATCCCCCGATCGAGTTATCTAGCGAGAAGGTTTGCCGTCGAAGTTTATTTAGAGTTTTGCAGCAGCTTAGATGAAGAAAGATGAAGCTAATAACTTGAGTCATTTTTGTCTGTTTCTTTTTAAGGCAGCCTGTCTTGGGCAAGTTGTGGAACCTAGCAGTGTCCATTGCTTTTCCAAACGAACAGATTTCTATTCCAGGGACCAAGATGGAAGGTGGCAGAACGGTTAAGACGTTCGCCTGCCAACGAGTATACTGTGAGGCACTGGGTTTGATTCCCAGCCTCGTGCTTTCTTCCCAGTTTGACGAAAATTCCTTCAGTTGAGACTATAAACCAAGGCCCCAGTGTGCAAACGCACGCAGGACATCTTGCTCAAACGTTAAAAGCCAGTTCTGCCTTTCGGAATAGTATGCCATGTTGTGTCAACAGGAACGGATGACAAAATTCTATTTTAAAAAAAAGATGAGAGGAGATTAAAAAAAAAAGCGCATGCACACCGCTGACGTGTTTTAGACACCATCCCCGAAGTGGAAATGCAGCTACCTAAATGGTGAGGAGGAGGAGGTGGAGAAAAAACGGTCGCATACGCAAAAATCTCACCTTTGGTGAACCCACATCTCTAGCCGAGGAACGCACACAAAAAATTCAAGCGATGAAAACAACAGACAAATTGATGGTGCTGGTACGGCACTGCACAGCACAGAACAACAGACTGCAGTATACAATGCCCAATTGATGGGAGAGAGGCATGAAAACGACTTTCTGCTGCTGCCTCCTGACCCCTGCTGTTGCTGCTGCTGCTGCTGTTACTACTACTACTACTGCTACTACTACTACTACTACTGCTACTACTACTACTACTACTACTACTACTACTACTACTACTACTACTACTACTACTACTACTACTACTTCTTCTTCTTCTTCTTCTTCTTCTTCTGTTGCTGCCGCCGCCGCCGCCGCCGCCACCACCACCACCACCACCACCACCACTACTTCTTCTTCTTCTTCATCATCTTCATCTTCTTCTGCTGCTGCTGCTGCTGCTGCTGCTGCTGCTGCTTCTTCTTCTTCTTCTTCTTCTTCTTCTACTTCTTCTTCTTCTTCTGCTGCTGCTGCTGCTTCTACTACTGCTGCTGCTGTTGTTGTTGCTGCTGTTGCTGCTTCTGCTACTGCTGCTGCTGCTGCTGCTGGTCATTCTGTAGATGATGGATGGCACTGGCCACACGCTCTAATCATCTTGTCTGGAATGAAGTCAACTGCCTCATCATTTTCATGGCGGACTTGAGAGAATTTCAACGGATGCCAAGGGGATGATTAGTATCCCCGAGTGAGAGTTTGTGTGGGGGAGAAATGAAGGGGAGCAGGAGAGAGAGGGGGGGAGGGAGGGATGGAGAGAAGGAGAGGGAAGAGAGAGAGAGAGAGAGAGAGAGAGAGAGAGGAGAGAGAGAGAGGAGAGAGAGAGAGAGAGAGAGAGAGAGAGAGAGAGAGAGAGAGAGGAGAGAGAGAGAGAGACAGACAGACAGACAGACAGACAGACAGACAGACAGACAGACAGACAGACAGACAGACAGAGGTGGACAGACAGACCGACAGGCGGACGGACGGACGGACGGACAGACAGACCGACAGACAGACAAGCGGACAGACAGACAGACGGACAGACAAAGAGAGACAGAAAGACAGAGAGACAGAGACAGACAGACAAACAGTTAGACAGAGACACAGGCAGATAGACAGATTGACAGAAACAGAGACACAGAAACGCAGATGTAGAAAATGAGACAGAAATAGGGATGAAGCCGAGAGAACACACAAAGGCACTGCACTGGGTTTTTGTTGTTTTTTTTACTTTATGCAGAATGTTGTTGAAATGTTGAACACGGCAGAGTCCCTACATCTCCGAGAGATACTTTTTTTCCCTTCCTTGATCTGGGTGCTTGTCTTTCGGATGAGACGGGGCACACTGAGCTTCCATGTTTTTGCACACATAATAAACGTGCAAATGTGCATGTGCGCGCATTCACACATACACACACGTGCGCGCGCCTGTACACGTACACACACTCATACACACACACGGATGCACGCACGCATGCACATACACACACTCACACACATACACACAGGTAAGTATGTATGTATGTACACACACACACACACACACACACATACACACACACACACCTATGAAAGAAAGACGCTGAGAGATGGACAGAGATGAGCGAAGACAGATTATGGGTTAAAACAGAAAGACAATATAAAAACGTACTTTAAAAAACAATATAACACACATACATACATACATACATACATACATACATACATACATACATACATACATACATACATACATACATACATACATACATACATACATACATACATACATACATACATACATACATACACACATGCATACATACATACATACATGCATACATACATAAAGGACAACAAAGAAAAATACAACTAAAAAACAAATCACTAAAACAAAAACAACAAAAAGAAATCAAACCAACAAGAAACAAAGCAAAACGAACAAAACAAACAAAACAAAAACCACAAAACAAAACAAAAGAAACCTTTTCCCCAGCTATCAATTCTACAAGTGTTTCGAACCAGCTACATACAGTACGCACTATCCACACTGAACACAGCACTACTGTAAAGTGTGGTAAAGACAGATGATCTCCCCTCTCTGGGGAAAGCTCCCCCAGCTCAACAGTAGTTCCCCTTTACAGCAGTGGAGGCTGACTGCCATGTAGGCTAGCGGACACTTGAGAGATTATAAGTCATCAGCAGAATTGGACAAGCCGTCTGACAGCCCTCCACAAGGGAGCTGTTTGAGATGTTAGTAATCATTTCAAATATTTGAGGTGGTAAGTTACGAGGGCTATATACTACGGCTTTCTTTTAGTGTCAGAACCAAGAGTCCCTGAAGACGTTTCAATTTTGTTTTTAAAGATATTTTCCATGACAGTGTGTCAGTGTGTGTGTTTGATTCAATTGTTTGATGTGGGTTTTTTTTTTTCTTTAAAAGAGGCTGATAACCAAAACAAATGATTGTCCTTTATGAAATGTAGTTTAAAGTCTACAATGGTTGTAAAATCTCTATGGAAACTAATAGAAATATTAGATAATTGTTTTGGAGAAGCAATCTCAATGTTGCTTAAAATCGAGATGTAGCCAGGCGCAGTAGATCTAGTACCGGTAGAGCTAGCGTGTGAGACAGCGCGACAGGGAGTTATCTCCCATGTGTGTATGCATGTGTGTGTGCGTGTGTGTGTGTGTGTGTGTGTGTGTGTGTTGTGTGTGTGTGTGTGTGTGTGTGTGTGTGTGGAATGAGTAAGAGATTTTGTAAATAATATTGTTTGTATGCTAGATGTAGTGTGCTAGACTTAGCGCGACAGGAGACTTGATTAGATAATATTCCATGCAATTTTATCGATGTGCAGTACTACTGTTTTCTGACACCTGTAAATTGTCAGACACTTTGTATCTTTAAATAAGCATCCTTAAGTTAGAGGTTTTGTCTTCTTCATAAGACGGTTTTCACCTGTACCTGAATGCTGAGTAACAAATAAAGAATGACCAGCAGGCTACTGTCTTCCCCTGAGTCTTCTGTTGCCCAATTCGTTGCTTGAGAATTGTTGTTCCGCTCTTTCCCTAACCTGTTTATTCCTTACCTCTCGGTACCATTACATAAAGATGTAGGATCAAGAACTTTATTAATTTTTTTTTTTTGCAGTTAACCAGAACACAAATAAATAGTTGGCAATATGTATTATATAATGTGTTTTTTTCAAAATTTGTTAATATTAATTAAATCTGAAGATCTATCTTGTATACAAAAACTACAAATCAATATCTGTAGCTCATGTCTGCATGTATGGAATGCAAAATACTCCAAAATTGTTACATGTTTTGATTCTCAAAGAATCTGACTTTTACTAAATTCCTGCTGCTTGTTAATCTACATGAAAGGGGCAAGGTACTGTGTGGCTAAAGACAAGAGCATTAATGGAATGCCATAAGATCTTAAGCAATATTTGATACTAGTTCATTTAAACATTTGACATTTTCCTCTGTGTATGTGTGTATGTGTGTGTACTTGTGTGTGTGTGTGTGCGCGGGCACGTGCGCACGCGTGTGCACTTGTTTGGTATTGTTACGAGTAAGAAGTGTAGAACTAAGAGCTTAGATCTTTTTTCATATATTAATGTGCGTATATACGAGTCTGCATCAACATGAAATGAACAGACGGAAAACAAAATCAGAACAAAAATATTTATTTTTTTTTGCACTTTGTCCCCTACAACTTGATTATGAAATGGGTGTCAGCACTTGACCAAATAAACGCTAATTCTTTTGTCTCCACTTTAAACATATGTTGCCTCTTTGTCTTCTTTCTAACATTTATATTTCACTTTGGTTTGTTTTTCCAGTTCTCAGCATCTTAGTTTCAAAGACCTAGCAAGCTTATCCGGATGTCAGACAAATACTTATGCTTGAAAGATCACAGTTTTAACAAAGACTGGTTTTGACACTAAGATAAAACCGTAGTAGAGCCGTATAGTGTATCAAATCCAATATTTGAAGTGATTACTAACGTCTCAAACGGCTCCCTTGAGGAGGGCTGTCAGACCCTTGTCCTACACTGTACTGCTGATGACTTATACTCTTTCAAGTGTCCACGACAGTCGGCCCAGACTGCTCGGGGAAACTGTGTTGGGAAACATTCCCCAGGAGACTGAATTGAAGGCCTGTCGTTTTACCACGACACAGGGGTGTTGTGTTTCGTGTGAACAGTGTGTGTTTACTTACTTATTCTTTTATATCGAGGATAATGGAATAAGCACTTATGTGGTTTTTTTACATCCAGTCCCCATGTGTATGCCGTTTTGTAAATGTCATCTGTTCCCACCGGCACACAATGGCCTACTCTTACGAAAAGCGAAACATGATTTAACGTGTGCGCAAGATTGTTCTGCGTGCGTTCGCACACGGGGCCTCGGTTTATACTCTCATCCGAAGGACTTTTTGGGGGAGTGGAGTCTGCACTGATGTTAACTCCAGGAGAAAAACCTTGAACAGGAATCGAACCCGGGTCGTCAAATTGCGAGCGCAATGTTCTGACCACTAGACTATCCCGCCCCCCATTTACCACTTGCCACTTTGCCCATTTACCACTTGCCAGTTTAGCACATTCCTTACGATCTACTAGGTTACCTATTTACCACAAGGGTAACAATTTACCACGGTGCCTACGATCTACCACATTGTGTACGATCTACCACATTGCCTACGATCTATCACTTTGCCTGTGATCTACCACACACCCACGATCTACCACATTGCCTACGATCTACCACATTGCCTACGATCTACCACATTGCCTACGATCTACCACATTGCCATTGGGGGACCGGATAGCCTAGTGGTTAGAACATTGCGCTCGCAATCTGATGACCCTGGTTTGATTCCCGTTCATGGGGATATTTTCTCCTGGAGTTAACATTGTAATTGCCCTTCAGGGATGATTTAAGTTTTTTGACTTGACTTGACTTGACTTGACATTAGTGCAGACTCCACTCTCCCCAAACGTCCTTCGGATGAGACTATAAACCAGAACCCCGTGTGCGAACGCACGCAGAACATCTTGCGCACACGTTAAAACCTGTTCCGCTTTTCGGAGGATTAGGCCATTGTGTGCCAATGGGAACAGATGACAAAATTTACAAAACTGCATATACACACGGGGACTGGATGTAAAAAAGCACATGAATACTTATTCCATTATCCTAGAAATAAAAGAATAACTAAGATAAATAAACTATTCACCTAAACATAATCATGCCACATCAGCTATTATCTGGCATGCAAACTGTTCCACGCAACAGCTTAGTGTTTCGGTTGCTCGAATCGGTTCCGAGCCCACTGTGGAGAATTCTCCTACATGAATTCATTAATTTTTATGTCTGGAATGCTAATAAGGTTGAAATGAAATGCATATGTTGAAGACACTCACTCACTCACTCACTCAGTCCCATGTCCCAAAGGACGTAGGGGGGACATGAGAGAAGACGCAACAGCGATCTTTTTCCATGCTTCACGATCCTGTGTGGCTAGTAGGAGATGTTGCAGGGGTTGGGCGGTCCAGTCTTTGATGTTGTCAACCCACGATTTCTTTTGGCGGCCTCTTCTTCTCTTGCCCTCGACTGTTCCTTGCAGGATGGTTTTTGCTAGGGTGTTGTGTCTTGTGGTGTGACCAAACCACATCAGCTTTCTCCTCTTTATGGTGGAGAGCAAAGGCTCTTGGGGGCCCACACGCTTTTTGATTTCTTCTTTCACATAGTTATTGGTCTTGTGTTCTTTGTATGATATTTTGAGGAGTCTTCTGTGGCACTTGTTCTCGAATGCTTGGATTCTCCTCTCTAACTCTGCTGTCAGAGTCCATGATTCACAGCCATATAGGAGGATAGATATCACGAGGGATTTGTAAAGGTGGTATTTGGTGCAGAAGCTGATGTTGTTGCTTCTGATAATCCTCTGGAGTCTGACTAGAGCAGATGTTGCTGTTGCAATGCGAGCTTTCACTTCATTGTTTGATGTGCCATCTTTTGTTAGGATGGAGCCTAAGTATTTGAATTGGCTCACCTCTTCTAGTATTTCTCCATTCATCTTTATTTCCGTGATGTCATTACTCGCGCTGTTGACCATGATCTTTGATTTCTCTGTACTGACCTCCATGCCGTATGCGCTCGCTCGATCTGTTAAATTGTCTGTGAGGATTTGCAGTTCTTGTTTGCTGCTGCCCATGAGGTCAATGTCATCTGCAAATCTGAGGTTGCAAAGGGGTCTTCCACCAATGGAGATGGAAGTGTGGTGGTTTTGCAGTGTCTCTGTCATGATGTTTTCGAGGAAGAGGTTGAAAAGTACAGGTGAGAGAAGGCAGCCCTGGCGAACCCCAACCGTGGTCTTGAAGAACTCGCCCACGTGATTGTTTATGAAGACTGCACTTCTTGCGTTCTCGTACAGAGCCTTGATGACTTCAATTAGGCAGCTGTCAATGTTGAAGTGCCTGAGTACTTGCCAGAGGCCGTCATGCCATACCCTGTCAAAGGCCTTTTTGAAATCTATGAAGTTATGGTACAAGTCTTTTTGGTGTTGGAGATGCTTCTCTATCAGAATTCTCAGATTGAAAATTTGTTCCATTGTGCTGCGTTTTGGTCTAAAGCCCGCTTGTTCTTCTGCCAGGAGTTTTTCCGCTTGGTTTTTCAGTCTGTTGAGGACTACCTGCAGCATGATCTTGCTAGGATGACTTATGAGACTGATGGTTCTGTAGTTCTGGCATTGCTTAAGGTTTCCTTTCTTTGGCAGGGGTATTACAAGAGACTGTGTCCATTCTTTTGGCCATTCTTTGGTGTCGTGGATCTTCTGACAAAGTTCTGTGAATCGCCTTGCTGTTTCATTCCCTCCATTTTTTATGAGTTCAGCTGGGATGTTATCGATTCCAGGGGACTTCCCCTTCTTCAATTGTTTAATAGCTGCATCTACTTCACACCTTAGTATTGGTGGGTCTTTATCTTGGTGTTCAGGGGGTTTGTCAGAAACTATGTTGGTATCTGGGCGTAGTGGGTAGTTATACAATCCCTCACAGTATTCTGTCCAGCGTTGGAGGATGGCATTGCTTTCCGTTAAAAGATTTCCTTCTTTGTCTTCTATAACAGAGGCTTTAGGCTGTGTGGTTTTCGTTAGTGCTTTCAAAGTGTCGTAAGCTGTTTTGCTGTTTCCCTTGGCCATTCCAGCTTCAATGTTGTTGCATTGTTCTTCTATCCACGCTTCTTTGGCTTCTCTCATCTTTTTCCTCACTTCTCTGTGGCTATCCATGTATTTCTTGTAAGCTTCTTGACTTGTGAACTTTTGTTTCTTAAGTTCTCTTCTTTTGTCGCAGAGATCAAGAACCTCATTTGTCACCCAGGGTTGTTTCTTTGTTCTGCTTCTTCCTAATGTTTCTTCTGCTGCTGTCGTTAGCACTTCTTTGATGTTGTTGGCCAGTGTGTCCACATCATTGTCGATGGCTGTGAGTGCCGCGAACTTTCCTCCAATGTTGGCTTGGAAGATCTCAACCACTGTTGGGTCTTTGAGTTTTTCCAGGTCGAATCTTATGCGTGGGCTTTTTGGCTGGTGTTTTGCTTTCAGTTTCAGCCTGATGGTGGTAAGTACAAGGTCGTGGTCACTGCCAATGTCAGCTCCTGGGAATGTTCTTGTGTTTGCCTTGTTTATGCTGGATTTGAATCTTTGGGGTGACAGAATGTAATCAATTTGATTATGAATCAGACCATTTGGTGAGTGCCAGGTTGATGTTCTGGATGGCTTGTGAGGGTGGAGTGTGTTAGCCAAAGTCAGTTTGTGCTTCTTTGCGAATTCCAGCAGCCGCTGTCCTCTGTCATTTGTTTCTCCCAGTCCAAATCGTCCTGTGGTTCCTGCCCAGGTGTCATAGGCATCAGGTCCCACCTTAGCATTCCAGTCGCCTTCCACAATAAGGATGTCTTTTTTGGGCGTTTTGGAGATGACGTTTTCAAGTTCTTCATAGAATTCTTCTATCTGGTCATCATCGTAGTCAGATGTTGGAGCATACACTTGGATGATGGTGAGATTCTGGGGTTTTGCAGAAACTCTGATTGAGATGAGTCTGCTGGATACTGGTGTGCAGCTGATGATGCTTGACACAATCTCTTTCCTGACAATAAAGCCTACTCCATGTTGATGTAGTTTCTCTTCTCCGCTGTACCATATTTTGTGGCCGTCTTGCGTGGTTGTTTCTCCGAAGCCAATCCATCTGACTTCCGCAAGCCCTATGATGTCCCATTTATACCTCTGTAATTCATGTGTAAGTTCCTGTACTCTTCCTGCTTGGTACAGAGTCCTCACATTCCATGTACCAATGGTTGCCCCTTTAGCTGGAAGCTTTAGTGTTTGTTCTGCCCCAGTAGCACACTTGTCACTCCCACCCTGGAGGCTTGCAGTGGGTAGCGCGGTCGTTGTTGATCCGGGCCTCGACCGATCCGGCATGTCTTTCTGTTTTGTTGTTCTCATCATGTCCTTTCAGTGGGCTTGAGGAAGCTTGGTGGCGCCCATCTCCTCTCCAAGACTCCTACTGGTGGTTAAGAATGCACCAGCCCCTCACAACGTTTCGCCCGCCAGTAGAAGCGGTTACCGGGGTGTGGGTGGGTTAAGGACCCGGACCCAGAAGTGAGAGTTGAGTGCCAAGTGAGGACCAGTGCTCCCGTCCATCCCGAGGGATGCTACTGCCAGGTTTACAAAGGTACCACCTCTCCTTAAGCACCCCATACACCCCGGCAAGACAAGTTGAAGACAAGAGTGACAGAATCATCATGCTTTTTTGTTTTTCTTTTTCTTGTGGTATTGTTGTGGTGGTGGTGGTGTTATACGTGTGTGTGTGTGTGTGTGTGTGTGTGTGTGTGTGTGTGTGTGTGTGTGTGTGTGTGTGTGTGTGTGTGTGTGTGTGTGTGTGTGTGCGCGCGCGCGCCCGCGCCGGGAGGGAGAAAAGTGAGGGGTGGAGGGGATGTGTTTGTGTGTGTGTTTATATTTTGTCTGTGTCTGTGTGTCTATCTGTCTGTCTGTCTGTCCTGTACGTCTATGTGTATGTCTCTTTTGGAGGGATTGGATTGGATTGGGCAGTCTACCACATTGCCTATGATCTACCACATTCGCAATCATTTATCTCACATGTTATGATAAACCACATTAGCTATTGTCTAGCATACAAGCCATATTCAACATTAGAGCATACTATGTCATTTCAGTTGCTCGCTAAAGTTCTGAGCCAACACTGGAAAATTCGCGCACATGAATACATTACTTTTTTTGCCTCTGAGAGGCTAAGAAGGGTGAAATGAAATGCATATGTTGAAGACAAGAGTGACAGGTTGCCGATAGATTCATCATGCTTTTTTGTTTCTGTGTGTGTGTGTGTTTGTGTGTGTGTGTGTGTGCGTGCGTGCGTGGTGTGTGTGTGTGTGTGTGTGTGTGTGTGTGTGTGTGTGTGTATGTGCGTGTGTGTGTTTGTGTGTGTGTGTTTGTGTCTGTGTATGAGTGTGTGCGCTCGCGTGAGTTTATGCAAGCGTGCGTTCATGTCTGGGTGCGAACACACGCACGTACGGTGTGTGTGTTGTGTGTGTGTGTGTGTGTGTGTGTGTGTGTGTGTGTGTGTGTGTGTGTGTGTGTGTGTGTGTGTGTGTGTGATGATTATGAGTGTTGTTCTTATTGTTATTGTTCTTTCTGCTTTTCTGTTAAAATGTCAAATATTCATTTTTCATTAATACTCTCTTTCTTAACCTTACGTTCAAAAAGCTGACAGAAGGCGTTTTGAATGGCTTGGGATAATCTATTCACAATTTTCTTTCCAAAATGTTGCCTCTGACCCCCCCCCCCCCCTTCTCTTTACCCCCACCCCCCACCCCTGTTATGCCCATTCCTCAATTCCCACCCCTACCTACCTCTCCCCCTTATCCCTCCTCCCCCTCTTCCTTCTCCCTTCTCCTCCCCCCCCCTTCCCCCTCCCTTCCACTGTGGAAGAAGATGACAGAAACCTATGACATTTCCCTCATGAATAATTATTGCTGCAATCTTGTTGCAACTCAGGGGCCTTTTTTTTGTTTTTTTTTTTTGCTTTCGCTGCCTCTGCTTGTGCAATTCCCTACCATGTCCAGTTTCTAACCTTGATAGGGTGGTCATCTGTAAGTGTGTGTGTGTGTGTGTGTGTGTGTGTGTGTGTGTGTGTGTGTGTGTGTGTGTGTGTGTGTGTGTGTGAGAGAGAGAGAGAGAGAGTGTGTGTTGTGCGCGCGTGTGTGTGTGTGTGTGTGTGTGTGTGTGTGTGTGTGTGCGCGTGTATGTGTGCATATATATCTCAGGGACTCTCTGTCATTCTGTCTGTCTAGCTGTTCTGTCTGTCTGTCTTCCTCTTTGTTGATTGTAATTATTGTATAGTATTTCCCGGGGAGAGGGGGGCAGGGAGGCAGAAGATGGCCTAGTGGTTAGAGTTTTGAGCTCCTGATCTGACAGCACGGGGTTCGAGCCCCTGCTAAGACGCCTGTTCTTAAGGCCACCAAGACACCTGGCTACCATATGGACTGTAAACGATTGCACACGCAAAACCTCACCTTCGGTGAACCTCGAAGCCGTAGAGGAAAAACGAAAAAAAAAAATCTTTCTTTAAAGGTGTCTAAATTCATGAGATTTGTCTCATTATTTGGCAAGCATCAAATTTTTTTTCATATACATCATGTCTCGTTTTTGCTGAGTGACATATTATGTTTGATAATGTAATAAATGATATGATTTTCAATTTCTAATCTTTCAGTAGTGTCAGAGGGAAAAAAAGCGAAACGTTTTGTAGCTTTAAGCGTCCAACTTCTGATCTGACAGTGTGTGTTCGAGTCTACACTGGTGCTTGTTAAGGAATTAATCCCTCTGGGGCTAATTACATTGTTGTTGTTGTTGTTATTGCTGCGGTTGTTTTTATCGGCTTTTTTTCTTTGTTCTTTGGCTACAGCTCCAAGGTTCACCAATGGTGAGATTTTTGCGCATACGACCGTTTTTGCTTACCATTAAGGTAGTTCAATTCTGACTTCGGGTATGATGCCTAAACACAACACCAGTGTGCATGCGTTTGTTTAGGGGTTTTTTTTTTCGAGTATTTTTGTATATTTTCTTATTAGTACAAACGGCTCACTCTTCCGAAAAGCAGAACGAGTTTTAACATGTGCTCAAGATGTTCTGTGTGTATTAATTAGTACATGGGGCCTTGCATTATAGTCTCATTCGAAGGACAGTGGAGTGGAGTCAGTACTTATGTTAACTCCAGGGAGAAAATTCCTTTCAAACATGTGCATCATAGGTGGATCGAACATTGACTTCGAGCTCTGTGCTCTAACCACTAGGCTATATTCCGCCCTCATGAACATTAAAATAAAAAAAACATATTAACGTTTGTTAGAACCCATACAAAAACAATATCATAAGTCCCGTCTAATGCAAAAAAAGGAAGCAATATTTGAAAAATTGAAGTTAGCGACAAACCAAAAACGGTCTTGCAAACAGGCCTAAAGAAATATACTTTGATGATCAAAGTAATGTAAACTGGCAAAACAATTGTCTTAGACAGTGCTAGATGAAGAAAAAAAACAGGAACGTGCGCACATGTATGCATGCTCGCGCGCGCACACACACACATATACACATACACACTCACGCACTCACACACACACACAAGCAAGCAACACACACACACACACACACACACACACACACACACACACACACACACACACACACACACACACACACACACACACACACACACACACACACTTCTAATGTTCCTCTCCGTTTAAAAAAAAAATCAAATTTTAGACCTAATGAAAATAACAGAAATTCTTATACACACAGACAGCATACAGTAAACTATAACATTATTAGTCTAATGTATAACATATTGTAACTTCCACCATCAAAATTGCGATGATTAAATTATAAAACCAACAGAAAAAGTAATTATCATAAACTCAAAAACGCTTTAACCCAGATCCTAGGTTGGACGAACCAGACGACCTTAACAAAAAAGCATTTTCGCACAGCCAGTTCTCATGTTGAAAAATATGTAATAATAAACCGGTGCATATATGAAAAAAATCTTTTGTTTTCAGTTCTTTTTTTTTCATTAGGATATTCGATCTTGCGCATATAAGCAAGAAGTCAATACGAACGAAAAAAATACACCAAAATAAACAATCAAAACTGAAAAACAAAACATATTTATAGAGAAACAAAATTTAAAAAGAAATATAAAAAAGAGAAGACAGATGGACATATAGTTTGTTTTTTTAAAGGAATAAAAATAAAACTCAAGAACAAGGCACTTGGTGTGTATGGAATTGCAAATCGGAGTAGAACAAGAGATGAGAAAGATTAGTCTGGTGATGTTTTTTTTTTATATACATTTTGTTGTTCTTTTTTCCCCTTCTCTCTCTCTCTCTCTCTCTCTCTCTCTCTCTCTCTCTCTCTCTCTCTCTCTCTCTCTCTCTCTCTCTCTCTCTCTCTCTCCTCTCTCTCTCTCTCTCTCTCTCTCTCTCTCTCTCTCTCTCTCTCTCTCTCTCTCTCTCTCTCTCTCTCTCTCTCTCTCCTCTCTCTCTCTCTCATCTCTCTCTCTCTCTCTCTCTCTCTCTCTCTCTCTCTCTCCTCTCTCTCTCTCTCTCTCCTCTCCCCCACTCTCTCTCTCTCCCCCCCCCACTCTCTCTCTCTCTCTCCTCTCTCTCTCTCTCTCTCTCTCTCTCTCTCTCTCTCTCTCTCTCTCTCTCTCTCTCTTCTCCTCTCTCTCTCTCTCTCTCTCTCATCTCCCAATCACGCACACACACATACATACATACATACACAGATACATACACACACATATACACATACACACGCACACACATACGCACACCTACATACATACATACATACATACATACATACATACATACATACATACATACAGAGAGAGAGAGACAGACAGAGACAGAGGCAGAGACAGAGATGTTTAAAACAAATAAAAACCATCTTAGAACAACAGAATGCAAAAAGCACACACGATCTGTTAAAAAGGAAGGCAAAACTGAACGGCTAAATGTGCAAATGCCTCCTCACAAAGCTATATCACTTTTCATGTTGCCAGAGTTTTAGCCTCATTTCGTCGTGTCCCTAGTGAAAACATGTTGTGTTGTCCTAGCATTGCACAATCGTTATCGTTCATAAAAATTAAGTGTGAAGAAAGAATTTACTTTTGAATCCCCGTGTCTGTGGGTTTTTTGTTGCATTCATTTCATACATCACACACCGTATGCATATCTATAACAGACAGCAACTAGTATTATTGTCTGAACTTTTGAAGAAGAAGAAGAAGAACAACAACAACAACAACAACAACAAGAACAAGAACAACAACAATAACAACAACAACAACAACAACAACAGAAACAAGAACAAGAACAAGAAGAACAAAAACAAGAACAAGAACAAGAAGACAGACAGACAGGTAGAGAGAGACAGACAGACAGACAGACACATACATACATACATACAGACACATACATACATACATACATACATACATACATGCATACATACATACATACATACATACATACATACATACATACATACATACATACATACATACATACATACATACACGCACACACACACACACACACATACACACACACTCACACACACTCACACACATACACGCAGACACACAAACACACATACACAGAGAGAGAACTCTGAACTATGAACGTGTTTAATGTGTACATTGGCCTTAGACCACAATGCACGGAGTCTGGAGAAGGGAGGAGACTCAACGTACTGATATGTAACATATTATGGAACATGAAAGAAAAAAAAACCAATTAACCAAAAAGAAAACAAACAAACCAAAAACCGATTCTTGTAAATCATGACCACAGGGATCATGCCTTGAACTCTGAGCTTGATAAACAATTATATTAGACTGCATGCATATTGTTACTACTATACATCAAAATCGGTGTAAGTCCAAATGTAATATTTCAATCCATACTGATAGAAACAAAATTATTTTATAGACATATATCTCATTCAATACACGCATCATCAATCAAGTCACATTTATGACACAACAATTAATTTCTTCTATTAATGGAATGGACTATGTTTCTGGGTAGATAATGACTGTGTTCTCTCTCTCTCTCTCTCTCTCTCTCTCTCTCTCTCTCTCTCTCTCTCTCTCTCTCTCTCTCTCTCTCTCTCTCTCTCTCTCTCTCCTCTCTCTCTCTTCTCTCTCAGTACAACAAAACTAGAATACAAACATTATACAAAATATGTGGCAAGGAAAAGCAAAACTGACCAGGTACACGAGCTAAGTTAATGCTTCTCAAAATGATATGACATTCAAATCGCCAGAATTTTATCATCGTTTAGTTTTGTCCCCTGAGGAAACTTGTGCTCGGAGGTTACACAATTGTCTATAAAGATGTCTTTATAAAGACCCCCCCAAAATCACGTTATAATGTTCTTTTGTGTGTTCCTTGTATTAGATTTTGGTAATCAAATATTGTATTGTAGCTCTTCTGTTTCTTTGTCTGTTTTTCTTTCTGTTTGTCTCTCACTTTCTGTCTCTCTCTCTGTCTCTCTCTCCCTGTCTCTCTTTCCACACACACACACACACACACACACACACACACACACACACACACACACACACACACACACACACACATACACACACACACACATACATACACACACATGTGTACACATATACATCATGTAGTATATATCTATTCATATTTATACATTACGTGTTGTTTGTGTGAGAGAGAAAGAGATAAAGACAGACACAGTCAAAGACAGACAGACAGACATACACACAGACACACAAAGACAGAGACAGACACATGCATACATACATACATACATACATACATACAGACAGACAGACAGACAGACAGACACACACACACACACACACACACACACACACACACACACACACACACACACACACACACACACACACACACACACACACACACACACACACACACACACACACACACACACACACACACACACACAAATAGAGGCATAGACACGAGATAAATATTTTTTTCCTTTTTTGCAGCATTGTTGCGCAAGAACTGGTTTTTGTTATGTATTTTTTCAAGAATCGGCTGTACAAATCCTGTATGTTTTACTTTTTCTTTTACTGTCCTTACGACTATGAGTCAGAGATATTTCGCATGTTAATTCATAATGTCTTGAATAATAAAATATTAATAAGAATTTAAGCGTGATTTTTTTTCGTGGGGGGGGGGGTTGTTTTCTAAAGGTGGAGGGGGGGGGGGGGGGTAGAGAGGGGTATCACTGTATCTTTGAATTCATGCCTGACCTTTTTTAATCCCTTCAAAACGCTGTGTGTGTGTATGTGTAAGTGTATGTGTGTGTGTGCGTGCGTTGTGTGTGTGTGTGTGTGTGTGTGGTGGTGTATGTGGTGTGTGTGTGTGCGTGTTGGCGTGTGTGCGTGTGTGTGGTGTTGTGTGTAGTGTGTGTGGTGTTGTGTTGTTGTGTGTGGGGTATGTGTTGTGTGTGTGGTGTGTGTGTGTGTTTGTGTGTAGGTTGTTGTTTGTTTGTTTTTCTTTTTTCTTTTTTTTGTATACACTGGAAGATAGAGATTGACTGCCTGGTTCGTCTTTTTTGTACGTGGGTGAAATTTATACAAGAGATTTTTTTAAAGTTTCTCTTTCGTTTCTATTCTTCTCATATCTTTTATTCTTTTCTTTCTTCTTAGACCCTTTCTTTTCTTCCTTTTGTCTCTTTCTTCTGTTTCTTCTTTCCTTCTTCACTTCTTTCTTTCTTCCTTTGGTATTTTCCGTTTCCTTTTCTTCCTTCTTTTTTTTTTACTGATTTTTTTCCTGTACTTTTTTTCTGTTCATAGTTCTCTTTCCTCTTTCTTTTTTTTCCTTTTCTGTCATAAAATGAGCAAAATTGTTTTTTTAGAACCACTATGTTGTAAAAGAACTTTTTCATCCGGAAGTTAAAGCTGGAGTGTTGCCTGATGATGGCTGGTTCTCTGCATGCGAGGATTATGGGAAGAAAAGAAATGGTTTCGGTTTGGGGGGGGGGGGGGGGGGGGGAAGGGGGGATTACAGGCTCTCTGGTGACAGAAGAAGCTTCACTAGAAAGCTAACGCTGGAGTGTGGCCTAGCCACTAGTCTAGTTGTTGTTGGTGTTGAGGTTATATTAGAATCCCAGTGGAGGTATCCGATTTAGGGACTTTGGTCGCAAGTCCTCCTACTTTGGCGCCACGGGTCATCCTAAAACATAGTACAATTCTTGAAAGCAGCAATGGTAGTCCTATGTAAGCAAGCATAAGGATGCTACGCAAGCCTGATCATACAAATATATAATACATACCACAAATCTACCCCCACCCTGTGTGTTTTTATACCGCGACTGTCATAATAATAATAATAATAACAATAACATGATCATACCCAACAGCTTTGTCTTCCTCCTCTGTAGTAAGTAAAGTTATGTCTACATCAAGCACTCTAGATCTAGTAGCAGTTTGGTCTGCTGACTCCTCTCAAGTCACAACAAGATGGCGCCAACCTACAAGTACAAGTGTGTGCGTATACCCCCCCACCCAATACAACCCCAGTTTGTGCTAGTCTAGCTCTGTTGGCAAACACCGTGGCTTTAATACCTGACTTACCTGCCCGTGTGTTTGTTTTACGGCCTTGTCGGCGAGGATGGGTGTGCTTGATTTGGTTCGTACTCGGCTTCCGACCTTCCGGCTTTTGAAGCGAGGTCGGGGTGTTCAGGGCTGTGTGCTGTGAAGCGGGTACGCTTGACTGCTCCGGTGATCTCACGCGTGTCGCCCTTGATTTATTTTGTTTGGCTGCTAGCTTCTTGTCTGGTTTGCTTGATGTTTGTTTTATATGTCTTTCTGTATGTCTTTCTCTGTCTGTCTGTCTGTCTCTGTCTGTGTGTCTGTCTCTGTTTCTCTCTCTCTCTCTCGCTATCTCGCTTTCTCGCTCTCTGTCTGTCTGGGAACAGATGACATTTACAAAACTGCATACACACGGGGATTGTATAAAAAATAAAAAAAGCACAAGAGTGCTTATTCCATTATCTTCGATATAAAAGAATAAATCAAATCAAATCAAATCAAATCAAATCAAATCTGTCTGTCTGTCTGTCTGTCTGTCTGTCTGTCTGTCTCTCTCTCTCTCTGTCTCTGTCTCTGTCTCTCTCTGTCTCTCTGTCTCTCTGTCTCTGTCTCTGTCTCTCTCTCTCTCTCTCTCTCTCTCTCTCTCTCTCTCTCTCTCTCTCTCTCTCTCTCTTTCTTTCTTCTTCTTCTTCTTCTTCTTCTTCTTCTTCTTCTTCTTCTTCTTCTTCTTCTTCTTCTTTCTTTGTCTCTTATAATTATTTCTTTGGCCGTGTCGATACCTCACTGCAAGAGAATGGAACTGCACTTGACAGAATTAGTGGAAATAATATCAAATTATGTTCAAGGCCTAGAACCAAGGTAAAAAAAATTGTTCTGGTTTTGCTGAGTGAACAACTAAAGATATGCAGAAGAAAGTTTGTCTCTTTTTCCGTTTCTGAGACTGGCTGGTTGTTTGGCTGTTTGGTTGGGTTTGTCTGTTGTCCGTTTGTTTTTCTGTCTTTTAACTATTCATTCAGTTATTAATTTATTCACTATATTTTCTCTCTCTCCCTCTCCTCTTCATCCCTTTTTCCTGTGTGTGTGTGTGTGTGTGTGTGTGTGTGTGTGTGTGTGTGTGTGTGTGTGTGTGTGTGTGTGTGTGTGTGTGTGTGTGTGTGTGTGTGGTTACGTGTGTGTGGCACACGACGTTACCTGTGAATCACATTGTTATCTTCACTGGCTTTCTCATCAAGTGTGGACTAAAGAAAAACACGTGGTCTTGTTTAGTCCTTCTGTACTGTTTTGTAATGCTAATAGTTTCGAAATTGCAGGTTGTATATTTGAATCTTGACAGCCCTTAGCGAATAAACTTTGTACGAATGTGCACACGAAAAATCAAGCATGGCTGTTCAAGATCCCTTGACTCTCTTGAGCTCTACCCGCTTCAAATTGCTCTCGACACCCGTCAAAAGACTTCAGTAGAATGCCCCAAAGAGTCCCCAGAGGGTTAAAAGAAATGTCCAGTCAACACATTTCAGCGTTTTTGCCGAGTTATGTAAATAGAAAACTATCCAATAGGCACCCAACGCTTTTTCAGCGCAGGGTTTGGACAAGCATTTAATCCAGGAGGCAGTCTTGGCAGATAAAGCATACTGGTTATGCCGGAATCTTCGACATATGATGATAGCTTCAGAGAAAAAACTGAAAACATCAAACTTATTAATTTTGATTTTTGTCGGTCAGTCAGTATATCAAAGATTCTCTCACCCTCAAAAAAATGCCCTGGAGTCAAAATCGGTGTGGTATGGTGTGGTGTTACAGGCACAGAGGCCTCGGGGGTGGGGACTGCTCCGGGAGTGTATCTGAGGGAGGACCCCATCTGTGGCACCCAGCTGGAGAACCAGAGCGAGTTGCGTGCCCCTAGTGCCGACAAGGCCGCCCTCTACCTGGATGCTGCACTGGCTTCCAGATCACAGCCAGGTATGTTGGAAAAGTGAATGTATGGTTTAGTACAGCGCATAAGAATACTACATTCATAGGCATGATTGCAGCGTGGTTGTGTGGTATTGTGCTGTCTTTTGTTATAGTTTCATCCAGTTTAAAATCCAAAATAGGTTGGTTAGGTTTGTTTTTCGGCAGAACAGGTTTTGAACGTGTACGCAAGATGTTCTATGTGCGTTCGTTTTATAGTCTCATCCGAAGGACTTTTCTGGGAGTGGGATTAGTCCTGATGTCGACTCCAGGGAAGAATTCACCTAAAACAGGCGCCTCTGTGGAGCTTCAGTCCCGGTCGTCTGATCATGAACGCAAGGTTTTAACCACTAGGCTACCTCCCCTCTCTTACC
The DNA here is from genome assembly GCA_030674155.1 of Stramonita haemastoma. Lineage (NCBI taxonomy): Eukaryota > Metazoa > Mollusca > Gastropoda > Neogastropoda > Muricidae > Stramonita > Stramonita haemastoma. The sequence continues at coordinate 33,972,744 of CM060324.1, forward strand.
TATGTTTAACACCAAGAGAAAACTCCCTCAAACAGACACTTCAAGTGTAGACTCAAACCTGCACCTTCAGAGAGCATCAGACCCCGAGTGCACTGTTCTAACTGCTAAGCTATTCAGCCCCCCTCCCCCCCCCCCCAACACACACACACATGCACACTCTTTTTTTTTTCCTTCTTTCATTGAGTGCATTACCAACAAAGAAATGTGCTTGCACATGGCGTTTGGAAACACACCAAGAGTCTTGTCGTTGTTGGCGCAATTGGCGTTGTTGGCGCACACTTAAAGCATAGCTTATGCACAGTGTTGATACAGAGGAAGTGTCTTACAACTTGTTTGATCTTCAGACACACGCCGATGTCGTGGGCAAACTAAAGCCCTCCCCTAGTCATTATTAGGATACCCGGAGATTTTAGCAATTTATGACAATAAGCTCTGACAGTGAAGAAAAGTGCTTTTTAAAACGTGACAAGATGTGCTGACACAGTGGCTAGAACATGTTTGACTCCCATCTCGTGTACGCATGAAACCGTGGGTTCGAATCTCGTAAGCGGCGGATTAAAAAAAATATGGGGAGCTTTTGGATCTCTCAGATCAACTTAAAGTGCAGAACTGCCAGTGCTTTCATTTCCTTAGTGTATAGATCTAACACATACAGATGATGATGCAGAATAAAAGATCCTATAACTCGTATCGGTGTTCAATGGGCAACGGAAGCACAAACACACACCCAGTATGTGCCCTGTGCCAAAAGAGGGATGGACATTTCCAGATCCAACTTATCCAAGTGGCACAGCCTGGAAAAATTCAGTGCAGTGCCAAAAGAAATTAAAAAGACGCTATGGGAGGGGAGGCAAAATTACTTACTGGAGACTCCAACATCTGTAGAATGCGAGTTGATG
>CM060324.1:33981142-33983642 GCA_030674155.1 Stramonita haemastoma
TGAAGCGACAGAAGATGATGACGAAGATGACTGCCGGACTACGACGATGATAATGCTGATGACCATGACATGACGATGACTAAACAACAACGACGACGACTATCACGATGACGATGATGAGAATATATGATACGGACTGGAGTACCCGCGCTTCCTATAATATCTTCTCCTTGGGAAAACTTTATTCTCACGCGACCTTTCTCAGAATGCTGCAATGCTAATGAATCCTGTTTAAGGCTTAACGAGGAAGCGAACTAAATGAGAACTAACCACACACTTTCAAGTTGCAGACTTCACTGGCTGCAGCTATGCAATTTTTCTTCCTTCAAAACCGCGCCATGGACCATTTCACATTCTCTCTGACAGAAATGAAGAGAAGAAGAAAGAAGAACAGATTTTTATGTCCAGGTTACGTACATTCTTTTAAAGCCTGCCTTTTTTCGCTTCAATCAACGGCAAAGAAAGTGGATAGAAGACAGCTTCTGTTAATACTTTTGCGCTCTTGATGATGACTGTGATGATGATAATGACGACGATGACGACGATGATGACTGATGATGATGATGATGATGATGATGACGACGACGACAGACGACGACGAGACGAGAGATGGAGGAGGAGGAGGATAGTGATGGGTGGTGGTCGGCGGCGGTGATGATGATGATGATCGTGGTAATAGTGGTGATGGTGGTGGTGAGAATGATAGAGTTGATGTGTGTGGTCGTGGTGGTATTGATCATGGTATAAAAAAAAAAGGTCTTGACGATGGTGCTGATCGTGATGATGATATGATAATGATAGTGAGGATTATGACGACGACGATGATGGTAAAGGTATTCCTTGTAATTAGGAAAAAGAAGTATGCAGGAAGAAGCCGATTTTACGCTGAGGTCTGGGGCTGCTCACAGTTTTAAAAGGGAGTTTCCCGTTGTTCTTGCTTGGAAGCTTTGTTGTATATACTGATGCCTCTTCCTTCTTGTTGAGATTTTTCTGCTTGTTTATCTTTGTAATAAATGTTTCCTTGCACACATCCTCTTCTTGTTGATTATTCTAGTTTTCCTTGTGACAAATGAAATGTTTTGGAAATAACAATCTAGAAAACAAACAATCTGGAAATAAATCATTCGAAATCCTTCAGGCTTGATATGTTTACAAGTTATATAAATCTACAGCTGTTTTGATAAGATGTTTATATCTTTTTAATATTTTCTTCTCTCTTGTGGAGAATGTTGTTTTTGTTGACATCTCTTTAAAAACTGTTGCGAAAATCTGCTTTTAAGACAGAATTACACAGCTCCTATTAATCAAAAGTTTGTTGTGGCATTTCTGTTCCGGGTTTTTGTGTTTGTTTGTTTTGTTTTGTCTCTTTTTTTGCTTTCTTTCATCTTGTTGTTTCGTCGCTTATCATGTGTCTGTTTCACTTTCTTTCAAACCAACACTTATCTTATCAATATTTTGTGCAAGCCAAGAACAAAATTGTATCGATTGAAAAACAATCCGTTTAATTTCATGACATTTTTTTTTGGTATTGATTTGGGTTGATATGGTTTGGCTATTTGCATAGGAAGATTGGATTTGGATTGAAAGCGTTTTTGACCCGATGGTTTATTATGTTTCCTGCAAATTATTCTAAATTGATTGCGACATTTTCCTCTGCTCATCCCTGTAGCTGTGTGCGTTTGTGTGTCTGTCTATATGTCTGTCTGTTTATCTTTCTGTCTGTTTATCTGTCTGTCTTTGTGTAGCTGTTTTATATCTCTCTTTTCTATCTGTGTATGTCTGTCTGTCTGTCTGTGTATCTTGTATCTTCTGTAGTCTCTGTTTCTGTCTCTCTCTCTTCTCTGTCTGTCTGTCTGTCTTCTTCTCTTCTGTCTGTCTCTCTCTCTCTCTCTCTCTCTCTCTCTCTCTCTCTCTCTCTCTCTCTCTCTCTCTCTCTCTCTCTCTCTCTCTCTCTCTCTCTCTCTCTCTCTCTCTCTCTCTCTGCATTATTGCGTGCGTGCGTGCATGCGTGTGCGCGTATATGTGTGTGTGAGCAGTGTGTGTCTGCTTGCATGCGTGCGTGCATGCGCGGTATGTGTGTGTGTGTGTGTGTGTGTGTCCGAGCGTGCGCGTTCGAATGCGTGCGTTTTCTATGTGTTTCTAATGTTACAGCAACATACTGGAATACTTTGCTGGTTCGTGTCAAGAGCATTCTTTGTTTTTTACGTACGTTCAAGTGTTTTAACACTTCCATAGGAATTTGTACTTATTCTACCCTCGGTTTTTGAAGAGGTGGTGTGAGTTTATCGGGGTTATCTTTGGCTGGTCTCTGTCTTTAACCCTGTTTTTCAACACTGGTATGATAATTATCAAGATATCTGTTCTCTTTACTTTTGAAAGAATTATAAGGTAGAGAGAGAGGACAGGAGGTGGGGGAGGTGAGGGGGGACGAAGAGGGAGGGTGAAATGGAAACCTACAGAGACAGAGAGGGCAGACAGACAGACAGACAGAGAGAGAGAG
>CM060324.1:33988642-33991142 GCA_030674155.1 Stramonita haemastoma
CCCTAAAAGTACATGCGTTTTGATATTATTTTCATCTCTCTCTCTCCGAAAATATTTGGAGCAGTGATTTTCATCCAAGACACGAAAATTATTCGAATGTGACACATCTGGTAATACACATGAACAATCCACCACACCCTTACCTTTCCTAGAAGGACAACATAGCAATGTATACTACAAATGGCTGGTAACCATACACAGCATCGTACATATTTTGCAGTTATTTATCATAGATATTCGTTCCTCGGCTACAGCTCTGAGGTTCACCAATGGTGAGATTTTGCATAGGCGGCAGATTCTACCCTCCATTAAGGTAACTACATTCCGACTTCATGGAAATGATTATGTCTAATCATTTGCTCTTATATAATTATTGCAACCACGTAGCTCCCAACGAATAGAAAGTGGGATGAGAATGACTAACAGAACAGCAATCTGCTTTATCTGTAGAGAATAAAGTATTCCAAAACATGCAGACAATTTCCAAGTGATAACTTCTGTATTTTGTAAACACAGACAGACTTTTTTTTTAATGTGGTGCATGGTGTTTGGAGAAACACCCCTTTTGTAAGAAATAAAGGAAATTAAAAACATGTTACTTTTTAAACTATAAACCAAAGTTTCATTGTTTTGCTTAATTGTTTCTAACCATTATCCTAAACTTTCATTGTGGTTTTTTTTTCTTTTGCACAAAGGATCTTATTTCGCCAATGACTTGACTTTCTCATTTCAAAAGTGTTAGACCATCACCTGGCCCTGTGTGTGTGTGATGCATGTTAGCAGTCATAAACTGTTGTGAAGAGAGTCTGTCAGCTCTAGCTCTCTCTCTCTCTCTCTGTGGGTTTAGAGTTCCCTGGCTGTTGTTTCTGTGTGGTTGTAGTTCACACTTAGGAGTTGGGGCAGTGTCGGTTAGTCAGAAGTGTGGGTGGATGCCTCGTTGGATCAGGTTTACTCGTCTGGTGGTTCTTGGTGGGTCCTGTTTGTGTGTCTGTCTGTTTTGTTTTGTGTCTGTCTGTTTGTCTGTGTGTTCTGTGTGTCTCTTCTGTGTCTGTTGTCTCTTGTCTCTGTTTGTCTTCTGTCTTCTTTGTCTGTCTCTGTCTCTGTCTGTTGTCTGTGTCTGTCTGTCTGTCTGTCTGTCTGTCTGTCTGTCTGTCTGTCTGTCTGTCTGTCTGTCTGTCTCTCTCTCTCTCTCTCTCTCTCTCTCTCTCCTCTCTCTCTCTCTCTCTCTCTCTCTCTCTCTCTCTCTCCTCAGAACATCTTGCGCACACGTTAAATCCTGTTCCGCTTTTCGTAAGAGTAGGCCATCATGTGCCAGTGGGAACAGATGATATTTACAAAACTGCATACACACGGGGGCTGGATGTAAAAAAGCACAAGTGTGCTTATTCCACTATCCTCGGTATAAAAGAATAAATCAATTCAAACCAAATCAACTCTCTCTCCTTCCTCATCTTCTGCTTCCTCCTCTTTCACCTTCTTCTTCTCCCTCTCCCTCTGTCTTTATTTTTCTTACGTTCCTCTTTTTTATTCAAAGCTTGTTTCGACAAAATCATTTATCACTACACTGATCGGTAACGAGAAAGTAATGTGTATTATGACTGACACATGTGGGAATCCACTAAAGCTAAGCCTATGTCTTTGCCAGACTTCGACATTAAAGTTGGAAGTCTGGTGTGTATGTTTCTGCTGCTTGCTGCTGCTGTTGCGTTGTTGCTGCTGTAGCTGCTGTTGCCGCTGCTGTTGCTGATGCTGCTTGTTGCTATCGCTGCTGTTTCTGCTGCTGCTGTTATTTCTGCTGCTGCTGCTGTTGCTGTTGTTGCTGCTGTAGCTGCTGTTGCCGCTGCTGTTGCTGATGCTGCTTGTTGCTATCGCTGCTGTTTCTGCTGTTGCTGTTGTTTCTGCTGCTGTTGCTGTTTCTGCTGCTGTTGCTGCTGCTGCTGTTGCTGTTGCTGCGGCTGTTACTGTGTTTCTGCTGATGCTGCTATTTCTGCTGCTGCTGCTGTTTCTGCTGCTGCTATAGCTGTTAATGCTGCTGCTGTTGTTGTTGCTACTGCTGTTGCTTTTGCTGCTACTGCTGCTGCTGTTGTTGTTTCTGCTGTTGTATTTCTGCTGCTGCAGCTATTTCTGCTGCTGCTGCTGCTGTTTCTGCTGCTGGAGTGCTTGTGGAGGTAGTGATGGCACAGCTGTTCATGGCAGTATTTGCTGTTGCTGTTTTTCTGTTGTAGCTGCTGCTGCTGCTGCTGCTGCTGCTATTGATGTCGCCGCTTTTATTGTCATGTGTGTGTTTTTCGAAGGAGAATAAAATCTGTTTTAACTGAAAGAGAGAGACGAAGCAGACACTGCATCAGACAAACATTCGGAGATATTTCTTGACCTTCTGTACACTACGTGGCGCCACAGAATATGTGTTTCTCTCATTTTATTGTCGTTTCTCCTGAGGTGCCTGAGGTTGAGGTGCGCTTGCACTGGATTGCTTTGCAAGATTTTGTGTGTGTGTTGG
>CM060324.1:34003642-34013642 GCA_030674155.1 Stramonita haemastoma
AAAAACACTCTGAGTGGCGCTGTTCTTGTGGCGACGTGCTTTCCCTGGGAAGAGCAGCCCAATTTTCACGCATAGAAATATGCCATGACTTTTAGTAGCCTAAAAAATAAAAATAAAAAATGAAAAATATGATGGGAACTTGAACTCTGCCTCAAAGTTATAGTTTCTTCATCCATCATACATGATTTATACCTTTGAGAATGACAGGATACTCATTAACTTGTATTGTAGAGGACTTTGAAGTCACGGCAGATTTCCCTGCGCACGATATTCAAATTAGTTTGCCCGGAGTAGGGGGGCGTCACCGCTAGCTAATGTTGCCTAACAACCCCCCACCCCACCCCACCCCGTTTCCCCACCTCCCCTTTCTGTCGAAAGACAAGAGAAAAAAACCCAACCTTGTGTGCACGTGCAGTGACTTGTTCTGAAAGCATCTCTTTCTCTCTGCAGAATTATAATGCGAGGGTCAACTCTTGTTCCTGTTGTTCTTTTACATACTCTAGATATATATTATATATGGTTGCTTGCCCGCACAGCTTCAGGTTATCATCCCATCCGAAAGACTTGTACCCAGACCACCATACTGTTGTTCTAGTGGAGAGAGCAGGGGGGGTGGGATAAGGGGTGCAGATTGAGACAGGAATTGATACTCCTCTCTTCGATCTCTCTCTCTCTCTCTCCTCTCTCTCTCTCTCTCTCTCTCTCTCTCTCTCTCTCTCTCTCTCTCTCTTCTCTCTCTCTCTCTCTCCTCTCTCTCTCTCTCTCTCTCCTCTCTCTTTTCCAGACTGGTGGTGTGTGTGTGTGTTACCTCCAGACCACTTATGCACCTTTATCTCCCCCCTTGCTTTTTTCTTGCCCTCTCTCTCTCCCTCCATCTCTCTCTGTATGACTCACATAATTATATGTGTATGTATATATATATATATATATATATATATATATATATATATATATATATATATATATTGTGTGTGTGTGTGTGTGTGTGTGTATACATATATATATATATATATATATATATATATATATATATATATATATATATATATATATATATATATATATGTGTGTGTGTGTGTGTGCGTGCGTAAGTGATGGGGTTGTTGTGTGCTGTGTGGTGTGTGGTGTTGTGTGTGTGTGTGTGTGTGTTGTGTGTGGTGTGTGTGTGGTGTGCGTGCGCGCGTGCGTGTGTGTGTGTGTGTGTGTGTGTAATGCATAATACGAGATAAACTCAAACAACAGGAAACTTGAACCTCGTCAAGAAAGCAAGAAAATGTGCGTTCAGTTCCAGTTTCTTTCATCTACTGGAATTTGAGTGGCTGTCTGGGTGTTAGTCTTTCGGATTAGACGAAAAAGAAATCGGAGACAAAGAGAATGAACAAACGATCAAACGCAGGATTTTGTTGTTGTTGTTGATGGAAAAGATTAAAGAGAGGGAGGAGGAGGAGAGAGAGAGAGAGAGAGAGAGAGAGAGAGAGAGAGAGAGAGAGAGAGAGAGAGACAGACAGACAGACAGACAGACAGACAGACAGACAGACAGACAGACAGACAGACAGACAGACAGACAGACAGACAGACAGACAGACAGACAGACAGACAGAAAAAGAGACAGAGAGAGAGGAGGGGAGGGGGGCCGGGACCGTTTGAGAGAACGAACAAAAAAACCGAGCTATTTTTATTGAGAGAGAACGACAGAGACAGACAGACACACAGGCGAACACACACACACACACAACAACACACACACACACACACACAACACACATCACACACACTCTCTCTCTCTCTCTCCTCTCTCTCTCTCTCTCTCTCTCTCTCTTCTCTCTCTCTCTCTCTCTCTCTCTCTCTCTCTCTCTCTCTCTCTCTCTCTCTCTCATCCACACACACACACACACACACACACCACACACACACACACACACAAAACTAAACACACAACGCTCTGTACATCAACCCCCCTCCCCCCCCCAACGCCCACTCCCTCCCCAACCCCCCCAATCCCACCCCATTACCACACACACACACACACACCACACCACACACACACACCACACACCACCACCACACCCTCCTTTTCCTGCTGGCACCAATGTCCCCTACTTACCCACACCCACACCCCCACCCCCACCCCAACTCCCACCCCCACCCCACCCCTATCCGTCTTCGTCTAACACCGTTTGTCATGGCACCCTCAAAGCACCCGAAAGACATTTCTCTGGCATCGGTCGGTCGGCATACCTGGCTACTCTACTCTACTCTAACCCATCCTCCTCCTCCTCCTCTCCCCCTACTTCCTTCTCTCTTCTTCTTCTTCTTCTTCTTCTTCTTCTTCTTCTTCTTCTTCTTCTTCTTCTTCTTCTTCTTCCTCCTCTCTTCCTTCTCCTCCTCCTCCTCCTCCTCCTCCTTCTTCTTCTTCTTCTTCTTCTTCTTCTTCTTCTTCTTCTTCTTCTTCTTCTTCTTCTTCTTCTTCTTCTTCTTCTTCTTTCTTCTTTTTCTTCTTCCCCTCTCTTCCTTCTCCTCCTCCTCCTCCTCTTCTTCTTCTTCTTCTTCCTCCTCTCTCTTCCTCCTCCTCTTCCTCTCCTCCTCTTCTCTCCTCCTCCTCCTCCTCCTCCTCCTTCTTCACCTCCTCCTCCTCTCTTCTTCTTCCTCCTCCTCCTCCTCGTGCTTGTCATTCTCAAGACTGCAGCGGGTGTGATCTGAAGAAAACTTTGTCTAAAGGAAGAGTGCCGGCGCTACAAAAACTCCCGCCCCTCTCTCAGACAAGTCAGTTTTACCTGGGCGAAGAAAAGACAGTGAGTGAGAGAGGAGAAGAGAGGAGAGGAGAGAGAGAAGAGAGGAGAGGAGTAATAGGAGCAGAGACGTACATTCACTCTCTCTCACTCTCTCACACACACAGACGCGTGCTATAGGCTAAGAAGACTCAACAACAACGGTGTCTCTCAAACTCTCACCTTTTTTGAAACATTTTGCTTTGTCTTTTTTTTTTTCTTTCTCTCTCTCTCTCTCCATTCCTGTTGTTCTTGCGTTGTGCCGTTGGCGGGAAGTGCTTTCACAACTGCGTAAGCGCTTAGGAAAACCCCTGGACTCGGAAGTGTAGCTCTGGAACTAAAGTTTTGGTGTGTGTGTGTGTGTGGATGTGTGTGTCTGTGTGTGAGTGTGTGAAAAACGTCGAGGGAGGTGGGCTAGTTTTGTGTGCATACATATATGATACACCTGAGACTCGCACACACACACACACACACACACACTTTACTTTGCTCTCTCTCTCTCTGAGACAGCTGGAGCATTGATTTTTCTGGTGTTGATCGTTCTGATCAGCTGATTTTGAAACAGTTTTGATGATTTTATTATCTTGATTTTCGTTTTCATTTTTTTGACGAGTTTTCGCTGTGGTTTTTTTTTTTTATCGTCTGATGTGAATGAGTTTTGATTCTTTGATTTTTTTTAACTGGTATTACTATTATTGAATGGTGTTATCCATAAACAGAGGTGGCAAACATTGTGGAGTCAAGTGTTATTGACTGATTCTTCAAGGTTGGTATGCATGTTTTTGTTTTTATTTGTTTTGTTTGGTGGGTGTGGGGGGGGAGGAGGGGCGTGTTTGTGTGTCTCTGTGTGTCTCTGTGTGTTGTATGTGTGTATGTGTGTGTGTCTGTCTGTGTGCATCTGTGTGTTGTGTGTGTGTGTGTGTGTGTGTGTTGTCTGGTGTGTGTCTGTCTGTAGAATTTTGTGTTCTGTTGAACGTGATATTTTGCATCTGTTATCACTTTACAGGTAATGTTTTCATTTTGAAGATCTGTTCTAAAGCACTTTTACTATGTCTTTTTCTGTTATCTGTCTCTGCTGCTGTCTGTCTGTCCTGTTTCTGCTATGTCTTTCTGCCTGCTTCTCTCTCGCTCTGTTTCTCTGTCTGTCTGTCTCCCTCTCCCTCCCCTCCTTCGTCTCTCCCCCTCTCTCCTCTCTCTCTATCTATCTGTCTGTCTGTCTGTTCTGTCTGTCTATCTGCTGTATGTTTTTATTTTTAATTTTATTATCTTTTTTTTTGAGAATAATGTAATAAGCACTCATGTGCTTTTTTACAGCCAGTCCCCGTGTGCATGCAGTTTTGTCATATCTGTCATCCGTTCCCACCGATACACAATGGCCTACTCTTCCGAAAAGCGGAACGGGGTTTAACGTTTGTGCAAAATGTTCTGCGTGCGTTCGCACACGGGACCTCGGCTAAAAGCCTCATCCAAAAGGATTTTAGGGGGTATGCTCGCACGCACGTGCATATGTGTGTGAGGATGTGTGTGCGCGCGTGTAGGTATGGTTGTGTGCAACTGTATATCGATGTGTGTGTGTAAAGAGAAAGAGAGAGAGAGAGAGAGAGAGAGAGAGAAGAAGAGAGACAGAGAACAGGAAGACAGACAGACAGACAGAAGACAGACAGACAGACAGACAGAACAGACAGACAGACAGACAGACAGAGACAGAGAGAGACAGAGAGAGAAGAGAGATGATGGGGTAGTGTGGATGTGTGTGTGTGTGTTTGTGTGTGTGTGGTGTGTGTGTGTGTGTGTGTGTGTGTGTGTGTGCGTGTGTGTGTGTGTGTGTGTTGTGTGTGTGTGTGTGTGTGTGTGTGTGTGTGTGTGTGTGTGTGTGTGGTGAACATCTACACATGTAAATCATGCTTTCGTTAAGGGAAAAAAATATACATATAGATGTATCATACACTGGTAGAATTACTAGCAAAACACACTGATATATTGCTGCCTGCGCTAGCTAGATTGTGCAGTATGACAAACATCATTAGTTTGTGGAAGAAATACGATAAGAAAGGTAAAAAAAAAAAATGCTATGAGTAAGAAAATGTATGTTTATCTATGGCTTACTTTGAGAGAGAGAGAGGGGGGGGGGAATAGAAAGAGAAAGAGAAAGAGACAGAGACAGAGACAGACTGACAGACACACACACACACACACACACACACACACACACACACACACACACACACACACACACACACACACACACACAACACACACACAAGATGGTGGGAGGTAGGAAGGGAAGAGAACAATTGGTGACAAAGATGATGATTTCAGACAGACATAATGATGATGGCATTTATGACAGGAACATACACACACACCACATTACACCACACCACACACACACACACACACACACACACACACACACACACACACACACACACACACACACACACACACACACACACCACACACACACACAAATGCACAATGCAAGCATCCAGGCAGAAGACACAGAGACAACAGATAGAGAAACAAAACAATAAACAGATAGACAGTCAAACAGGCAGACAGACAGACAGAGAGAACAAAACAATAAACAGAAGTACAATCAAACAGGTAGACAGACAGACAGACAGACACAAAACAGATAAACAGATATACAATCAAACAGGCAGACAGACAGAGACACAAAACAGATAAACAGATAGACAGTCAAACAGGCAGACAGACAGACAGACAAGGACACAAAACAGATAAACCGATGTACAAACAGGCAGATGGGGGACACAAAACAGATAAACAGATAGTCAAAGAGAAAGACAGGCACAGCAGATAAACAGATAGTCAAACAGGCAGAGAGACACACACAAAGTAGATAAACAGATAGACATTCAAACAGGCAGACAGACAAAATCACATGTTTACCAGACGACTCCATCACAGAAACGAAACGCACCGTCTGCTTTTTTTGCATGTCCTTACTGCATGGCAGCAGAAATGCTGTGTGATGTAGTACACATGTCCTTTTTTTTTTTTTTACATCACAGCCAGTTTTGTACATACACTATCTTCACCTTAACTACTATACTGCCCAGTGCTGGTACATTAAAGGTAAAAGTTAAAGGTGTTCCATAACCTATTTTGTCGTAGGGAAGCGAGGCATTAGAGATCTCAGCTTCTCTACGAGCCAGTATATTGAGGGGCGCCCATCTCCTCTCCCTCGCTGCTTTATCTCTCCTGACCCTAAAGAGGGCAGGTACCCATTTACAGCTGGGTGAACTGGGTGACTGTACTGAAACTAATGCGTGCAAACATTCAACCCATCCAATTGGTGACCACGCTTGATGCTGCTTAACCTTAGCTTGGGGAAAGCGAGTGTTCTGACCACTGAGCTGTTTCATCCCCTGCCCAGTGCTGTAAACAATCCTCACCTTAACTACTTTACTGCCCAGGAAAATCTCTGCTTGATCCATTTGTCTTGTGATCATTTACGCACTTGAGAATCCTTTCTTCATGCGAAGTAGATGAGCGCTGCACGCCGGCATAGTTTGCTGCTATTTATTACAGCATCATAGATGTTGCATTCCTTGCTTCTTTTTTTGTGTGTGTAATAAATATGTCTCAGAAATTGCGTTCTTGTGCATTGATGCAAGTATGACTGCATTATAGAACTGCATTATAGTAATATTGTGTATTCATTATGAGGTAAGAAGTGATTTTTTTCTATTCGTGGTCAGTAATAAGAAAATAGGTTTTAATTATACTTTCTATTATCTATGTTTTTATATGAAAATACCTTTAAGTGAAGCTGACTATGTTTCTTTTTTATTTGAAGGTGCATTTTTTATGATTTTTGTTCAGATTTTGGCGTGAAAGCAGTTTTTACATCAAGCCTTTGATGTTACTATCAAACAAAACAAAGTGCATGAAGTTACATACAGATGGAATATTTTAATTTGAAAGATTTGTATCTATCATTACAAACATGATCTTATACTGCACATAAGACATACATATACTCCTGCCTCCATATGTACATTCAGATGTGTACCAACATACACTATACTGCACTACAAAACAAGTTGATACAATTGTATGTAGTTCTGTGTCTGAAGTGAACAGAAGATGAAAAGTCTAAGTGGTTAGATTGTAAAATCGGTACTTCTGAAAGTAACTAAGGCATACGCGCACACACATTATGCGTCGGTGCGTGCATACCAGCCTGCATGCGCACACACACACATACACACACGCACGCACGCACGCACGTGCACAACAACACACACACACCACATATTCACCTTGACCGTGCTCGTAAACAACAACAAAAAAAGAAAGAAAGAAGAAAGAAGAAGAAAAGAAAGAAAGAAAGAAAGAAAAGAAAGAAAGAAAGAAAGAAAGAAAGAAAAAAGAAAGAAAGAAAAAAGAAAGAAAGAAAGAAAGAAAGAAGAAAGAAGAAAAAAAAGATAAAAAGAAAAGAAAAAAAACATATACAGAGAAAAACAGCAGAAAAACTGTAGATAAGCAAGGAGATAAGCACACAGGCAGACAAACATGCAAATCACATGTTTACCAGTCTATTCGATCAAGAAAGAAAGCAAAAACCAAAAAATACCGTCTGCTTTTTTTCATGTCCTTACAGCATAGCAGCAGAAAATGGTGTGTGCTGCAGTACACACGTGCTTTTTACATCACAAGCCGTGCTGCATGGCACACTATCTGCACCCTAACTACTTACTGTACTGCCCGGCAAAAATGGTGCTGGTTCCATCTGTTGTCTTGTGATCATTTGCGCGCTTGAGAGTCCCCCATCTTCCCGCGAAGTAAATGAGCGCTTCATGCCGCCATAGTTTGCCACGATTTATTACAGCATCGTAGAATGCTACATTCCTTGCTTCGTTCTTTTATTTTTTTTTGAGGGGTAATAAATGTGTCAAAGAAATGGCATTCTTGTACATGAATGCAAGTATGGCTGCATTGCAGAACTTCATGGGTGTGCTTTTTGCTTGTTTGTTTTTTTTTATGATGAGGCAAGAAGTGGACGTTTTGCTTCTTTTTTTCTTTTTTTTTTTGCTTTACCCTTTATTTTCTTGTTGTTGCCTCCTTAAAAAAAGCAAATATCTGAATACAGTTATTTATATAAATTGTTTGTAAATTTGTAACATATTTACTTTTTTTTTATTAGAGTACGGAGATGATGTAGCTCAGTGGTCAGATCACTCACTCTCCCAAAGGTCAGGTTATTCAGTGTTGAGCTTAGTTACCTCTAGGATGGATGACCAGTCATGCGCCTTGGAGTCGGTACAGTCCCCCAGTTCACCCAGCTGTAAATGGTACGTACTGCCCTCTTTCGGGAAGGAAAGGAATAGCAGAAAGGAAGAAGAGATGGGTGCCGCTTTCAAAATGCTGGCCCCTAAAGAAGCTGAGGTCTCTGACTCCCTGCTCCCTAACAGTCGTGTAGGTTATAGGAGCATCTTTGGTTTATTGTTTTGTTTTTTTATTCAATAAACATGGAACAAGTAATAAACATAATGAACATAATCAGCATAGTAACACCAAGCAAGTAGCTTATATTGTGCTCAAGTCTAACGTTAACATTCACATAGAAACCTTTATTACCTTTTATATTGTAATATAGTTTGTTACAGAACATGCACTTGATATCTTTTCTGCAATAATAGCAGGGAGTATTAAACTTTTATGTCTAACAATTAAACTGTGACATTGACGAGTGTCAGCACCTTTACGAGAGAAACTTTGTTAAAATCAGAATGAGTCACGTGTATATTACAAGCATTTTTTGTGCATGGAAAGACAATCTTATCAGAAAAATACTAACTTCTGCATATATATGTATATATATATATGTATGTATATATATATATATATATATATATATATATATATATATATGTATATATATATATTGTATTGTATATATATATGTATGTATGTATGTATGTATGTATGTATGTATGTATGTATGTATGTATGTATGTATGTATGTGTATGCCAGAATGCATCATACTGTGCATGCAACGAGTCAGTCTTATATCTATATGATGATCCATACTTCATAACTGCAATCTGACATAAACAAAGATAACAGGTTTGCGCCTCACTTTAAGCGTCCATCACAGGGAAATTTTCCGTTGGATTTCTGACATCACCCCTGATTCCATTCCCTCATAACTCTCTCTTTGAGACAATACACTGAGATCCCATGTGGCGCGCGATCAGAATATCTTGCAGCACACGCTTCAAACCCCTGTCACCCTTTTCTGGAAGAGTTACCCAGGTATTATGGACAGTAGAAAGGATAACAGGAGCAGACTCTGCATGCATCCTGCTCCCCACAGAGAGATGGGCTCTACAGGCTCAGCTTGCCTGTGATGGATACATTGTCTGAAAAATTCTATAGAGTACATCAATGATTCTTTAAGGAGTAAAAGGACGAAGAGGGTGGAGTGTATCTAACTGTCCATTCAAACGCTTTATCCAGGGTGTCCATACTGCATACACAGAGTTCGCTAGATGCCGATTTTCTCATGGCACTAAACACCCTTGCCATTGTCTTGTGTGTCAATCTTCAGATACAAATACATGTCATGTGTGTTGTTACAATCAGCAGAGGTGAGGAGAGAAGCTGCGATGTGCGTGTACAGAAACAACATAGCCTGTCTGGTACAAACCTGCAGAAGTGCTTACTCCCGTGGCTCAAGAACATACTTGTTATGTGAAGATGAGCGAGTCTGCCATGAATGTATGCTTAGCGAGAGAAGGAAGGGAAGGAAAAGGAAAGAGAGAAAGAAAGAAAGAAAGACAGACAGAAAAAAAAATCCCATCTGGTTGAGTGTACATGTTTAAAAATCAATCACACTTCTCTGGAAAAGAAAATACACACTCGAACATGCAGACTAAACAAAAAAACAAACAAAGCGGTAGGAAAATAACACGTGGGCAACAGGAGTATAAAAATCAATCACATTCTATAATAAACACAATCACACAACAACACACAACACACACACACACACACACACAACAACACACACACACACACACACAACACACAATAACATTTAAAGACAAAATACAAATACGGAAAAATAACGTATGGGCAACAGCAGTATCTTGTAAACATTAAATGGCTCTCTGTGTTGCTATCATCTATCTATCGTGGAGAGAGAGAGAGAGAGAGAGAGAGAGAGAGAGACAGAGAAGAGAGAGAGAGAGACAGA
>CM060324.1:34026142-34031142 GCA_030674155.1 Stramonita haemastoma
CTTGTGATCTGACCATAACTGATAGCGAGGGTTTGAGTCACCACTACGGTATTTAAGGTAAGAGGTTTTCTGTATGGTGAACGTTCGTACTGACTCCATCCTTCAGAAAATCCTTTGGCTGAGACTAGAAACCAGTGTATTATGTGCAAACGCGCAACATCTTGCGCACACATTAAAAAACCTGTTCCTTCCTCATAGTAAAGTAGGCCAGCTATGCCCGGTGCTATTCATGACACAAAAAAATCCAGCATGCACACTGCGACCTGAAAAGAGATGGTCTTCACCAAGTTCAAGCTGCCCTAAACAAACTACCTGAAAAATTGAAGGCAGTGCCCAAACGGCAATCTAAAGGAATAAAAGAAACAATGCGTAAATTAAGTCAGGAAAACGCAGGGCAACAAAGTGAGCTATCCCTGGACATTATTCTGTAGAAAAAGAGCCACTCTCGGGAAAAGGTAAGGATACGCGCAGGAAAAAACTTCAGTTTGATCCAGAAAAAAAAGCTGACTTGATTGTATTAATGCAGTGTGATGTGGTAGCTCTAATTGCCTCCCTTGTGGAAGAGGCCAGAGCCCTTTGCTTGAATGTCATTAACATGGGACACAAGCCAATTCGGAGTTCTGTTTCCTTAGGTGGTATTCGAAATCATTGAGTCAGCATGTTACTTCCAAATTGGCCTGTAGAATTTAAATGCCACTTTACAACGGCAATTGTTTTTTTTTGTTTTTTTTGCTGATTTGGTACTGTTTGTAACTTGGAATCTGGTTCAGCGATAAAAGATTTTCAGAGATAGAAGATTGGGTGGGTTTTGTTGTGGGTTTTTTTTTTACAGACAGAAGATGCTATTTCCAGTGTGGGATAACTTTACGTTGATGATAGGTATGTAATGCTGAATAGACTCCGTTTTAGTTGAAGCAAAGGAAAAGGAGGTAAAGGAGACATTTCAACAGGAATAATGATTTTGTATCAAGCTGCCAGTTCTAAGTTTCATTAATTTTAGCATCAACTTCAAAAAAAAATTAATCTGTCAGCTAAAGAGGAGTGATATGTGTTACAGGCAATCCATATTGTTGAACGTCACCTCGTAATCATTATCATCATTCAAAATGTCCTTACTATCATCATTATTATCAAAATTGTTGCTGTTATCATTGTTATTATTAGTATTACCGTTATTGTTCTCGGCATTATTATCATTATCGCTATCAGCATCGTCAGTAGTAGTAGAAGTATAAGCAGCTTAACATTCTCTTTAATTTCTAAGCGCCTACACAAGGCTTACTAATAGTCAAATGTGACTCATCACAACTACCCAACTCCTGCCCCCCCCCCCCAACACACACACAAACAAGCATACAAACAAACACACACACACACACACTTGCACACACACACACACACACACACACACACACACACACACACACACACACACACACACACACACACACACACACACACACACACACACACAACGCCTCCCTTTCTCCTATCTTTCTCATCTTTTTGCCCCTACCCCTTTTACTTTTTGTCATCCTTTTCCTCAAACTATCCTCTGACCATTACACCCCCTCCCTGTTCCTACTCGCACCTCCATCCTCTCCTCAACTTCCTGTCCCCCCCCCCCCCCCCACTCCAGTTGGGGTGAGTGCAAATTAAGGGCGGTGCCGGGAAATCGACCTCATTGATTTTGACCTTTCATCAACGCACGGGGCGGAAGAGGGAGGTGAATGAAAATTGGAAGGAGGGAATGGGGTAGGGGGGTAGGGAGGGGGAGGTCCAGAGGGAAGTAAGGGGGGGGGGGGGAGGAACGAAACTAAAGGAAACGAAAGTTATTTCATGAGGGAGGGCAATACACTGAGTACAAAGACTGATGTATTGTATTGTGTTGTATTGTATTGTAATTGTTTTGTTTGTATTGTATGTGTATTGTATTGCATAACACTTGAAGTCACGGCATAATTCTCTGTCTGAAAATTTGGGCTGTTCTTCCCGTTGTTGTTGTTTTTTTTTAATCCAGCCCTCAGCGAAAAGAAAAAAAAGACAAATAGAGCAAGCATCTAAGTATTCATGATGTGGAGAGGTATACATAATGTAGGAAAGTGGAAGGAGACAGGCATGGAATTTGTTCAGTTTTGTTTCATGTTCAAACCCTTCCCGCCTTTCCATAGAAACATTAGGCCAGATATGGGGTAGGGTGGATGATACGAACATACCCCTACCCCCACCCCCACCCCACCCCTAGTCATGCATCATCCTACTTCGTTGGGAGGGAGGGAGGGAGGGGCTCTTCCAGGTTTAAACTTGTCCACGGTACAGCGTCTGAAACTCTCAGTGCAGTGCAGTGCCGCTATGACTCCTCAAAGAGTTCAGTCACGTGCAGTTAGTCTAACAGACCTTGAAGGACAGGACTTTGAGGCTGACTGCAGACAAGCGTGGTGCCAAGAGTTTGATATCCTTCACTGACCCAGACCTGTTCAGTGCGGGGAGGGAATGTTGGAAGTGGTCATGGGGGTGGGTGGCATTGCTGGCATTCCGTACTTGTAGACTGGGGGTTTGTAGTCTTCCCCCTAGCCTGCCCCCAGTGCCTCAATCTCTCATCCCCACTTCCTGTGTCCCTGTCTTGTTTTAGAACTATGTGGGGATAGTAGGTTTTAGGTGTAGGTTATTTTGCATCTGTGCAGAGGGCGTGATTGTCTTTATTGATTTGGTACCATTATTTTTGTCATGAAATATCTCAGTTTTGATTTTTTGCTTTACAAGATTTAGCGCTGTAAATATATTATTATACTTCTTTTTTAAGATTCTTGATTCATTAATGTTTTTCTTATTCATTTCTTAAATGCTTTGCTCGTAACCCACATATATATTTCTCTGATTTGTGACAATGATAAATGTATTGCTTTTGTATTCATATCCCCCCCCCCCCCCCCTTGTTGAGGTGCATATCCATGGTAGAGTGACTGATAAATTCCTGCATCAGTTTTCAGAAAAAAGACAAATCATATTGTGAATAGCAATACTGTAACTTTTATGTGAATAACAGTAAAATTAATTATCTATCTTAGGATCTGTTCGTATTCTGCTTGACGCGAAAACATGCGCCTTTTTCCTGTTGAACTTTGAAAGTCATCTGAATAATAAATATGTAAGCGATCCAGGCTGAATATCGAAAAAACTAACAGTTAATCAATTAACACTACGCACCAATAAGTAATGCTGATATTTCATTTCTTAGAGAGAAAAAAAACTTTCTTCTAAATTCCCCAACGCTATCCGTCCTAGGTAGGTTGGAGAAGGCGGATCGGAGCCCATTCCACATTGCATGCTGAGTGTGTCTGCCTCATCTATATCACAAGCCATGTCTGGGTTCCTCCTCTACAAATGATAGACGGGATTTTAATGTGTGTGCAGGATGTTGCGCGCGCATGTTCGCACGTAGGGCCTTGTTTTACAGCTTCTTCAAAGACTTTGTGTGGAAATGGAGTTGAAACTAAAGTTAATGCCAGGGGAAGTTTTTATCTTAGTGTTATAAATGCCCAAACCAGATGCAAGTAACGATACACATGGCTGCCATGGTACGAATACTTCAGGCGACCTGTACATATGTGAGTCACATCCTGTTGCCATAATGATCTGAAAATTGTTTTTGTTGTTGTTTTTTAATTCTTAGCTATTTAATGATTATGTTAAAACATGACTCAGAATATGTGCTTTTGTTTAAATATACCTTTTTGGGAAAGGTGGCATTTATTATCGGAATTTAATGCATCGGTCTTAACTGATAAAAAAAAAACCTGCCAACTGTCTAGGTCTTATTTCTTCCTTCGGTAATGTTTAATTACCTGAAATTGGGTTTGTGTGATGTCACTGGCAAAATCCACCTTCTTTGATACTGAAAAATGTTTTACGTTTTCTCTTTCATTGAAAAAAAAATAACAAACTTACACACATGATTTGTTCATTTTTATGTTAGCAGTGGTCAGTTTTGTTATTTTCTTATGTTGTTGTTGCTGTTGTTGTTTTCTGTTCGGTTTGTTTGGGATTTTTGCTTATTTTTTAGGGGGTGGAGGGTCTTTTCCTTATTGTGGGCAGGGAAAAATGTGGGCACTGCAGGTGCTGCCTTTGAACAAAGCCTTTTTCTAGCTCGTCATTCTTTCGCAATAATTATCATTTTTCTTTTTCTCCAGACAAGGCAGGGCTGGAACTTGGTTTTATCACAAAACATGGCCGCTTCCCTGGATTGTTCGCGGGGAAAACTAAGCGCTCGAAAAACAACACAGGAAGCGCTCTTCACCACGTGGTGGAGATAAGTCGCGGATGGTTGGGTCAGGGGGGGTCATGGGTAATTTCACGCTTGAATAATCCGGGCACCTTCCGCGTGCGTTGTAATTTGTCCACGTGCCGGTGCGTCTGTCCGTGACGGGTAAACAGTGCATGCTGTGGGGAGGGAGCGAGTGCACATGGGGCGCGGCGAATTTTTGTGACCCCGATTTTTATGAGGGCTGTGGGTGCAAAGTGTACCAAACTTCGGACAGTTGCACCCATAAACCGAGTTCTGGATGGGGGTGGGAGTGGTGGTGGAGGTTTTTGTGGGGGGGGGGGGAGGGAGGATTATGTGTGTGTGTGTTGTGTGTGTGTTGTGTGTGTGTGTGTGTGTGTGTGTGTGGAAGGGGGTTGGTTGGTGTTTAGTTGGAGGCACTAGGTTTGGGAGTAAGATTGTACCAGGCAGGAGAGGATGGGTGTAGGCCTACGTGGTTTGGCAATGTCTTTTTGTTTGTTTGGCTGTGGTCAGGTTAGTGTTGTTTATTTTATCGTGGATATTGATGTAATATTTGTTAATCCAGATGCTGTGTAAATATTTCTTCCTTTCCATCTATGAAAAAAAGCTTAGATGTTTGAATTCTATATCTTTTGCTCGGGAAATGGTCGGCTTGTGGTTGTAGATGGGAAAATAAGAATATTGCTAATGCAGGTATAAACCTATTAACTTTTGTTTT
>CM060324.1:34038642-34041142 GCA_030674155.1 Stramonita haemastoma
TGATCAAACCGGTGATATCTTATACATACACCCTGCTGCCGTTTTTTTAATGGAGTCTGGGATTTTAAAATATATCTACTTACACTGACCTTGCCATTTTCGCTATAACGTTAGAATAATTCCATATTTGTGTATGGTCTTACTATAAAACGAAAACAGAGAAACAGGTAACTTTAAACGAAGACCAGTCACGAAATCGTTCTTCGAATCAGGATACACGTAGATCTGGAATATCACAAGCAGTACTACTACTACCACTAGTCCTGTGAACTGAATCTTGATTATGGCCTATATCTGGTCAGACCACACAGGTCAATAGACTTGTCAAGGATAGACCTAAGGCAGGGAATGAGACTGATTGGGGCTGGTCTGGGCTTAGCTTGAAGACAGACGTGAACTCATAACTAAGACTGATAGAGCGGACCAAGATACAGCTCCGACAGGAAGCCGACAAGAAGACCTGTTGATCAGACTACGCTATGGATAATATACAAGCCGTGAAATATAGGTACTTCTCTCGATTAACCCCCCTTGCCCTTTCGTCTCCCGAACCGTCTGCGGCCAGCCAAGCGAGTGAGTTGCCCTTGATTGGGTGGTCTGGCGGGGTCGGCCAGAGGGCGCTGGCGTCTGCTGACGTATCACATACGGGCTACTGGGAGCGGAAATGGAGCGTGTGCAGAGTCGTGTCGGATTTGTCATTGATTCCGACACTTGGCTAGGAACAAGAGATTCTTTTTTGTTTCAATTACTATGGCTGGAATTGCAAGCTGTTTTTATCGGTGTAAATACAGTTTGAATGCAACGTAGTGTGTTATGTTTGCATAGGAGGGGGTTGTGCGCAGAAGATGTATTAGGGTATTGGCATATATATATATATATATATATATATATATATATATATATATATATATATATATATATATATATATATATATATATGTGTGTGTGTGTGTGTGTGTGTGTGTGTGTGTGTGTGTGTATGTATATATGTGCCTGTGTGTATCTATCACTCACACACACACACACACACACACACACACACACACACACACACACACACACACACACACACACAGTTAGAAAGAGAGAGTACTGGTATATATATATAGCTGTATGCCTCATTGCCAGTCTCTTTCTAGGTTTCCCCCTCTGCCTTGTCAGTGTTTGCCTACAGTCCTCTGTACTGACGTGTGTCTATATGACTGACTGTGCCACTATTTGCCTATTTATCTCTGGTTGCCTGTGCATCAGAGGATCTCTATACCAATGTACCAATACTCCTGTCAACCGATGTTATTGAAGAGCAAATAAACCAGATTCCCCCCCCCCCTTCCTTCGATCATAGGGTGTCAGTTCCCCATCTCTCTCTCTCTCTCTCTCTCATCCTCATCTCTCCTCTCTCTCTCTCTCTCTCTCTCCTCTCTCTCCCTCTCTCTCTCTCTCTCTCTCTCTCTCTCTCTCTCTCTCTCTCTCTCTCTCTCTCTCTCTCTCTTCCTTCCTTCCTTCCTTCCTTGGTTTTGATGGAATTAGGGTTGATGTGCACTGACCCTTTTATCCTTCTTAGGAGGACCAACTTTTGTTTGTTTGCTTGGTTTGGTTCGTTTTGTGGGTTAGTTTTTGGTTTTGTTTGTTTATGTGTGAGTTAAGAGAGAGAGGGATGTGTGTGTGTGTGGTGTGTGTGTGTGTGTGTGTGTGTGTGTGTGTGTGTGTGTGTGTATGTGTGGGGTGTGTGGTGTGTTGTGTGTGTGTGTGTGTGTGTCATGGGTGACTTTGTCGGTGGTGTGGTGGTGGTGGTGTGATGGTGACGTTGTAGTGTGTGTGTGTGTGTGTGTTTTCGTTTTTGGTGTGTGTGTGGCGGTAGGAGGGAAGTGAATGTTTAAGCCCAATCCAATCAAATTCTATTCATAGCCCCGCCAGTGCCAACTTCGCTTTGATAGGTTGTAAAAACACCACCACCATCACAAGCATCACCCCCACCATCACCACCACCACTGCCACCACCACCACCACCACCACCACCACCACCAACATCAACGACACAGGCCACATAAATTGTTTGTTTGATCGTTAATTAACCAATAGACTAGACCCCATCTGTTAAGTTTGTCAGGACTGGGTGTGAAAAGAAATACAGATTGTAAGAGCAGAACCTGTTCTGGACCAGCTCAACAAAGGTTCTAGTGCCTAACGTATTGTTTTTGTTTGCTTGATTTTCGCTCTTCGACTAGAGCCATGAGGTTCATCAATGGTGAGACCTTTGTGTATGTGACTGGGGTTTTGTCCTCCATTAAAGGTAGCCACATTCCGACTTCGGGTATGATGTCTAAACACGACATCGATGTTCATGCAGTTCTTTTTGCAAATTGTTCATCATCCATTCTTTTAACAGCACGAATGGCTTACACTTCCAAAAGGTAGAACGGTTTTCATCATGTTTGTGCAAGATGTTCTACGTGCGTGCACACACGGGGCCACAGTTTCTAGTCTCATCTGAGGACTT
>CM060324.1:34053642-34056142 GCA_030674155.1 Stramonita haemastoma
TAAACTAATCTGGTAAAGTTCCAATATGGTTCATAAGTCCGTTACGTAGTGAGCTCACTAAAGTAAAGGTTTTTTGTGGCTTTTGTCTGTTTTGTCAGTCTGTCTGTTTGTATGTAGGTCATTCTGTGGATCTATTTGTCGGTCGTTCTGCTTTAAATTTTTATGGAACTACCGTGTGTTCATTTTATTGCAGAGGAGAGAGCACAGTGCGCGTGCACTCTCTCTCTCTCTCTCTCTCTCTCTCTCTCTCTCTCTCTCTCTCTCTCTCTCTCTCTCTCTCTCTCTCTCTCTCTCTCTCTCTCTCTCTCTCTCTCTCTCACACACACACACACACACACACACACACCACACACACAAATTGACTGAAACATCGAAACAAACAAAACCTTTAATAAAGATACAAAATGAGATGAAATACAAAAAACCTCTAAAGCATAAGCCGTAGCAATACACAAGTATACACACATGTAAGACACGAAAATATGACATTGCAGTACCTGTTAGTCCAAATTCTCCTAAGTGGATGGCAAAAAAAAATCTTTTTCACCACACTTCAAAAATCTGATGCCCAAAATATGTGACATAATTATGGTGATAGATACCTCTTTGAAAACACTAATAGCTTTCTACTAAACTGGAAGTAGTGGCGTGTAAAAATGTTCCACCATTCTCTAGATTATTTGTCAGTGTGGGCAGGCGTATGGAGAATAGAGGAAGCTGATTGCTAAATAGTGAATGCCATGCACAATAGACAACAGTTAAACTCTTTAACCAGATGCTTTATGGTCTTTCCCCCCCCCCCCCAAAAAAAAAAAATCGGACCGTTTGGAATCGTTATGTTTTGGGGGTTTAGGGGTTTTTTTCGTCTCTGTCATCTTGTCTGCAGGTATATGCCGTGAAACTTCATTTTCTTTTTTTTTCTTTTTTTTGTGTATGTGTGTGTGCTTGTTTTTTTACAAAGTATGGGTATATTTTTGTTGTTTTGTCTTACGTTTGTTTTCTACTTTTTTGTATGTAGGAATACACCCAGTCTTGTGATTTTTTTTTTTTTTTGGTGATTGAAGGTAGGTTTTTTTCGTGTGTTTTTGTTTAAAGGTGATGGTGGGTTTTATTTTTCTGGTTCTTTTTTCATTTATTTGTTGCACTTTCTTGCATACATTGAAAGAATTTTTGAAAGAACTTGCAAAAAAAATTAAGGAGAGAACTGTGTTCATTGTGTTGCTTCAGCATGATACATTTTTAAAAGAAATTAAGTTTTACGGCTGTACATGTATCGATAAAAGCTAAAACAAGAAAAACTATTTTCTTCATATACGTGACCACACTAAAACACATACACACATAACCACGTATGCATGTGCTTGGACGTTCGCGAGTATACACCCACACACACACGCACGCACGCACGCACGTGCAGGGTGTTACTTGTCAGAAAAGCACTCCTTGCCTCCCACAATCCTCTCTCTCTGTCTATATGCCTCTGTCTCTGTGTCTGTCTGTCTGTCTGTCTGTCTGTCTGTCTGTCTCTCTCATTCTCTCTCTCTCTCTCTCTCTCTCTCTCTCTCTCTCTCTCTCTCTCTCTCTCTCTCTCTCTCTCTCTCTCTCTCTCTCTCTCTCTCTCATCATTCTTTTTATAGTCATTGCTGAGACGGGCATACGGGGAAAATAAAAGAGAAAGAAAGGAAAAGAAAGAAAGAGCATCTTTTATAGAAGGAGAACAAATAAAATGATGGCACCTTTCCTGATGAGAAGACTGGAGGCAAAGAAATAAAAGACAGGAGAGAGAGAGAGAAAAGAAGAAAACTGATATTCGTTAAGAAACTCTCTTTCTCCACCCTGCATGCATGCACACGAATGATACAAACCAGATTACATGCAGGTGCATGTGAGCATGATTATGCACAAAAAGTGCATGTAGGTGTGTGAGTATGCATCCACGTGGCATACACACGCAGTTCCAGAGGTACAACAGATGGGTGTACTCATTTTTGTGTGTGTATTTTGGATAAGCACATACAGTCAGACACACATACTCATTTACGCACGCACGCACGCACGCACACGCACACACACACCACACACACACACACACACACACACACACACACACAACACAATCTAGGACAACCCATACATACAAAATACACACCAGTACACACATCTATAACATAGATTCATCACATTGCATCACGTATTCAACACGATTCTGCTAAGAGGACTAAACAACAACAACAAATATATTTTTTACTCTGTCTCCACCCTTTTTTTTTTCTCTCTCTCTCTCTCTTCTTCTTTTTTTCTTTCTTTCTTTCATTTTTTTCCTCGTTTGTTAGAACTTAAAAGATCTGATGTGCAAAACATTTGACAGAACTGTAGTGACTGATAACGGTTTTTTTTTTTGACACTGCAGCTAATACTCCTACTGAACTGGAAGAAGTGGTGTGTAAAAAATATTCTTCCATTCTTTCAGTTGTAAGTCAGCGTGAGTTCCTGTGTGAAC
>CM060324.1:34066142-34073642 GCA_030674155.1 Stramonita haemastoma
CATTTAGACACAGGATTTCAGGAAAAAAACAACTAATTTTGCCTTTTGTTTTGTAGACATAATAACATGCATCAACATAATAAAAAATAACACGAAAGAAGGGACAGAAAGACACACAGACAACCACAGACAGACGGGAAAAGAGACGGACCGGACGGACAGACAAACGAACACACAGTAAACAAAGAATAATACAAGAGGATGGTAAACAATCAAGAGAGAGCCAGATGAACAAATGTTGACATAAGAGGAAGAGGAGAAGACTAAGAAAACAGTCAACAAGCAGCAAGAAAGGTGACACAGACAGACAGACAGACAGACAGACAGACAGACAGACAGACAGACAGACAGACAGACAGTCACAGAGAGACAGAGAGAGAGAGAAAGAGAGAGAGAGAGAGAGAGACAGAGACAGAGAGAGAGAGAGAGAGACGGAGAGGCAGAAAGACAGAGAGAGACGCAGAGTTAGAGATAGAGAGAGAGAGAAAGTGAGAGAGGGGGGGGGGAGAGAGAGAGGGAGACAAAGAGAGGCAGACAGACAGACAGACAGAGCCGGAAACAGAAACAGAAAGAGAAAGAGGCAGGAAATTAGAGACAGAGAAATAGAGAGAGACAGAGACAGACAGAGAGAGAAAGAGAGAGAGAGAGACAAACAGAGAGACACACACAGAGAGAAAGCGAGAGAGAGCCACAGAGACAGACAGACAGACAGACAGAGACAGAGAGACAAAGAGATAGAGACAGAGACAGAGACAGAGAGACAAAGACTGAGAGACAAAGATGTGACAAATGAAAAACAAATACGGAAAACAATTTTTAGGTGTGAAATAAAAGCAAACTAGGAGTCGGAAAGGAAAAAGTGCTGAGAGCAATGATGTTCTAGCACAGAAAGCCCGCCAAAGGTTAGCAGACACATTCTCCATTTCAATTATGTAACTTCTATCCGTTTATCTATCTATTTAGCTAGCTAGCTAGCTAGCTAGCTGGCTATCCATCCATCTATCTATTATCTATCTATCTATCTATCTATCTATCTATCTGTCTGTCTGTCTGTCTGTCTGTCTGTCTATTTCGGAAGGAAGGAAGGAAAGGAGGAAGGAAGGAAGGAAAGGAGGGAGGGAGGGAGGGAAGGAGGGAGAAAAGAACGAACCAGTAAATCAGTGAATGAGAATGACTGATCACTAGACCTATTTTTGGTCTTTTTTCTGATCAAGTTTTTACTAGGAATAGTGATGATGTTTTCCCAAAACACTACAACAACCAATATTATTGCTGTTGCTTTTGTTGTTGTTGCTGCTGCTGCTGCTGCTACTGCTGCTACTGCTGCTGCTGCTGCTGCTGCTGCTACTGCTGCTGCTGCTACTGCTGTTGCTGCTACTGTTATTGTTGTCAAGTTCAAAGCATCAACAACAGTGCCGTGTGTACATACATGTATACATACCACCAACAAGTGAGACAGAAGTCGGGAAGAATGAAAGTAGGGGGTATGGTCTCGTTTGCGGTTACTGAAGCCTGTATTATTGGTGAGTTGGCGCCCCATTTTTCTTCTGCAAGTCACAATACAGTGTGTGTGTGTGTGTGTGTGTGTGTGTGTGTGTGTGTGTGTGTGTGTGTGTGTGTGTGTGTGTGTGTGTGTGTGTGTGTGTGTGTGTGTGTGTTGTGTGTGTGTGTGTTGTGTGTGTGTTGTGTGTGTGTATTTTGTGTGTTGTGTTGTGTGTGTGTGTGTGTGTGGTGTGTGTGTACGTGTAGTTTGTGTGTATGTGTGTGTGTGTGGTTTTGCGTGGGGAGGGGGGGTGAAGAGAGACACAGAGAGAGACACAGAGAGAGAGACATACATACATACAGACAGACAGACAGATAGGGGGTAGGGAGTCGTATTGTGCACAGATGAAGTACAGTGCTTATAGCCATGGTGTTTGAACATTGCACATAGAGTGAATATTTGCTTATTCTATTACCCTCTTTGAATAAAAAAAAAATTGTTTATCTGTTTGTTTGACTGTTTTCTTGTTGGGTTTGTTGTTGGGTTTGTGAGGGCTTTGTTTCGCTTTTTTTTTGTTTATTTGTGTGTTTGTTTTGTTGCGGGTACGATGCATTTTCTTGTCAATCATGAAATAAGTTCGTTATAAGCTTTGACAGTTAGTTGCTAGGTTTGCATTGTTTCAGAAGTTGATGTGCAAGTTTTGCGTTTCACATAGTCAAGGTTTGTTCTCTTTATTGTTGGGCCTTTTCCCTCCGCTGGAATGTTGGCAACACTTTGCTTTCTTTTGGTGGTGCGATCAAGAGGTATTTCGGGATATTGTCTGTATACCCCAACCGTCACCATCTTCTCCCTCTATCCCCTTCCTCCACTCCCTACACGTACACACACAAACATGCACACACGTCTGAGGTACATATAAACTTTTGCTTTTGAGTACGATACAAAGTAATGCAACACACCACATCACATCACAACATATCACAACACAATACAGCTCAACATCACCCGACAAAACACAATACAGGACAAACTCTAAAAGATACAAATACTATAGCGCTGATATGACGCAGACAATATTAAACTGTTTTGAACAAGGCACACATTCTTGCTTCTTAAAAGAACCTTTAAAATGTTTTCACTTTGTATTTCAGTTCTCAAATCACGGAAATGCATACATAAAAAACGGAAACTGTAAAACAAAGATTTTTTTCCCTTCTGTTTCAAAAATTTATCTGGAATTTTTTTACTCCTTATTCAAAGCTGGAATAGTGAGGGGCTCTGCCAGACTCAACTTGCAAACAACGCACTGCCTGGAAAATTTAGTGACCCCCCCCTCCCCCCCAAAACGACTTCCCAAGCAGTCATGGAAGAAGTCAAATAAGTTAAATCAAGACAAAGTTTGGAAGCAGCAACGCAGAAGAAGAAAAGAAAAAAAAAAGAGAGACCGTCAGAAATGATACACCATCCATTCTTGCAAGTTTCTAGCTCGTGGCTTGATAGACATGTAGGCTGTATCTTTAAACTTTGGTCTCAGGAGACCTACGTTGTTTTATGAGGGCTAAGTCTTCGGTTGTTAGAGCCCCAAAAAATAAAAATGAAAAAGTTTGGGAAGTTGTGTTAAGGCTGTCTTTGACTGTGTAAATTGTTCCGAAAACTCTAGCTGGCGTTTGTAGGTCCTGGGGGATTCGGATGTGATTTGGGGGGGTTTTGTGTCCAGAAAACGGTGATCTCAGTTTTAGGGCTGTTCCTGGCAGGACCTGTGTAGTGATGTTTGGGTATTTAGAACCAGTGTTGGTTGTTGTTGTTGTTGGTTTTGTTGTTTGTTGTTTGTTGTTGTTGTTGCTGCTGCTGTTGCTGCTGCTGCTGCTGCTGCTGCTGCTGCTGCTGCTGCTGCTGCTGCTGCTGCTGCTGCTGCTGCTGCTGCTGACTGTTTATAACTAACTATAATCATTAATTTTTATATCTTTTTGAACAGATTTTTTTTTCTTTTCCCAAGAAGTGTCACTCCAAGCAGAGTATTTCATATATATGCTAAACATCATCTACTTTTTAAAAAAATCCTCTTTGTTCATAGTTTGTTGTCTGCTTAAGAGAATGCGCTGGTAAGGCCTCGAGTACATAAAGGGTATTTTCGTGTTTATATAGACTGTAGAATTATGGTGAAACAAGAAAAATGCTGGGGCTGTTGATGTCATCCATTCTACCTGCCATAGATGGCTTACTCTTTTATTAAAGATCGATGGGTTTTTAACGCTGTGCGCCAAATACTCTGCGTGTATTTATACAAATGACATTGATTTATAGTTTATACCCGATGTCCGAATGGAGCCTTTTTAATGGTGGAAAAAAAAAAACAGTCGCATAGGCAAAATCTCACCATTGGTGAACCTCGGAGCTGTAACCAAGGAACAGGGAAAAAATTATAGTTTTATCCTAAGGACTTGCATGAGCAGTAGAGGTGGACTCCGTGTTGATTCTCTGGGGGGAGTAACCTCTAAGTTCACACACCTCAGAGATGTGGCGACTTGACCACAAACCCTCCTCATAATTCCTTCAAATCATGAGCACGAGGCGATCTAAACAAGCTAGGCTATCCAGCCCCTGCTGTAAATCAGTCTACTACAGAAGTCAATAAGTTTAGCTGGTGGTCCGCGCTGGTCGCCAGAAGACGTTATTCCCACACTGATAATAGCTCTGACATCCCGGCCACCTCTCATGCCTCCTCCCATTCCCTGGAACGTTTATCTCTCACGACACCCGTCTGTCGCAGTGAGGATGCATGGGAGATAAATCTGGGACCACCAACGTCAAAGCAAATTACATCCCTTACAAGGAGGAGAGAAGGCGTGTGTTATCAGACGGGACATGTCCCGTGTTTAGTTGTGGCGATGTCCTGTGGGAATTTTGAGGGGGGGGGGGGGGGGGGGGGGGGCGATATTCGCTGGAACTATAGCTGGTTTCTTGTCTCATTAGAAACAACACTTATCTTCAGAAATTGTAAATGAATGCATGAATGAATAAATAAACAGCATAACTGTCAATTTCAGTCAGAGATTGCAAATAATAGTGTCGAATTTACTGTGCATTTCTTGGTTGGTTTAGAGTGGATTAAACGAAGGAAAATAACTACAGTTAGGGCCTAGTAGGTGAGAAAGGCCTTCGGAATATTTTCAAAGGAGTATTGTTCCTTTTGTTGTTCAATTCTTTTAAACAAAGAATAACTCGGAATACAAGTATTGGTGGTGGGCAAATGACCTTTCCATACATTTTAGTCTACCATTCAAAAATGTTATATTTTCGGACGGAGAGAAAAGACTTATGGCAAAAGAAGTACATTTGGGGAGTTAGATGTTACTATGTATATAATGGAGATTATTCTACACCCATATAGGGGATGGAATAGCTCAGTGGTCAGAGCACTCGCTTTCCCCCAGCCAAGGTTAAGCAGCATCGAGCGTGGCTACCAATTGGATGGGTGACGTTTGCGTGCCTTGGTTTCAATACAGTCCCACAGTTCACTCAACTGTAAATGGTTACCTTTAGGGTCAGAGAAGGTAAAACAGCGAGGGAGAGGAGATGGGCGCCGCCTTCAATTTGCTGGCCCCTAGAGAAGCTGAGGTCTTTGATGCCTTGCTCCCCTACGACCACATAGGTTATGGGACGCCTTTACCTTTTACCATATAGAAGAACATCGCACATAGCAGCAATGTAGATAGTCAGCGTACTTTGTACATTTTGTGTGTCCCAGTCTGAATCTCATTTGTAGAAAAGATGTCAATCTAAAGCATACGCACATATACTGAGATCATCATGAATCAGTCACAAAATCAAACTAGATAATCCTCTCACCTAAAAAATGTTATGAAACTTTTATATAGGCTTGTTTTGTTTTTATCCCTGAAGCTCGATCCCAAAAAAGGAACACAAAATACCTACAGATATTACTTGAATACACTTCTCCCTTAACTTATTGGGAAGTCATTTGGGCACCGTGCTGAATTTTTTAGTCCTTGAGTTTTGAGAAATTTGAATCTGGCAGAGCTCATACCTCTCCAGGTAGTTCACAGACGTACCCTTTCCCATTCCCTCAAACAAAATCGTATTGCCATCATAATCACTCATCCTCCCTACCCCGGAAGCTAACATCATAGTAACCTTGACCCAAACTTCCTTCACAAGAGGAAGCGCGGGAGGAAGTGGAGTTGAGGTCACCATCAGGGCATGACGGGAATGTCGGTGAGGCCCTAGACAGGTTTATCAACCGCATAATAAATGGAAGGGGGCGAGCGGGGCAAAACCGCTAACGATCATGGGTCAGAGATTTTTTTTTTGGGTTTAAAACAGCACAACTGGACTGTACTTAACATGTTTTTTTTCCCGTGGTTAATCTATGCTGGCGCCAAACAAGATGGAGGGCTACTGTCACTATACACCGAGGCCCCGTGTGTGAACGCACGCAGAACATCTCGCGCACACGTTAAATCCTGTTCCGCTTTTCGTAAGAGTAGGCCATCGTGTGCCGGTGGGAACAGATGACATTTACAAAACTGCATACACACAGGGACTGGATGTAAATAAAAGCACAAGAGTGCTTATTCCATTATCCTCGATATAAAAGAATAAATCAAATCTCTTCTCCTCTCTCTCTCTCTCTCTCTCTCTCTCTCTCTCTCTCTCTCTCTCTCTCTCTCTCTCCCTTCTCCCTTCTGTCTCTGTCTCTGACTGTTTCTGTCTCTGTCTCTGTCTCTGTCTTCTCTCCTCTCTCTCTCTCTCTCTCTCCTCTTTTCTCTCTCTCTTTCTCTCTCTCTCTCTCTTCCTCTCTCTCTCTCTCCTCTCTCTCCTCTCTCTCTCTCTCTCTCTCTCTCTCTCTCTCCTCTCTCTCTCTCTCTCTCTCTCTCTCTCTCCCACCCACCCTCACCCCCATCACAGCATAGATAGAGGGCAATATATTCTGACATGCCCTTAACACCCTTTAGTCCTTGCTGACCTCTTACCCACAACTCTCTACCACCCCTTCACCCTTCTCCTTCCCCCTCCCCTCCTCCTCCTCCTCCTCCTCCTCCCTCCTCCCATGCCCAACCCCCCTTCCTCCCTAACGCTCATAAAACATGCTCACATAATGCAGAGGGAGAAATGAGATAAAGATCTATCCCATAATATTCTGCTGCCCTGTCACAAGACACTTGTCTTCAGGGAGCTGATGATGATGATGTTGATCATGATGATGAGGATGAGGATGGTGAGGAGGAGGGGGAGGAGGAGGAGGATATGATATTATTAAAGTTAAGAATCATCATGATAATGATTTTTTTTCTGATGATGTATGATGATGATGATGATGATGATGATGATGATGATGATGACGATGACGATGATGACGACGACGATGACGATGACATATGTGGGCGTTTTACAGTGCCAAATTTGTGGGAGAACAAAATTCAAAGCGCAAGCATTTGAATCTCTGAATCATTTACGTGCGTGCAACCATTTAAACGGAAAGCTATAATTCATCGATAAATCTAAAATTCACTCACACACCCACACCACACACACACACACACACACACACACACACACACACACACACACACACACACACACACACACACACACACAACACACACACACACACACACACACACGAACACACACACCCAAACACCCACACACACACGAACACACACACACACACAACACACACACACACACACACAACACCGAACACACACACACACGAACACACACACCACCCATCCACACACACACACCGAACACACACACACACACACACACAACACCACACACACACACACACACACACACACACACACACACACACACACACACACACACAACACACACACACACACACACACAACACACACACACACACACACACACACACACACACACACACACACATACACACACACACCATACACACACACGAACACACCACACATACAAACAGATATCACACCCTCCCTACTACCCCCTTTTTAAAATCCCACCGG
>CM060324.1:34081142-34088642 GCA_030674155.1 Stramonita haemastoma
GATTTCTCTCTCTCTCTCTCTCTCTCTCTCTCCTCTCCTCTCTCTCTCTCTCCTCTCTCTCTCTCTCTCTCTCTCTCTCTCCTCCTCTCTCTCTCTCTCTCTCTCTCTCTCTCTCTCCTCTCTCTCTCTCTCTCTCCTCCCCCTCTTCTCTCTCTAGTTCTCACAACAACCCAGCACTCTGTAATCATCTGGCACCAGACTGTCCTAGTCTATTCTCCTCCTCCTCCTCTTCCTCCTCCTCTTCCATCCCCTACCCCCTCCCCCCTTTGTCTCCTACCCCCTGTACCCTACATCTCACCCCCATGTCCATTTCTCTCTCTCTCTCTCTCCTCTCTCTCTCTCTCTCTCTCTCTCTCTCTCTCTCCTCTCTCTCTCTCTCTCTCTCTCTCTCTCTCTCTCTCTCTCTCTCCTCTCTCCTCTCTCTCCCCCCAAGCTAGAAAGAGATAGATGAGAGGGCAAAGGTGAAACGCGCTTTTTTTTTTTTTTTTTTTTTTACTCATCCTTCCAGACCAATATGGCCCAGTGTATAACATGTCTGTGTCGAATGCAACAGGTTGCAGTGTTAGTTCCAATCTTTTGTCTTCTTCGTCGAACGCTCAGACAGCAACTATTGTTGTCTGTCATAATGAGCAAAAATACGTTGTGCTGCCTTTGATTTAAGTGCCCGACAAGTGAGGCCCATCGGTGCATCTGACTTTTTTGAGTGGCAGAATATTGTTACCTTTTTTCTGTCTTTCTGGAGAAAAAGAAAAAGCAAGAGAATGAACTAAGAAGGCAGAAAATGGAGAAGAATAAGGTTTCAGGAAGAAAAGGAACAAGGCAGAAATAAAGAAAGTGATAGAAAAGAGGAAATCCTAGCGCAGAATGTCCAGAGGGTGGGGATAGCTGTTTATACTAACAGGCCCCTGGCATTCCTACTGGGGAAGTTCCAATCTGGAGCTGAACTAACTCTTCCTAACGTTCTTCCCTCATTTACTTCTGTATCGTGAGTGGTGTTCTGGGAGTGATGACTTTATGAAGAGATGATGAAACTAAAATATCGTATGTAATCTACCTTTACCGTAGGTAAAAGAACCCACAACGACAAAAGCGTTATCCCTGATCATTTTTTTTAATCCCTGTTCATACAGGGTATAAAATGGCGCATAAAATTGGGGGAATATACTTTTCAAACACACACACACACACACACACACCGCACCAACCACGCACACACGCACACACACACACACAACACACACACACACACACACACACACACACACACACACACACACACACACACACTCGCCGGGGCGCGCCGCCACACACAACAGCAGAGAATATGCATACATATAATTATCATTACACCAACGAGTTTTCAAAACTATCCTCTATATGTAACACTCTAACCACTGTAATGAACAAGCCAATAGAAACCACGCAACACCACCACGTGACGAGTGAATCACATGTAAACAACCGTCCCTAGTATAAAGAAAGAAAGAAAGAAAGCTGGAACAACAAAACGAACAAAAGAAAGAAGGATAATGCATGAAAAGAAAGGATAAAAGACAGAAAAGACAGAGTAAACGAAAGGAATCAACAGAAGGAAAAATACAGGAAATAATATAAAAAGACAACGACAACAGTTAGCTGTTTCCTTCCTTCCTTCCCTTTTCACTCTTTTTTTCTCCATGTCTTTAATCTTTTCTTTTTCTGGACTATATAGCTATCCATACGTTACCCACCTTCTTCTTCTTTTTCTTCTTCTTCTTCTTCTTCTTCTTCTCTCTTCTCTTCTTCTTCTTCTTTGCGTTTCTTCTTCTTCTTTGCGTTCTTCTTCTTTGCGTTCTTCTTCTTTGCATTCTTCTTCTTTGCATTCTTCGTCTTTGCTTCTTCTTCTTTGCATTCTTCTTCTTTGCATTCTTCTTCTTTGCATTCTTCTTCTTTGCTTCTTCTTCTTCTTCTTCTTCTTCTTCTTCTTCTTCTCTTCTTCTTCTTCTCTTCTTCTTCTTCTCTTCTTCTTCTTCTTCTTCTGCTTCTTCTTCTTCGCATTCTCTTCTTCGCATTCTTCTTCGCATTCTTCTTCCTTCGCATTCTTCTTCTTCTCTTCTCTCTTCTTCTTCTTCTTCTTCTCTTCTTTTCTTCTTCTCTTCTTCTTCTTCTTCTGTGAATTGCTGGTTAGTTTTGTTTTGATTGGTTTCTCTCTCTTTTTTTGCGGGAGGGGAGGAGTGAGGTGAGGGACAGGGGGGGGGGCTGGGTGGCTGTATGTCTGGCCAGCATGTGTCATGCTCACACTCAGTGCGCCAAGTCTAATGATGAAGCGGGAGCCAGAGAAAACAGGGGTAGTTACAGGTAGTTAGTTACCCTGCTAGCGAGGTGGGGAGCACATCTTTTCTGCCTCGGCCTGCCAGATTATTACCCATCCTTCCCTTCTCCCTTCCACTTTTCATTCTCTCCTTTTCCTCCTCCATCTCCATCTCCTTCCTCCTTCCTTCCACTTTTGCCTCCCCGTGTTTTCTTCTTCTTCTTCTTCGCCCGCCAAGCTCTTATAATGTACCTGGGCTGTTGATTGTGCCAGCAGTGGTTGTACAGGTAGTTGTAGGCTTCGGGTGGCGGTAGTGGTTTGTGGTGTGTGGGTGTGTTGTTTGTTACGAAAGTTGTTGTTTGGTGGTGGTGGTGTGGTGGTGGTGGTGGTGTGGTGTGTGTGTTGTGTGTTGTGTGTGTGTGTGTGTGCGTGTGTGATTGGTGTGTGTGTGTATGTGTGTGTGTGTGGGTGTGTGTGGTGGGTGTAAAACCTTGTGACTGATTCTTGGTCACGGTGAAGACCACGGTGGCGCTGCTCTTGTGGTGACACGCTTTCCCCAGAGAGAGGAGACTGAATTCCATGCTTAGAAATCTGCTGTGACTTGAAGCGGAATACAAATACAAATATACAAATACAAATTTACAAACACAAGCTAACTTTGGGGATATTTTCAGAGTGTCTCTGTGTATGTCTTCTCGTGGTTTTGTTGTTAGTTGTGTAGGGACTGGTGAATGTTGTCTTTAATTTGCAGTGAGGATTTTCTTGGAGATATCAAGCAATGACAACATTTTCAACACTTTGAGTTTTTCAGACAAATATATGTGTCTCTGTGAGTAAGCATGTTTGTAGAGAAAGCGATGTCTTTATTCGAGCTTTTTTTTTTTAACAATTTCTTACTTCATTTAAGATTTTTTAAGATGCTGTACAAAGCACTGTCAACTTGCCTGAAAATCTAAAACAACAACGATATTTTTTTCTTTCCTTCACTCATTTGTCTTTTTCCCTTTTCTTCTTATCCCCTGGTTCCTTTGTCTTGTCAATTCTTTTTTTTCTTCTTTTTGGTCACCTTTTTCTTTCTTTTTTTTGGTCACCTTTTCTTTTTTTCTATTTTGTCACTCTTTTCCTCTTTTTTTGTGCTCTTATTTTCCATGAGCAGCATGTGTCATCCTCTCGCACGCAGAATGCTGTATCAGCTGATGAAGCAAGGGACAGAGGAAAATGCAGGCAGTTACACACAGGTAGTTAGATACTCTGCTAGCTAGACAGGTGAGAAGCTCATCTTCTCTCTGCCTCTGTCTGCCAGATTATGTCCCTTTCTACCCTCTCCTTCCCCCTCCCCCCCTCCCACCTCTTTCTTTTTTTTCTTTACATTATCCTATCCCTTTTCCGCTGTGTTCTTCACCAGTTCTGATCAAATGTACGTGATTGTTGACTGTTCCAGTGGTAGTTTACAGGTGCGTAATAGTAGAGTAAAGAACATACTGTGGAAAGCTTAGGACCGTGAACATTGAGGAAGCTGATTTAAAAAAATCTTCAGGGGTTTCCTAACAGACTTCTAGACTCATGATATGTGAAGATAAAGTAGACTTCGGACAGTTGTGATGGGGACATTAAGGATGTTGCTTCTGATGAGGATAAGGATCAGTGAGTGTGTGGCTGCTTGTCAGTGACTTCTAGTGAGATGAAGATGATGTTTGGAATACTGACAGAGTGTGTGTGCGTTTTCCGGTGATGGTGTGGTCAGTTGTGCGGGGAAGTGATTTCTGCTACTTCCACAGTGACTTTTCCCAGGAAGATGTCAAGCAAAGGAAATTTTTTAGCACTTTGACCTCGCTCTTCAAGATAGGTATGTGCTTGCATTGATAGTGTATGTGTATTTGATCAGTGATGCCTTAGCACCTCTGTGCACATACTTTTTTTTAACTGTTCATTTACTTTTTCAACATTTTTGTATTTGAACTTAATAAGACTTGCAAATCATGTATAAGCTACTTAAACTATAAAAAAACAGCAATTATGCTCGCTCTCTCTCTCTCTCTCTCTCTCTCTCTCTCTCTCTCTCTCTCTCTCCTCTCCTCTCTCTCATCTCTCTCTCTCTCTCATCTCTCTCTCTCTCCTCTCCTCTCTCCTCTCTTCTCTCTCTCTCTCTCTCTCTCTCTCCTCTCTCTCTCTCCTCTCCTCCTCCTCTTCTCTCTCTCTCTCTCTCTCTCTCTCCTCTCTCTCTCTCTCTCTCTCTCTCTCTCTCTCTTCTCTCTCTCTCTCTCTCTCTTCTCTCACCTTTTCCATTCTTTTTCTTGCTCTTCTTCTTTCTTCTTTTCTTTTTTCTTTTTTCCTTTTTCTTCTTTTCAAACACCTTTTAGTCTTTCTGTTTTTTCTTTCTTTTTTTTCTGAGGAAGAGCATGTGTCATGCTCTCACCCAGGGTGCCAAGTCTAGTAATGGAGCAGGGGCCAGAGAAAAGACGGGTGGTTACAGGTAGTTAGTTACACCACTAGCTAGGTGAGAAGGTCATCTTCTGACTTTTGCCTGTCAAATTAGTACCCCTCCGGCTCCCCTCTCCACCCTTTCTTCCATTCTTTTTTCCCATCTTTCTTTTCCAATCAAACCCCTTCTAAATCTCCTATGTATAATACATATACATACTAAGTGCTTAAGAGCATTGAACATGCTCACAGAAATGCACAAGACCACCACCACATAGTGTAGCAGTCATGCTTCTGCTACTATTGCTAGTCCTTAGCAGCTGGGCAACAACAGGAACTTGTTTTTCTTTCCTGCACTCTTTTTTTAAAAGGTTTTTCTCACTTTGTGTTCTTCCTTTTTGATTTTTTTTATCGCTTCTTTCATCTATTTGCCTTTACTTTCATTATTACATTTTCTCCTTTTACTTTTCTTTTCTTTCTGTTTTTTTTTTTTACCTGTGGGTAGCATGCTACTAAAGCAGGGGCTACAGAACACGCAGGTAGGTCAGCACAGGTAGCTTGCTATACACTACTACGGAGTGGAGGAAGCTGGTTGCAAAATCTTCAGTGGTGCCCCCAAACTGTCTCTAGACTATCAGATAGGTGAAGGTGTCGGTGAAGTTACACTGCTAGCTAAGTGGGATTGGGAAGTTTATCTCTCCTCTGCCTGCCAGATTATTACCCAACCTCCATCCCCCCTACCCCCCCCCCACCCCCCACCCCCCATGCCTTCCACTTTTCTTTTCCAACCTCCCCCTTTTCCCTTCCCTTCCCTCTGTTCTTTGCCAGCTCATAAAATGTACCTGGCTGTTGATTGCTCCAGCAGTGATTGTACCGGTCCTAGTACACTTTGGTGTAGGGATGGTGATGATAATAGTGATGCTGGTGATGTTGTTTACAGGAAAGTAGCAGTGTGCATGTCAGCTTGTTGATGACTCCTAGTAATGAGGATGACATCGGAAATACTACTGTCATTGTGTCTCTGTGTGACTTCTTGGTGATTTTTGTACAGTAGTAAGTAGTAGACTCAGGGTGATGGTGTGGTGGTGGTGATAGTAGTGATGTTGTGAATGTTGTTTAGGGAAAGGTATTAGTATGTGTGTTAGCTTGTTGATGATTCCTAGTAATAACAAAGATGTCGGGAATATTGTCATTGTGTCTTTTGTGTGTTTCCTGAAGGTTTTGTGGTTAACTCTGTTAGGAAAGTGATTGTTATCTTTTATGGTGAGTTTACCTTGGAGGATGTCAAGTTGTGACACTGTTTTCAGCACTTAGACTTTACTCTTCAGACAAGTTTGTGGCTGAATGAGTGCCTGTGTGTATGGTCAGTGATTATCAATTGTTCAAAAGTGTGTTCATTACCTTAAAAATGTTTGTTAATAGTATTTGTTTGATTATCTGTTGTTACCTTTCGACAATGGCATCGATAGTCTACAGAGATGTTGTTTACACACACACATTAATACACACACACACACACACACACACACACACACACAATATATAACACAACAACTAACAAAAAACGACTTCGACCATCCCCCAACATATAAATACAATTACAGTTATTAAGATCACGACTATCGATTGCATATATATATATAAGTAATTAATTACGTGTTAGTGTGTGTGTGTGTGTGTGTGTGTGTGTTGTGTGTGTGTGTGTGTGTGTGTGTGTGTGTGGACGGGGCGGTAATTAGATTACTTCCCATGCGATCATCAGAACTGCCAATCGCAGCGTCGTGGATCTTAGATCCACACCTGTGAATTGTGCAGCGTTCTATATCGTTGGGGGATGGTCGAAAACCGTCTGTTGCATGCACTTTGCCCGTAGCGGTAAAATGTAGAATTTATGCAACCTCTTTCGAGAGGTTAAATCAAATATCTGCACTCTGTTGATATATATATATATATATATATATATATATAAGCACACCTATAACATCAACCATTCTAAAACAACCACCATTCTAAACCACCTCAGTATAAAAGATACCAAAGGTATGTTGAATAACCAGAGGAGACAGCACAACATCATCACATGCTGTGTGAATCGTATCGTAGCTGCTACCACTGGTCCTTAAAAGTAAACAACTACAACAAACAATTGTATTTTGTTTCCATGTATCCCTGACTTTACATGTCATATAATTCTACTTTTTCTCTTTTTCCATTCTTTTCCTCATCTGCTTATTTTTGGGCTCTTTTTTGCACTTCCTGTGGCCAACATGTGTCATACTCACACCACCAGACTCTCAGAGGTTGATGATGAGGCAGGAGCCAGAGAAAAAATAGGGTAGTTACAGGTAGCCAGTTACACTGCAAAGTGAAAGTTCATCTTCTGCTTCAACCTGCCAGATTATTACCCTTTATCCCTTTACCCCCCTTCCCCCACGAGCTCCTTTCCTTTCATTCTTTCTTGCCTGTCTGTCTCTCTCTCTCCTCTCTCTCTCTCTCTCTCTTTCTCTGTCTTCTCTCTCTGTCCCTCTGTCTCTCTCTCAACTCTGTCTCTCTCTCTCAGCTCTCTCTGTGTTTCTGTCTATTCTCTCTCCTCTCTCTCTCTCTCTCTCTCTCTCTCTCTCTCCCTCTCTCTCTCTCCCTCTCCCTCTCCCTCCCTCCCTCCACTTTTGTCGTGTTCTTCGCCAGCTCATAAAATGTACCTGGTTGTTGATTGTGCCAACAGGGGTTGTACAGATCTTAGTAGACTTTGGGTGAGGCAGTGGTGGTGGTGATAGAAGTGATGCTGGTGA
>CM060324.1:34093642-34146142 GCA_030674155.1 Stramonita haemastoma
CCTGGCCTTGCACGCTAAGGTCACGGTGCCCAAAGCCGGACCTGCCGGCCCGGACTCCAGCGGGCACTGGCCGGACAAGGTGACCAAGCACAGAGCCAAGGCGGCGCTGGACACGGCCAGCGAGCAGTGGGTGGACGGTCCCGGGGCCGCCATCTACCCGGACAGCGGAGGGAGCGGGGAGCAGTGGGTGGACGGCCCTCAGGCCTTTCTCCTGCAGACCGAGCATCAGCCACAACAGCACCAACAGCAGCAGACCCCCAACACCAGCAACAACAGCAGCAGCAGCAGGCCCCCTCCTCCCACTCGCCCTCTCCTCGTGGAGACACGGGCCGGAGGATGAAGAACCGCAAGGTGGAGGCGGAGGAACAGTGGGTGGACGGCCCTCGGGAGATGATGGCTTCCAGTGCGGGCAGCACGGGCACCAACACTCCCCTGCACACCAGCAGCAGCAAGACGGAGCCCCTGTCCCGAGCCGTGGTGGGGCAGCCCAGCCAGGCCCCCAAGCTGTCCACGGCGGTCAGCGACAAGGCGCTGAAGCAGGCTCTGATGAAACATCTGGAGAAGGAACGTCCGGACAGCCCCCTGACCGCTCCAGGAGAGAGCGTCCACTCCAGGAATCACGCTAGCGCCGCGGGGCCAGGGACAGGGCTGGAGGGGTGCCGGCTGAGAGAAGGGCCCTGCCCGCTGTTCCAGGACTGTCCGCCTTTCCAGTGGGACAAGCGGCAGTCCGGGGACGGGGTGAGTGTGGTGGGGGTGGAGGTGTTGGAGGATGTGGAGAAGACGCCGGAGGAGTTGTTGTCCTCCTCCTTCTCCTCTTCCTCCTCCCTGCACAGGAAGCACCACAAGGATCACCTGGGCAGGAGGCTGATGACCTCATCCCGCCACTCCCCCAAACCCTCCCCGGCCAGTGCCCGCAAGGCGGAGGTGGAGGCCAAGACAGCGGTGGGCGGCTTGCACAAGTCCGACCTGCCCGGCTCAGCCAGCCCTACACACCGCGTGGCCCAGTGGATCAAGTCCGTCACCAAGGCCGACACCGCCGTCACCACTGACGTCACCGCCCTGCAGGTCACCTCCAGCCTTCCGGCCACCACTGACGTCACCATGGCTGACGCCGAAACCAACACGGAGCATGATTCGGATTTCGAGAGGATGGCGGACTGTGATGAAGGTAACGTGCCCCAGGACTGCACGACGGGTGAAGGTGTGTGTGGAAGTCTTCTGGCGGAGGCCGCCATGGACAGCAGTGGGGGTGACACCAGCCAGGGCAGCGCGAGCGGGGCCCGGCAGGATTCCCTGTACGAACAGAGGGTGGAGGAACAGCTGGAGAACCTGCCCGCCCACCACAGAGACAGAACCCTCCTCGCCAAAGACGGCGGCGACAGCGAGACTTTCAGCTCGCAAAGTGCCCGCGACACATCCGACACGGACCGTGAGGACTGCGCGATGACGGAGCCCGGCAAGGACCTGGCGGACCTCAAGCCCAAAGCCAGGCTGGGCAAGCTCCGCGGCGTCCAGGAAGGAGCTCCTGCGCGTGCCAGCATGGACCTCATGACCTTGCTGCCTGACCTCTCCAAGCCCATGCTGTCGCGGAAGCCTGACGGGGCCTCCAACCCTCACCTGAACAAGGAGTTCCCTGAAGAGGAGTGTGCGGGGGTGACCGAGCAGTGTGTGAACAGCGCTCAGTACGCCTCCCTGTGCTCTGCCAGTGACTCTTACACCACGGCTCAGGTGGGCTTCGTGAAAGAAGGAACGGTGGGGGAGGTCTCCGACAGCAAGCCACCTCCCTCTCACTGTCGATCCTCCTGCCTCAGAAAACCCCATCCTCTTCCCGTCCCTCCCCCAAAACGAACGGACTGACCAAAATCACCGCCGTGTCTTCAAGCTGTTCTTCTTCAGCTGCTCCTCCTCCTCTTCTTCCCACCTCCTCCCCCAAACTTCCCAGCAACAAAGACCCTTCCGCGGTGCAGAAGCAGGCGTCGCCCAAAGGATCCTTGCTGTGTAACGGTCGCAAGGAAAAGGGGGGTAAAGGCGGTAAAGAGAAGACCTCACTTAGTACCTCCAGCCTTTCTTCTTCCCCGGCCAGCCTGTCAGGCAAGGGGTCCAGGGGTGGGGGGAAGTGTTCAGGGGGAAGCAAGCTTCCCGTCTTCAACTCCACCACCAGCAGCAGCAGCAGCAAATCTTCGGTGCCTGCCCCCTCCTCCTCCTCCCCCTCCTCCGCCTCTCCCTCCTCCAAGGAGAGCAAGCTCCGCAAGAAGGACAAGGAAAGTGGGAAGGTAGGTCAAGTAAAGCGTTCAAACCGTTGTGTTTTGTTTTTGGTTCAGATTGGAAATGTGTGGTAGGTTTTGTTTTTACTATAATAATAATAATGATGATATGATGATGATGATGATGATGATGATGATAATAATAATAATACATGGAACTTATATAGCGCTATATCTTGTAAAACAAATCAAAGCGCTTGCATTCGACCTATAC
The DNA here is from genome assembly GCA_030674155.1 of Stramonita haemastoma. Lineage (NCBI taxonomy): Eukaryota > Metazoa > Mollusca > Gastropoda > Neogastropoda > Muricidae > Stramonita > Stramonita haemastoma. The sequence goes on from CM060324.1 coordinate 34,096,121, forward strand.
ATCACACAAGTAATCAATAACAATCTTGGTATGTGTTTCTGTGGACAATATGAACAGGTATTAATTAACACCAGAATAGGTTACGAGAGATACATGGAAAAAAAACAACTCATCGTCATTTTTTATTGTCAAATTAAATTGATGTCTGACGGGGCGGTAATTAGATTACTTCCGTGCGATCAGAACTGCCAATCGCAGCGTCGTGGATCTAAATTGTGATCCACACTGTGAATTGTGCGACGTTCTGTATCGTTGGGGGGTGATCGAAAGCCGTTCGTTGCATGCACTTGCCATAGCGGTAAAATGTAGTATTTATGCAGCCTCTTTTTAGAGACACATTCCCACTGTCTGACTGTGCTGTCGTTGCCGAGAAGTTCCACAGAGACGTGGCAGATCAAATATCTGCACTCTATTACAGATGGATTGACACAACTTTTAAAGATCAATACCAAGAAATATGGTAGCTGCTTTATTTTAAATCGGTTATAGCGAAAGAGCGGATAAAACTATCAGAGAGTGACTTCATGCAGCTTAAAATTAATGTCAACAGAAAGAACTTTTAAACTCTCTAGTGGTGACCTCGGACACATAAAATGTCAAAGCAAAAACAAAACAAAATGATAAATGCTTAGAGAGTCACAGTAACACATCGAAACAATTCATTACAATTTCGGCAAGCAGTGAGGATGAAGTCACAAAATGACGTAGGAGAAAGGCAAGGTTTTCATCATATGAGCGGCCACATTTCTGTAAATTATTGTTCAATAATATAAACACCGACAAGAATGAAAATGTAAACCTGCAAGCTTGATCGTTAGCATGCGAGTGTATACATAAAAAGATTACAGGCCTAGCAGGTCTGTGCTTACGATGACCTGGAAAAGCCCTATCCTTAATCGACAGGGATCACCAGGGTTTGAACTATTGACTCAGCCCGCGCCCTTTGATTTAGTAGTCAAAGCTTTGTCCCTCCGACCATTGGTCGGTCCGTTAACAGTCAGCCCACACGGCTACATGTTTCCACATCTGCTTAGAGTCACAGGAAGACAGCAGAAAATTGCTAAGGACGTAAAATAACAAAGAAAAAGGCCTGGGGAGATGTACAGCTACACATACCCAAAAAAACAAGAAAAAAAAATCACTCTAGCTTACTATGACAGAAAACAGAAACACAACATGAGTATGTATGCACAGGAGACGAAACACAAGAAAATGCTTAGAAGAGGAGGAGAAGGGGGGGACTAAGCATACTAACAAAAAGGATCACATCAGCTTACAGTATCTAGAGAGACACAACAGGAATATGCTGAGGAGAGAGAACACAAAACGAAAAAATACAATACAAAAAAGCAGGGTCGAGAGCGAAACATACCAAAAGAAAGAAAAAGAAACACACAAATAAAGACAGGCAAAACAAAACCCCAAAAAAATCCGGAAATCTTTACTTGCTTTTCTTTGACACACGTAGCAAGGCCAAGACGAGACAGGAGGGAAGAAGTCAACAACAGCGGAAGAGGGAGCGAAGATAACAATCCCCATGTCCTCATTATCTCTGGGCCGAAGGAGACTGCTGGCCCCTACTAACAGGCTGTAAAAGAGCGACACGACATTTAACAGCAGACGGGGAAATAATGAAGACGAGAGCTTAACGACGAGATAAAGATACTGAAGATGACAGATTAAACATAGATAATGAAGCTTGACAGGTTAACACATAGATAATGACCCTGTCGGGAGGATTCTGACGGATTAACACCAAACTGAAAATACGTTTTTAAAATACAGGATTAAAGGATAGTGAAAGGAGGATTAACCCCGAAATAGTAACTAGGACAGGTCGGTATCCAGGTCATGAGTGTCCCTGACTCACAGCAGCAGAAGGATACAGAAGGTAGCAGTGATGTGTAGGTAAGGATCATAGCAGTCTTGCCACACTCCAAAGATAGCAGGCTGCAGTTTAGCGTCACACACTTTCTGCTGTTTGGCTCTTAATTTGATACCTTCCATCTATACCATTTTGAGGCGGCAAATAATTATGTCACTAAACTGTTGGAGAAGAAATCTGTCATGTATGGAGGGTGTTGGTGGGCTTGGGGTGGGAAACTAACTTCACTTCTTCTTAACTCCTAAGGAGTGGGTAGGGCTCTGCACTGAGTTTAAGTCGTTGAGCAAACTGAACCTGGCAGTTATCCTTCTTTATCTTTTAATTAATTATTCATTTATCTATGTATGTATGTATGTATGTATGTATGTATGTATGTATGTATGTATGTATGTATGTATGTATGTATGTATGTAGGTGTGTATGTATGTATGTATGTAGTATTTGTCTATCTAGTTATTTATTTATGTATTCTTTTATATCGAGGATAACGGAAAAGCACTCATATCATGTGCTTTTTTTTTACAGTCCCCTTGTGTATGCAGTTTTGTAAAATTGTGTCACCCCTTCCCACAGGCACACAATGGCCTACTTTTCCGAAAAGCGGAACGGGTCTTAACGTGTACGCAAGATGTGCCAGAACGTATGTGAAGTCGGCACCAATGTTACTAACTCCAACGGAAAAATCCTGTGTTGAGTGGACACTTCAGTCAAGATTCAAACACGCCCCCTCCACCCCCTACCCCACCCACCCCTCTAATCTACAATTACTCAATGTCAGTCACATGTTTCACGGGTTCAGTTTTAATTTTTGTTGAGAAATATGTGTTTTTAGTTTGGGTTTAGACAAAAATGTATGTGGTCAGAACAACGTGGCATCAATACATAAAATGATTACAACATGCCATGCTTATATCTATTATGCGTACACTAGTATTCTCTTCCTTTCAGAAAAAAAAATTGCCTTAGCAAAATAAGATTATAATGTAAACACACTGTATACATGCTGAACATTCACACGCATACACGCACGCACGCACACACACACACACACACACATATATATATATGCACACGCATGCGCACACATACACAAAGGCATGCACGCACGCACACACGCACACTCACACACATACATGTGCACGTACACTTGTGCACGTACCATATACACACACACACTTACACGCACGAACACACAAGCACACTCGCTTGGTGCACGGGTAGCGTGCATGCATGCATGCATGCATGCACGCACGCACGCACGCACGCACGCACGCACGCACGCACGCACGCACGCACGCACGCACATACATACATACATCATACATACATACATACATACATACATACATACATACATACATACATACAACTACATTCATACACAAGAGGATTTTTTTTTAAACGAAAGCAAGCTTTTTATTGTAACAATAAATTAGCACAGATATAAAATCAAACATAAAGAGAGAGAAGAGAAGACTCGAAAAGTCAACTTTGATTAAACATTGCCTAAGTTTCGATAATTCTCTTCCTTTCTCTTCTCCACTCCCCTCCTCTTCTGTCAATCTGTCTGTTTATGCCTGTTCATCTCTGTTCAGTGCCAACATCATTCTCTGTCATAAGAATTAAATGTTACATAATTGTCAATGTTGATTCTATGATGTAAACCGCAGTTAGAGCGGAGCCTGGTTGTAAAAAGACACACCTGTGGTTATCTGTTGTCCTCGAAAAATAAAATAAAAATTGGCGCGCGCGCACGCGCACACACGCACACAGTCTCTGTCTCTGTCTCTGTCTCTGTCTGTCTATCTGTCGTCTGTCTGTCTGCCTGTCTGTCTGTCTCGTCTGTCTGTCTGTCTCTCCTCTCTCTCTCTCTCTCTCTCTCTCTCTCTCTCTCTCTCTCTCTCTCTCTCTCTCTCTCTCTCTCTCTCGGCTATTTCATGAGAGAGAGAGTAATCTTCATTCTTTATTTGAGAGAGAGAGGAAGCATAGCATTTTTTTTCAGAAGTTAAAAGAAACCTCGAAGATAGAGAGAGAGAGATAGAGAGAGATAGACAGACAGACAGACAGACAGACAGAGAAAGACAGACAGAACAGACAGAACAGACAGACAGACAGATTTTTTATATCACTATCATTACTTTTATTAGAATTGTTGATATAACAATAGATAAACCTGCCTGTCGCAGTATCATCATCGTTTTATTTTCTCCTTTATCAATGTATAAAACTTCCGTCCCAAAAAATACTTTCAGAAACCACATAAATCCACTGGAAAAGACACAACTCAACAATGTGTTGTTGTTTTTGCTGTTGTTGTTGCTGTTAATGAACGATAACATGTACATAAATCTAGCATAATCCATCATGGTTCATCAGCAGACGGGTCGTGGAAACAGCAGCAACATCAGCACCACCAGCAGTGGAGGCAAGTACGGAGCAACTGACCTCAGCATTGTGCAGCAGCGTAAGGTCAAACTGGCTCCAGCTGACCCTGACCTTGGCAAGGAGAAGACAGGAGGGGTAGGGGGGAGGCAGGAGAGGAGGCTGTTGTCCCCCTACGCTACCGTCACCCAGCCCAAGCCCAACAGCCACTCCAGTTCCGGCCATGGCAGGTAAAAGCACCTTTGCTATGCTCTTCTAAAACGTAAAAAGTAAAGGTGTTCCCCATAACCTATGCGGTCGTTGGGGAGCGAGATTGTCAGAGACCTCAACTTCTTCAGGGGGGCAGGATATTGAGGATGGCGCCTGTTTCCTCTCTCCCTCACTGCTTTATCTTTCCCTAACCCTAAAGAGGGCAGCACCCATCTCCTCTCCCCCGCTGGTTTACCTTCCCTGACCCTAAGAGGGCAGGTACCCATTTACAGCTGGATGAACTAAAGGACTGTATTAAAGCCAATGTGCGCAAACGGTCATCCATCCACCTGGGAACCACACTCAATGCTGCTTTACCTTAGCTTAGGGAAAGCGAGTGCTCTGATCACTGAGCTCTTCTACAGTCCTTTTTTGCCAGTAATACCGTAAATTGTGAATTGGTGATCCAGTGGTAATGCACCCTACGAACAGACGAGCTGATGTGGGTTTGATTCCCGTCTAAAGTAGAGGTAACGTACCTGCCTAGAAGTCGAAAAGTCCATGTCGGAAGCGTTGTGGTTCGATCCCCGTTTGGGCCCAAAACTTTTCCACCATCCATTTGACCATGAGATAATACAATGAGTGGGATCTGGGTGCTAGTCTTTCGGAATAGACGATAAACTGAGGTCCCTAGTGTTACACATAATTACTCAACTCACGTAAAAGAACCCACGGCTGCAAGAGAATTGTCCTTGGCAAAATTCTGTAGAAAAACCCACCCTGGTAGGGCAACTAATACATTTGCACACAGAAAACGAAAAAAAAATGTACATATGCATATGTGTGTACGTGCATACATGCGTGCTTGCACACGTGTTTGTGTGCTTGTCTGTGTTTGTATATCTGTCTATCTGCCTGTATCTATGTGTCTGTGTCTGGCTGGCTGTGTGTATTTCTGCACGTACACTTGCATACGCGCGCGTATGTGTTTGCGTGCACACTTACCTGTATATGTGCATGTAACTATATATATATATATATATATATATATATATATATATATATATATATATATATATATATATATATATATATATATATATATATATATATATATATATATGTTTGTATGTATGTCTATGCCTGTGCGCTGTTGCAGCGACAACAGCAGCATCATCAGCACAGAGGTGCACTCCCAGCCCAGCAGCAAGTGCGACAAGCCTCACGGCGGCACCAGCAGCGGCTACGAGAGCATGCTGAGGGAGAGCGAGGAGACCGCCTCCTCCTCCTCCTCCTCCTCCCACCCCGAGGACTCCAGCAGCGAGGTCTCTGACAGGAAAAAGGGATCCAAGCGCAAAGGTCAGACCCTACCACCACTACCACACACACACACACACACACACACACACACACACACACACCACACACACACACACACACACACACCACACACACACACAAACACACGCACGCACGCACGCACGCACTTCCTCAAGCACGCACGCACGCACGCACGCACGCACGCACGCACGCACACACAACTACACACACACACACACACAACACACACACCACACACAACACACCCATCTCACCCATCCTGCCGAACTTCTTTTCTTCCTTCGGTTTCACTTTTCCTTTAAACTCCTATGATGACCTCTTTGGGTCTCCGTACTGTTAGTTTCTAGAACGATGTCATGGACAAAGTGGATTGGTGGTCTACAGGTAAAGCATCTGTCTGGAAAGCAAGAACTCCGGGTTCGATCCCAGTTTGCGCTCAAAACTTTTCCTCCTCCATGAGTGGTGGTCTGGGTGCTAGTCTTTCGGGTGAGACGATAACCCGAAATCCTGAGTGTAACACACATTCAGCGTAAATAAAAGAAACCCATAGCTACAAGAGTCCCTGGCAAAACTCTGTAGAAAAAAGCATTCTGATTGCAACCATACACATAAAAAGGTAAAGATGTCTCAGATGGCTTGATGAAAAAAGCAAATCGATGCTTACTCAATGTACCATCGGAAATAAAAATTTGATTGATTGATTGGTAAGGGAGCGAGGCATCAAAGACCTCAGCTTCCCTAGGGGCCAGCATATGAGGCGGCGCCATCTCCCTAGGGCCAGCATATTGAGGCGGCGCCCATCTCCTCTCCTTTTACCTTCCCTGACCCTAAAGAGGGCAGGTAGCCATTTACAGCTGGGTGAACTGGGGGACTGTACTGAAGTCAAGGCACGCAAACGGTCACCCATCCAACTGGTAACCACGCTCGATGTTGCTTAACATTGACTTGGGGAAAGCGAGTGCTCTGACCACTTAGCTGTCCAACCTCTTACCAAACCCATGCAGAAGCGTGCACACGCTCGTGTTCAGTTTAATTTTCATACATATGACTCATAGATAGACGCTAATTACTTCTTTTTGATTTATTTGAACTCGAAATTAAGCTTTCATAAACAAACTGACTTGACATGACTTGTCTTGACTTCACCTTAGCAGCATTCTGAAAATGTAAAACTGACTTGACATGACTTGACTTTACATGACCTTAGCAGCATTCTGAAATTGTAAAAACTGACTTGACATGACTTGACTTGACTTCACTTTAGCAGCATTCTCAAAAATGTTAAACTGACTCAACTTGACTTGACTTGACCTCCCCTACAGGCCCCAAGAGAAGTCGCTCAGCGCCAGCCAGGTCCTCGGAGTCGCCCTCCAGTACAGGTGGGGGTCACAGGGGTCACGGGTGTGGGTGGACCCTCGCCACGGCCACAAGGTCAAGGACGACCCCCTACAGCTGAAGACCTATGACATGGAGGACGTGGAGCGACTGCAACGCCGCCGTCAGGATGATAATGAGGTCAGTTAGTGGTCCGGTCCAATCCAGGTCAGGTGGGTCGGTGGTCTAGAGGTAACGCGCCTGTCTAGAAAGTGAAAAGTCCGGGTCGGAGTGTGCGGTGGTTCGAATCCCGTTTTGGGTCCGAAACTCTCCCCCCCCCCCCCCCCCCCCCCCCCCCCCATCCATTAGATCATGAGTGGTGATCTAGGTGCTAGTCTTTCGGGCGAGACGATAAACCGAGGTCCTGTATGTTACGCATCATTATTTAGCGCATGTGAAAGAACCCACGGCAACAAGAAGGTTATCCCTGGCAAAATTCTGTAGAAAAAAGCCACTCTGATAGGGAAACAAATACAGTTGCTTACAGGAAAAAGAAAAAAAAATGGGTAGGTGCTGCTGCACTTGTGGCGACGCGCTCTCCCTGGGAGAGCAGTCCGAATTTCACGCAGAGAAATATACTTTGACATATAGTTGTATAAACAAACAGATAGATAGTCATGTTGTTAATACCCTTTAGATCTCAGAGTAAAAATGCGAAACTATATACAGACCAAAACGGAGTATAAAAACCCAACTCGGTTGTCCTTCCTTGTATCGACGCCCTAGTCGGTGAAATTTTAAAAAATTTCAATCTTGAAATCTTGATTGCTCCTGGAAAATTTGAGACTAAAAGTTTGATGAACGAAGGGGTAATGCAGCATGATTTGGGTTTTCTTATATTGTTTGGTGGGTGGGTGGTTGTTTTTGTTTGGGTGTGGGGAAGGGTGGTTGTCGGGTTGTTTATTGTTTTTTGGGGGGAAGGGGTTTGTTTGGGGGGTGAGTGTGTTTGCTGTTATTTCGTGACTTGGGGTTTAGGGGGATTTTTGGTTTGTTTCTTTGGGGTGGATTAGTGCGGAGAGGGGGGGGTTGTTTGTTTGTTTTTGTCATTGTTGGATTGGAGTTGTTTTGTTTTGTTTCTTTGTTGAGGAATTGTTTTGGTTTGTTTTGGTTTTGGTTGTTTGTTGTTATATGTTGAGTTGGTTGTTTTTTGTTTTTGTTGTTGTTGTTGTCGTCGTCGTTGTTTTTTGTGGGTACAGTATGAGACTAAGATAGATATCTTTAGTATATGTAGTTTATTCTAGCATATTTTAGTTAGAGTTTGCCAGAAGTGGGGGCGGGAAGGCATGGAGGGAGGTGGGGGTTGCGGATTAGTATAATGGTTAAAGCTTTGGATCTGTGAGTATTAGAGGAAGGGGTAGGGGAAAACACTACATGAGGTACGATGACATATGTAGTACACAGAGAAACATAGCACATTTGTCACACACACGCACGCACGCACGCACGCACACACACACTCTCTCTGTCTCTGTCTCTCTCTGTCTCGTCTGTCTGTCTGTCTGTCTGTCTGTCTGTCTGTCTGTCTGTCTGTCTTCTCTGTCTGTCTCTCTCTCTCTCTCTCTCTCTCTCTCTCTCTCTCTCTCTCTCTCTCTCTCTCTCTCTCTCTCTCTCTCTCACCACACACACACACACACACACACACACACACACACACACACACACACACACACACACACACACACACACACACACACGCACACACAGATATAGAGAGAGGTATTTCCAAAGCATAACAAAGTGGTAGAAAACAACATACCACCCCTATCTAACATCAATACCCCCAGCATCCTACTATCTCACACACCCTACATCACCATTCTGCTCCACACAGAGCCGAAGCTGTGACCGGGGCAGGGAGCGAGGAGGGAGGGACGCCCAGACGAAGCAGCCAGGACCTCAGGAGGGCATCATCAAGGGCGACCTGCTGGACTCCAGAGACCGCATCTCTTTACAGGAAAACTCCGGCTGGGGCCTGGACTGCAAGTTCCTCTTCTGCTTCTGCAAATCCCGCCCGTGAAGGGAACTGAGGTCTGACCTCTTTCACTGGAGCCACAAGAGGACTGACTTTTACAGGATCGATTCTCTGAGGGGATTAGGACCCACCTACAAGTTTCTGTGAGCTAGGTCTTGTGTTCTTTTCTCTCTCCCCCCAAGGAGAGAGAGAGGGAGGGAGAGAGAGCGCGCGTGCGTGAGCCTGGACAGGCTTTTCCCGGGATCACGGTCTCGTTAGCTGAAGGAAAACTTTTTTTCAGGGTGATACATGATATTGGATGGTGGGTGTCTGGAAGGTTGGACAATGACTCGACTATGTTATGTAGTCCGTCAGCTGTGTTTTCCAGTTTTTTGAATGAATTTTGTGGATTGTTATCAAAATCAATCATTTGGACAGTTGTCAAAATCGTTTGAGAGATTTTCTTGGGGTTTTGTTTTGGCTGGCGTCTACTGTTTTGAAATAACACACGTTACATGAGTGAAAGGAGCTAGAAGTGGTTAGTTGACAGGCGAAAAGTGTACCCGAGTTTAGCGCATCAAGACTTGGAGAGTATGCAGGTTGTATAGTGATCATCACTCTCTCCCCAGACAGTACCATCTTAAACAAAAGAGGGAAGAAAAAAAACAACCTGTGAATCAAAAAATGGTGGACATGCTGACTTTGAGAGTTTAAAAAAAACCCATCTTCAGTGACTTTTGTTTTTGCCTTTCAACTCTTTAGTGCAATCTGACGAAGAAGAAGAAGAAGAAGAAGACTACTCCTCTTCTGTGTAACAGCCAGTTGTCATCAATGCTGTTGTCAAAACTGGCTTCCTTTTTGTATTTCGCCAAAAAAACTAAACAATCTTTGCCTTATTTTTTCTTAAGTGATTGCTGAGAACTGTGTAGAGTGGACAGACAGGTCGTCAGAACAACACACTAGCAATAAGCTTCACAATGTGAAGCACTTCTGTTCAAAAACAGTTTCACTTAATTTAACGACTTTGGTTTATCATGTCTTTGTGTAATTGGCATATATGCAACATTTCGTGTAAAAGCGGATTTCACTGCAAAACTCTTGCAAGTTCGACACTGCTGGTGATACAGGAAACGACAAACAAAAACTGTTGTTGGGAGGTCTTTTTGGTGTTTGTTTTGATTTTTTTTTTGTTTGCTTGTTTGTTTACTTGTCTCGTGTGTCTTCATTGTCTTGTTTATGAAGAGGAAGCAGTTGAGGTTTTTGGTGTACAGGTGTAGAACTCGTGGGCTACCTGTGTGTGGCGTTGTACATGAAGTGGTGTGATGTGGTATCGTGTTGTGAGTCAGCTAGTCCTGTAGACCTTGGTAGACTCTGTAGTAGTGCTGCGCGGATGGCGACGTGACGTGTGTGGGGACACCGCTGAAACTGTCAGGCTTTTAAATAGTACGTTAAGTAAAAGATGGGGACACCATGTTTGAAAGAGAGATGAGGTAGGTAGGGTACTTTTCTTTTGAACAGTGATATCTGAAGTTGTGGTTATAGTTTGCACTGTGAAGGCTGATAATTATTTGTGCAAAGGTAATAAATTGGGTTAAAAGCCTCTTAACCGTTACCTCATCCAGTTCAACCACAGAGGGAGATAGTTTATTCTGCAAACAATTTCTATACTTATAACACCGTAGAAAAGGTAATAGAAAAAAGTTTGTAATGGTCATACAGCAAGGCGTATTGCGCTAAAATAGAAACAAGAAAACCCTAGCCTCTAGCATGTTTGTGTAATTACACCCTCCACTCTTTAGCTTCGCTAGTAGTTTAGTTATCAACAGATCTGTGGGTTGAAGCTAGTTTTAGGTTTATTCCATTGTCACTTCAACAAACTTTCGTGCAGTTACTATGCTTGTGAAAAAATTACTTAAAGTTGCTGTATTTTTGGCACAAAAATAAACTTCACGTATTCGAGCAAAAGTCTATAAAAACAATTGTCAGTAGGTAGTCCTAATGCCCAAATTTGATCAATAAAATAAAAGCATTCTGTAACACAGACAGTAGAAAACTCTCTTATACCCCCACCCCCACCCCCGAGCCACCCAAAAGCTATTGACACACAGCAATTTGATACGGTGTGGCCTTTAAACACTTAAACCTTATGGATATCAGTTTCTCTCCAGATACAGGTTTGTATGTTGAGTGTGATCCTGTCTTTCATATCACCTGTCAAACCTGACATGGTTTTCTGCGACATGTGGATGGGTTTCTTACATGATTGTATACTGTATGTTTTGTCTACATCCACACGCGAGACTTTGCTTTCCAGCTTTTTTAAAGAGGACAAATCAAAACTGTTGTCAGTTATAGAGGGGAAAAAGATCACCTTGAACGAATACCTCACCCGAACATGAACCAGGTCATTAGATAACTCAAGATCACAAACCCAATCTCTAACCAATGAGAAGGGTTTTTATTTCTGATCCTACTTTCTGCTGTAAAATGAGAGGCAAGAAAGTTATTGTAGGGTGTCTTCTGTAAATTAAGGGCAAAGGTAAAGGTGTCCCATAAATATATGTATTCGTAGGGGAGCGAGGCATCAGAGACCTCAGCTTCTCTAGGGGCCAGCATGTTTAGGGTGGCGCTCATCTCTTCCTCGTTGCTTTACCTTCCCTGACCCTAAAGAGGGCAGGTACCCATTTACAGCTGGATGGAATGGGGGGCTGTACAGAAGCCGAGGCACGCAAACGGTCACCCATCCAATAAGTAATCATGCTCGATGCTGCTTAACCTTAGTTTAGGAAAAGCGAGTGCTCTGATTACTGAGCTATCCTGTCTATCCTGTCCCCGTTCCCGTATGTGAACATAGTATATTGATACTGAAGACCCTACCTATAGACTACTGTCCAGTCAGTCAGTCAACCAGTCAGTCATTCAGTCAGTCAGTCTGTCGGTCAGTCTGTCGGTCACTCAGTCTGTCAGTCAGTCTGTCGGTCAGTCTGTCAGTCTGTTCCCAGTCGGTCAGTCGGTCAGTCTGTCTGTCAGTCGTCCATCAGTTAGTCAGTCAGTCTGTCGGTCAGTCTGTCAGTCAGTCTGTCCGTCAGTCTGTCAGTCAGTCTGTCCGTCAGTCTGTCGGTCAGTCTGTCAGTCAGTCTGTCAGTCAGTCTATCAGTCGTCTGTCATCAGTCTGTCAGTCAGTCTTCAGTCAGTCTATCGTCAGTCTGGTCAGTCTGTAGTCTGTCAGTCAGTCAGTCGTCGTCGTAGTCAGTCAGTCTGTCAGTCACAGCAGGTAAGCTGATGTCCAGTGACGAGGCATCAGCAATGTTTCTGGGGATGTCTTTTGTAGAGGATTGATTTTCAAAGAAAGAACACACGGCCCCTGAAGAAGAGAGGTTTTCGCTTTCAGAGGCCAGTCCCTTCTCCGTCAGCCTCCGTTCTGTAGTACACTCCGTGGATGTACATTTTTCTGTGCATTATAATCGTGCGACTTTGTATTGAATAAAGGACTATCAGATATTTGTGGTGTTCAACAGTCTGTATGTTGGTGTGAATGTGTGATGTGTGTAAGTGTGTGTGTGTGTGTGTAGTAAGTGTGTGTGTGTGTGTGTGTGTGTGTGGGGTGTGTGTGTGTTGTGTGTGTGTGTGTGTGTGCGTGGTGTGTGTGTGTGTGTGTGTGTGTGGGGTGTGTGTGTGTGTGTGTTTGTGTGTATGTTGTGTGTGTTTAATTTATTTGATTTATTCTTTTATATCGAGGATAATGGAATAAGCATTCTTGTGCTTTTTTACGTCCAGTCCCCGTGTGTATGCAGTTTTGTAAATGTCATCTGTTCCCACCGGCACACGATGGCCTACTCTTAGAAAAGTGGAACAGGATTTAACGTGTGCGCAAAATGGTGTGTGTGTGTGTGTGTGTGTGTATTTGTGAATGTATATTGTGTGTGGGTGCGTGTGTGTGGGGTATGTGAGCGTGTGGTAAGTGGGTGTAAACGTGGGTGGGTGGGTGTGAGCGTGGGTGGGTGGGTGGGTGTAACGTGGGTGGGTGGGTGTGATCGTGTTGGGTGGTGTAACGTGGGTGGGTGGGTGTAAACGTGGGTGGGTGGGTGTGAACGTGGGTGGGTGGGTGTGAGCGTGTTGGGTGTGGGTGTGAACGTGGTGGGTGGGTGTGAGCGTGGGTGGGTAGGTGTGAGCGTGGGTGGTGTGGTGTAAACGTGGGTGGGTGGGTGTGAGCGTGTGTGGGTAGGTGTGAGCGTGGGTGTGTGGGTGTAAACGTGGGTGGGTGGGTGTGAGCGTGTGTGGGTAGGTGTGAGCGTGGTGTGGGTGGGTGTGAGCGTGGGTGTGGGTGTGTGTAAACGTGGGTAGGTGGGTGTGAGCGTGTGTGGGTAGGTGTGAGCGTGGGTGGGTAGGTGTGAACGTGGGTGGGTTGTGTGGTGTGGTGTGTGTGAGCGTGCGTGTGTGTGTGTGTGTGTGTGTGTGTGTGTGTGTGTGTGTGTGTGTGTGTGTTGTGTGTGTGAGCGTGTGTGGGGTAGGCCTTGATGAATGCATACTGCATGCACCCAGAAGAAACAAAGAATGATGACTGCTACAGGCATGGACGCAGAGCTTATGTCATGCAAATTCAAAGGCAGACAGACATATACCTAAAAATGGTTATAAATCACTAGATCCAGTACTATCTAAATATTTTTCACCGTTATGAAGAATGGTAAATGAATAAAACTAATGAACTGAAAGTTTTCATCGGAAAAAGCTCAGCCTCAAAGAAAATTCATCAGTTTTGTTAAGACCAGTTTCGCACCTTTTGTTAATCATATACTTTATTTAATTCGGATTAACCTAAACCAAACATAAGAAATAAAATACAAAATAAGAATGAAAGAAGAAATGTTTTAGACTTTGTGTGAAGAAACAGTCTCATCACTCTATCCAAGATATGAAATACAGTAAACTTAAGCCTGTCAGCAGAAGAAGTCATATACCCTGCCTTGTAAAAAAAAAAAAAAAAAAAAAAAAAAAAAAAAGGTAAAGGTGTCCCATAACCTATGTGGTCGTAGGGGAGAATGCGTCAGAGACCTCAACTTCTCTATGGGCCTAGTATATTGAGGGCGGCCGCCTATCTCCTCTTCCTCGCTGCTTTACGTTCCCTGACCCTAAAGAGGGCAGGTACCCATTTCCAGCTAGGTGAACTGGGGGGGGGGGGGGAATTGTAGTGAAGCCAAGGCGTGCAAACGGTCACCCATCCAACTGGAAACCACGCTCGACGCTGCTTAACTTAACTTGACTTGGGGAAAGCGAATGCTCTGACCACTTAGCTATCCTGCCACTTATATATCCTGCCATGTAAAAAAAAAAAAAAAAAAAAAAGGTATATGTGTCCCATAACAAAATTTTGGTTGTAGGGAGGAGAGGAGTCAAGAGACCTCAGCTTCTGTAGGGGCCAGCATATTGATGGCGGCGCCCATCTCCTCTCCCTAGCTGTCCCATAAAGAAGGCGGGTACCCATTTACAGCTGGGTGAACTGGGGGACTTACTGAAGCCAAGGTGACACAAACGGTCACCCATCCAGTTGGTAACCATGCTCGATGCTGCTTAACCTCAGCTTGTGGAAAGCAAATGCTCTGACCACTGGGATATCCCTTCCCCGTGCCTTTATACTGTGACATTTTATAAAGCCAAACAATCAGATTAATTAGTCCCAGGGTCCTTCAGTATTTGCCATGTGATGTAACATCCCTGCTCCCATTTCCTGTTCATAGTTTCTGCTCTTCCTTCCCATATCCACCGCACCATTCTCTACCTGTGTCCGCCATTTTCTTTTTTTTGTTTTATGTATGTGTGAGCTTTTCTGTTTGAATCTATGAAATTTGCTGTTGCTTTTTCTTTTTCTTTTTTTTCTTCTTTTTTATGGGATTAAATCATTGACAGATATTGTTTGTGACTTATCATCTCTTTTTTGTCATAACTTTATGATTTTATGTGGGTTTTTTATTGCTTGCGTTTGTTTTGTATCATAACATAATCCCTAGTAAGGGCAAGGTCAGGATGCTTAAAAAACAAAACAAAAACACAAAAAAAGCGTTACTTTATTCATTATCCTCGGAACTAACATAATTTGCTTTGCCTCGAGTAATATGGTGGTGGGCTGAGCTAATAGTATTCAGCATATTTTCTTTTACTAAATGTAAGATAAGTGCATTTCACAAAGCGTCAATAGCCATGTTTAATTTGATAAATAAAAAAGTCAGAACAAAGGACTTACCTATCCATGTTACACTAGATCTGCTTAAAAAAATAGTTCCAGCATTATATGGTTGCAAAATATGGCGATATGAGAATTTAAACTTCATTGAGAAATTTCAGATAACATTTTTTTAAATCATTTTTTCACTTACAAAAGAATACAATGGTTAATATGGTTTGTGGTGAAACTGCTTGTGCATGTATGTTTATTAAATTTTCTGACTGACATTTGATTAATCTGGACGTTTTAGAGTTACTTGCTTATATTTCATAAACTGATTTCATTTGAATGTAAGGAAGGAGAGAGAGTGAGACAGACAAAAAGAGAGAAAGACAAGTACAGATAAAAGGGTATATGCATCCGAAATCTTTTGCACACATTCCACACATGTAAACACAATCACTTATGACTGGAACTCTAAAAAAAAAAAAATTAATTTAAAAAACTTTTGTCCAGTTTTAATTTTTATTTCTGATCTTATAATTTTTGCACTTGTAGATAAAAGGTAACACAAACATCTACTTTTCACAAAATGTTCTTCAATCATTCTTATTTCCTTTTCATTGTTTTATTTATTGCAGCTGCAAGCCGGCTACCCAACCCTACCCCAGCTCTCTTTTTTGGTTGAAGGGGGGATGCTTTTCCAAGTGCTCAGACCAGCAGTGACACGATAACTGATCAACTGACTTGTTTGCTTTATATCTACCACCATCATTAAAATATCTCAAACAACGACGTATTCATTCCAGTATTCACACCGAAATGACAAAAAGCTTCATTCCAGCCGTGTAATCTTTACAGCCAGAAAGCACAGACGTTCTCAACAAGGAAGTGCTAACATCAGCCTGTAGAAGAGGGAGCTGTAGAAATCTTGCATTTTTCTCAGGAAAGAAAGTCAGTTGGTTAGTCAAGTGCCAGTCGTGTGTGCTCATCACTTGATCAACAACCAAAAAAAAAAGATTTTAAGGTATAAAAACTGTCACAGTTTTTACAGAAATGTTATGAAAAATTTAACCAATACTGGTTACCAGAAACTTTTTTGTTCATCTTCTAAAGGAAAATGCAATATTCTTTACATATATTCTGCTTGAATCTGAACACAATAACGATATAGGTAATTGCATCAAGTTATTAAAAAATTTCTCTACTTCTTCTTATATTTCCATTTGGAGCACAGTTCCAGTTGGGATTCTAAAACTTGGTTCAGGGGAAGAAACGTCATTTTCTCTTTTTTTTTTTGATGAATTGTACTAACAGAGCAAGGAAACCGCTGCTGATATTTGCAACACAAAAGCAAAAACCACACTGCCGTTTAAGAGATTCTGAACCAAACACAGATAACTTAAAATTTATGTTGCTAATTTCAGTAACATCTGTTTTCCACATAACAACACCCCCTCCCCAACACACACACACACACACACACACACACACACACACACACACACACACACACACACACACACACACACACACACACACACACACACACACACTCACTCACCCACTCACTCACTACTCACTTACTCACTCCCACCGACCTGACCACACCTACCCCGACACCCTTTTCTGTAATGCATCCTCACTTTCTCCAGGTACCCTCACCCAATGTTTATTCAGTAAGCATTCTAAACCCAGCACCCTGGACTTTTGGATTGTTGTTGTTGTTTTTTTAAGTAACCCCCACCCCCCCCCCCCCCCCCCCCCTTATCCAATCGTGCATTCTGAAACCAGCACCCTCTACTTTCGCTTTCAGATAAATTGCTCCCCCGCCCCCACCATACACACACACACACACACACACACACACACACACACACACACACACACACACACACACACACACACACACACACACACAGAAATATATATATACTATCAATAATAATATATACAATAACTTTTACAAACAATACATAATATACATATATTATGTATATGTAACACGGGTGGTCTTTGATGGAAGAAGTAGCGGTCTTGAAGACAGAAGAAAAGCTCTTGGGTCTTAATGGAGATATATTCCATGGTCTTGAAGGAAGAAAAGCTCTTGGGTCTTAATGGAAGTATGTTCCATGGTCTTGATGGAAGGAAGAAAAGTTCCTGGGTCTGAATGGAAGTATGTTCCATGGTCTTGCTTGATGGAAGAGAAGTTCCTGGGTCTTGAATGGAAGTATGTTCCATGGTCTTGCTTGATGGAAGAGAAGTTCCTGGGTCTTAATGGAAGTATGTTCCATGGTCTTGCTTGATGGAAGAGAAGTTCCTGGGTCTGAATGGAAGTATGTTCCATGGTCTTGCTTGATGGAAGAGAAGTTCCTGGGTCTTAATGGAAGTATGTTCCATGGTCTTGCTTGATGGAAGAGAAGTTCCTGGGTCTTAATGGAAGTATGTTCCATGGTCTTGCTTGATGGAAGAAAGTTCCTGGGTCTGAATGGAAGAATGTTCCATGGTCTTGCTTGATGGAAGAGAAGTTCCCAAATCTGATGATGGAAGATGTTCCAGAATGGTTTTCTTGATGGAAGGAATTCCCAAGATTGTATTGCGACCGGAAGAGAAGTTGAGAGATCTTGAAGGAAAAAAGTTCTCCTGGAGTTAACATAATTGTGACATAAGTTTGAAGAAGTTGTGAGAGATCTTGAAGGAGCAAAAGTTCTCCTGGAGTTAACATAATTGCTCCCCGAAAGTCCTTTGAACGAGACTATAAACATGTTCTATAGATAATGCTGCTGTTGCTGGTGCTTCTTCTGTTGGTAGCCCATTCTAACTTCTAACGCTATTTTGAGGATCATCCGCCTTCCCCACTGTTCTACCTGTCTCCAAACCCAAAGACCACGACTATACTAATACCAGTACAGGATCTCCGGAACGATACAGTCATTTCCTGCCGTTTCTTTTCGCTGATTCAAACCAATTCGTGACACAAGACTCCAAACATACTGCATCAGACGAGTCTTTCATAGCGAATTTCAAGCTCACCTGCAACCGTGGACGAAAACGTCTGTGTATCGCTTTACATAATTGACATTTACATAGTGTGGTGCAAAAGGCATTGAGGAAAAGTTGGGGAAAGTCTGACCATGTGAGTGATTGAATTTTTGTTCTGTAGTCTGTCTACAAGTAGGAATGCAACTTTGCTGGCTTGGCTTACTGTGGGTGTGCCCTGTAGTGACTATCCGAAAGCCCAGCATCCGATTTTGTTAGTTGTGACAAGGTGTGTGTGTGTGTGTGTGTGTGTGTGTGGTGTGTGTGTGTGTGTGTGTGTGTGTGTGTGTGTGTGGTGTGTGTATGTGTGTGTGTGCGTGCGTGCGTGCGTGCGTGCGTGCGTGCGTGCAAATAAAAAAATAACTTTCCACACCAACAAAAGCAACATCAGCAAGATTGCACCAATGGTCATCCCATTCTAAACTTGTAACAGTTTCTTATAAAGGAGCATTCGCTATCCCACTATACTACCCTGTCTTTCAAGCACAAATGAATACCAAGCCATCACTGAGACCAGTACGGTACATCCGGAACTTGAAGTCACTCCCTTCAGCCTCTTTTTGCTGTTTTAAGCAAATTCATGACAAAAGACCCGAAACATTCACGCATCAGACGACTCTTTCATAGCAATTTCCAAGCAGACTAAGAACCATTGACCAAGATTTCAATGGTAGGAAGTAACGGTAACTCTGTTCGGTCTGTATGTATCACTTTACATAAGTGACATTTACATACTGTGCAAAAGGTACTAAGGAAAAAGTTTTGGAGAGTTGGACTTGTGCACGCTGTTGCTTGATTAAATTTTGTTTAGTGGGGTCTCGAGGAATACGTATGTTTTGTATTGACTTGACTGTTATGTGCTGCAGTGACATTCTGTTGCACGAACATTCATTTTTTTGGTTAGCTGTAGTGTAGCCTACATTATATATATGCAAACTCTGTGTGTGTGTGTGTGTGTGTGTGTGTGTGTGTGTGTGTGTGTGTGTGTGTGTGTGTGTGTGTGTGTGTGTGTGTGTGTGTGTGTGTGTGTTGTGTGTGTGTGTGTGTGTGTGTTTGAAGACTTGTTGAAGACACAAAAAACTTCCAGGGCTTCCAATCGGAAAAGCACAGTAGAACCACAATACCTTCTTTACCTTCATTCCTTGGGGAGTCATTGGGGAACCGCACTGAAGTGTTTTGTCCAAATTCTCCATTTACATCTGCGAGTGCCAAAGCCTGAACTCTGCAACAGTTCCACAGTCCATTCTGTTTAATTATTAATTAAATCAGTCGTTCTCTCTCGGTAGACAATGCCAATGATAATAATTTCAACGAGGCCATTAAATTCTGCAACATACCGCAACAAGTAGTTTTCATTCTTTATTTATGTCAGACGGTCTCCGTTTAGTCCAATGCACTATCTGATGTTCTGGTGCAGGTTTTTCCTGTTCCTCGACCAGTGCTCAGAAGTTGTTCACCTATGGTGAGATTTTTGGCAATGCGACTGTTTTTAAAAGCCTAACATTAAAGTAGTCGCAATAAGACTGCTGGGATGACGTCTAAACACAAGCACCAATGTGCATGCAGCTTTTCTCTTTTTTTTTTTCCTTTTTTGTTAACCGTTTCTACTGGCACTAATGGCCAACTCTTCCGAAAGGTAGAACGGGTTTTAACGTGTGCGCAAAAGATGTAGGCCTACTGTGTGCGTTTGTACACGGGGCCTTGGTTTTAAGTCTCATCCGAATAACTTTTGGGGGAGTAGAGTCTGTACTGATGTTAACTCCAGAAGAAAAAATTCCCTTGTACGGGCGTTCTGTGGTGGTTTAAACCCGGTTGGTCTCGGCTTTCAAGTTTCCAACGCAATGCTTGCACTAGGTAATCGCCTCCTGGCGCACCTGATCAGTGTAAGCAATTTGCACATGTGATTTTACATTTTCTAGACATCCTTTTCCATGGCATGGGTTCTTTTTATTGATCGCTAACATTACAGTCAGGGAATACAGAGAGAATTAATACTACCAGTACACACGCAGGTTATTCTTGTGCTTGCTGTCCTTAAAAGAATTTCTTATTGATACCTCATAACTCAGATCATTCCAGAAAGGAAACTGTGAACATTTCATCAGCTTAAACATTACAAACGGGCGTGATCGAGACGTGGTAGCAGGCCTCTCACTCTCCACATAGTCCTTCGATGAGACTTTAACCGATGCCGTGTGCGAACCACGCAATCTTGCGCACACGTAAATCCTGTTCCGCTTGTGTAAGAGTAGGCATGTGTGGGGAACAATGTCATTTTAAAACACTGCATAACACAGGGATGGTGAAAAGCAGAGAGCTATCCATATCTCAGTAAAGAAATCAATAAATCAAATCTTGGGCATAGGCCTACATGCATAAACCGGTCAAAGGGGAAAAACAGCAGCAACAAACTAAGGTGATTTTGTTTATGTTTATCTCCCTTTGATTCAGCATTCTGAATTCTATCATTTTCACGATAGAACTTTGAGACCTGACAATCCAACAAATAGTCTAGGCCTACTTATTATTATAGACTGACGAGTGCGCTCAAACCGGCTGGATTTTTGTTGTTGTTGTTGTTGTTGTTGGGTTGTTTTGTTTTTGTTGGGGTTTTTTGTTGTTTTTTGCACCTACAGCCAATGCACTGGGTCCTACGACTGAGCAAAGGTGGAAAATGTTCCCCTTCCTGTTTCTTGGATCTTACTGCACCGTTAATTTTCACCCAGCTTTTTTGTTTTATCATTTGACCAAAAAAATAAAAATAAAATCCGTAAGCGTTGATTGCATGCGGGCAGCACATCATTTTGAAAGAAGCCAAGTCAACCTGATATTTTTGGTTTCCAATGCTGAAGAAGGAATCCACTTCCGTTTTGCAGGATGGCCGACTTGGGTCGAAATATCAGAAGCTTGCTTCTGAATATGCCAAGGTATGAATGGATGCTAACTGTTTCCGTCTAATTGCTTTAATTTGCACATATTTAGGGTTTAAATGCGATTTGTGGCTAGTGATTGAGATCCCTAGACCTGAAACAGTATGTGTTTATGCTAACGCCACACCCCCTCGATGCTTTTTGGGTTAGCGATCGGTACTTCATCTTTAGGGATTCGTCTGCTTCTGAAATTTCATACTATTATATAATGTGCATGAATCTTACTTGGGCTAACAGGTTTTTTCAAAGCTCGAAATTCTGCATCCAAAAGTGTAAACCTACATTTCCGGCGTCCCAAGCACGCACGTAGTCACACACACACACACACACACACACACACACACACACACACACCACACCACACACACACACTCATGTGCGCGCATGCATACGCGTGCACTGCACGCATACACACACACACACACCAACACACCACACACACACACACACACACACACACACACAAACACACCACACACACATGTGATGTATGTAACCCCATGCACTCACATAGACTTTCTGAAGATACCAAATTAGATTTTCAGTCATCCACTCTTTAGATCATTTATGATACATTTGAATGACAAACATATTAAACAAATGCTATGACTGTATCATTGTTTGAGTACTCATTAACATTGAAGGGGAGGAAATGTGGGTGGCTCCATCCCAAACTTGTATACAGGTTTATTTTTAGTTGCTGCCCTAGTGGCACCTAAGCTGACCTAGTGGCACCTATTATGTGGGTGGCTCAAATTTGATTCGTGGTCAATGCATGATGTTTTTGTAACACACTTTTTAATTTTAGGTGGATAGATTCCACCCATTGGCTCAGTTCCTATTTTAACCTGAACTCTCCCCATTTTGACACCATGGGTGGTACCATGCCTGGTTTGGGTGCTAGACTTTATGATGAAATGTTAAGCTAGGTCCTGCATGTAACAATCTATTTATCACATGTAAAAGAACTCACTTCACCAGTACCTTTTTTCCAGGCAAAATTATATCAGAAAAGGGCACACATAGTGAAACAAGTAAATTTGCATGCAGACAAGTAGGGGAAAAAAGTATTTCTCTACTGTTGTCATAACATACCATGAAATTTCGTGAAGAGAAAGAAGCCATAGGTGAAACACCGAAAGGGGCATAAAATAGAAGTTACTTTGAACTACAATACAGTGCAATAGTGATACAGCTAGCTGCAGGCTGCTGTGCACTTTAAGATAATGTTTGTGATGCATTTTTAAGTAGCCATGAATGTTTGATCAATATAGAAATGTCCCAATGTAAATTTCATAATGAGTTGACTCTGTGTGTTTGTTTGTTACAGCTGAAGGCACAAGTTCCTGTCTTGAAGAAGGCATATTTAGATGAGCAGACAGAATGCACTTCAACAAAGGTAGAGTGAAAAATTCAGTAATAAAAATATTGTATTAATTTTATCATCATTTTTATATAGTTCAAATAGGGAAAATCTTTCTTTTCCTGTGTCAGCTACTTACAGCAAAGTAATGTGCTCAGGCAAATGTAAATTATTAAGAAAATTTATGCTAAACAATGTGTTTTTAGAGATGCAGATGGGGGAACCTTGCCTTGTCTACAGTGGAGTTTGCTAGATCTGCGGGTGTTAGGGGACAAGAGAAATTTTGTTATGTGAGCCAAAAAACATCTGCTCAAAAAAGCCTCATAAAGTAGGAGTGAGTTAAGATTAAAAGCTGAAAACTGTTCTAATCAGGCATGGGAATCTTGGTATACACTGGCTGTACCCATTTTTCAGTTGCTGAATACACAATAACTCATAAGTCATGTCAAAAACCTAAGGTTACATTTTGTTGGAATATATTTTTCACAGTGTTTGCGTGGCGTGGTGTGTGTGTGTGTGGTGTGTGTGTGTGTGTGTGTGTGTGTTGTGTGTGTGTGTGTGTGTGCATGTAAGTGAGTGTAAGTGTGGTGTGTGTTATTTCTTTTCATGGTATGTGTATTACATGCCATATTATTGCATACTCATGCATACATACACACCCTTTTATTAGCATGTACTACTATGCACCAGCAATGCGCACACACACACACACACACACACACACACACACACACACACACACACACACACACACACACACACACACACACAGATATACAACAGACACACCTCCCCTAATCCACCACTGCCCCTGTCTCAGGACCAGCTGAAGGAGAAGGAGCAGTCCATGAGGAAATTCCAGCAGGAGGTGGAGAGTCTCTCCTTCCGCAACCAGCAGCTCTCCAAACGCGTCATGGTGCTGCAGGACGAACTGGAGACCATGGAGGCACAGAAGAAGAAACATAAGGTAACAACGCCACAGAGAGATTTGTTTGGGAAATTCAAGGTGTTGTGCTTTTAAAAAAAAAAAAAAAAAAAGTTTTGAAATGTTTCTTAAGTCCTGTAGACAGGGAATAGGTTAAAACTTCCTGGAGGCACAGAAGAAGAAACATAAGGTAACGCCACAGAGAGATTTGTTTGGGAAATTCTAGTGTTTTTGTTTTGTTTTTAGATGTTTTGAAATGTTTCTGAAGTCCAGTAGACAGGGAATAGGTTAAAATTTCCTGGAGGCACAGAAGAAGAAACATAAGGTAACGCCACAGAGAGATTTGCTTGGGAAATTCTAGGCGTTTTTGTTTTGTTTTGAAATGTTTCTGAAGTCCTGTAGACAGGGATAGGTTAAGATTCTTACCATTTTGTCTGATTTATTAAAAAAATTTTAGAATGCCACATAATGTCCTGTAAGCAGGGAATATGTTAAGATTCCTACCATGTTGTCTGCTTTATTTCTATATTATTTTTTCATATGTTTAGAATGTTACATAAAGTCGCATAGGCAGTGAACGTGTTCAGATGTAAGTGGATTGAGTATGATGCCACACCACACACCACACCACCCCACATCACACCACACCACACCACACCACACCACACCACACCACACCACACCACACTACCACACCCATATATTGTCTCCATTTGAGAAGTTTTGTGTTGAAGCTGGATCCCAAGCCTGAAACATAATCCATCTTTTGGGTGATGTGCAGCATAAAGCAGGGGATGCTCCCAGCCCTGAGAAACTGCAGCACAGCACCAGTGTCTATGGGGAGGAGCTGCAGAGCAAGATTGAAGAAAACGCCAAGCTGCACAGCAAGGTACTGCTTTCAACTCCTTTTTTTAATTTCTGCTGCTGTGTTTTGATTTACCTACTCTGGCTGATAGTGCTGTCAATAAGAAAAAAAGAGAGCTGGTGGGAAAGAAAGTGCAGAGAAAAAAAGACAGACACAGACTGAGACAAGGAGTTTTAATAAACACATGAAATTTACCATTCTAAGATGTATATTAAAGTGAGGACTGGAAACCCAAAGGGGAGAAAATGATCAGATGATAATAGCTTGTGATTCTTTTTACATAGATGTTAAAAAAATATATTAAAAAAAAATTTTTTTTAAGAAAGTTTCTTTTTCACTACCATGATCTTTCATTTTCATTGTGATCATTATTACCATCATTATCATCATCATATCCACCATCATCATCATCCTCATCATCATCATCATTATTATCAGCATTTTCATTATCGTTATCATCATTATCGTTATTATCAACCCTTACTTCCACCATCACTATTACTGCTACATCCCAACTTTTCCCCTCCCCCCACAAAAAATTATCCAGCTTCAAGAAGTGTCCACATCATACGAGCATAGGATTGTGGAGCTGGAGGACCGCATCAAAAGCTCGGAGCAGGACCGCAGCCAGCACGAGGACGTGGTGGCCACGCTGCGGGAGAGCAGCAAGACGCAGATCGACCGTCTGCAGCAGGAGAAAGCCATGGTGGAGGTCAGGCTCCAGTCCCAGGACAACGAGATCAAGGACTACCGCTCACGGGCAGAAATGGCGTAAGTGGATTTGGGGACAAGAAAGGGAAAAAGAGATGTGATGGGGTGGTATGTAGATTGCCTCCCATGCGATCAGAGCCCTGTCGCAGCGTTATGTTGCTAAATCCGGACACACCTGCGAATTGTGCGATGCTCTGTTTCCATGGGTGGTGGTCGTAAGCCCTCCATTGCATACTCTTTGCCTTCATGGTGAACGGTAGAATTAATGCAACCTCTTTTTTGGGGTCACGTCCCAACTGGCTAGCTGTACCTGCCCGAGAAGCTGTGCAGAGATGGGACATCACATGGGCCAACGTCCACTGTTACAGAGAGGTGATGGTTGAGAGGTGGAAGAGTAATGGTAGTTTCTTTTACACGCCATAAGAATTTCATTACGCTTAGACTTTACACAGGTCCAACCCCCCTAAAAATAAAAACTCCAAACACATGGGGTAAGTGCACACATCCCTGAATGATATGACATTTGCAGAAGACAACTTTTTGATAGTTTGATATGAGCCTAGAGAATGAATGATTGGGCATGTGTATGGATAATTTGTTTTGGTTTTCCAGGGAGCAGAAGCTGAACACGGTCAGTGAGGATTTGTCCAGTCGCTTGTCCAGCTCCAACAAGATCATCTCAGACAAACTGCCCTTCATCGACACAAGTCAGTGCTGTTGTTTGTCCTTCTGTTTTTCTTTTAGTCTTCATGTGTTTATTTTTTTCTTTTCTTTTCTTTTTGGAGTCATTTGTTTGATTCTTCAATTTCTTTTGTTGTTGCAGTGAGTCTGTTAATTTTCAAGAGGATTTTTTTTTCGTTTGTTTTTCGTTTGTTTTTTTGCATTCATTTTATTTGACTCTTCAATTTTTTCTTGGTGTTGTGGTGAGTATGTTAATTTTCAAGAGGATAAAACAAAGAAGAGTTTACTGCTAATCTACTGTCAGCATTTAAGCACTTGAGGTCCAGCATTTTCTTCATGTAGGTTTTTTTATATATATTTGTAGACACTTTTATTGTTTTTTACCTTTCTTTTAGTTTTATGTTTCTCTTATGTTTGGGTAAGCAGTTATGAATCTGGTGTGCAGAGCACAGAGATTTAAACGGCCTCAACCTTCCAACCCATGATCGCAAGCATCAGCTTCGTGCCCGTGAGCTGATTGGTCAAGCAGCTAACCTTGTCGGGGAGTTAACTCAGGGCCTGTCTAACTTCTTCACCTACAGTGAGCAACGCTCGCGCATCTACCCCGCAGATGGGGTCACTGAGCCCCTCAGCCCTACCAACACCAAGGTGAGGATGAGAAACGTTCACAGGTAGATGGTTTATCAGTCAGTGTTTTGTGATGGAGGTATCACCTGTCTAGTTAGATAGTTTATCAGTCAGTGTTTTATGATGGAGGTCTCACCTGTCCACACTGAAAGATGTCTTATTCATTATTGATTTGACTTTTGTTGTAATTTCTTGAAGAGTGTTGGGACACTGCGCTGAATTCTTCAGAGAATGAGTCAGGGGCAAGTTGAACCTGGTGCAGCCTAGTCACCCCTAGGTAGCAGGAAGCATGATGAGTACATTTGCGTCATCCATACCTCTGGCCATAGCTGGCCTGATTTTCCACAAAAGGTGGACAGCATTTAACTGTGTGTACAAAATGTTGTGCATCAATTCACATATGAGACTTTGGTTTATAGTTTCACCCAAAAGACTCTCCAAAAAATGGAGTTGTGCTGTTGTTGCCTAAAAAGTCTCAGATATCAGTCTCAGTACCTTTGATTACTGTATCACAAACTTGATTCTGTCACCTTCAGCACTAAGGTATACCAACGCCATAATTTGCATTTATAAAACAGGATTAAACAACATGCTCAGTGGTAAATGGCATACATACTCAAAGAAATCAGTGCAGTTGATAATTCTTAAAATGAGGCCACTAAAGAGACGACTTATACTTTATACATATGCACAATAGCAAGAAAATTCACCCTCAAAAATGTCATAATGTGTTTGTAATCTATTTTCTGTGACAAGCACTGATGCACTGTTTCTTTTGATATGTATACAATATAGTGACAAGCAGAGCAGAAAAGAATAGAAGTTACATGTACTGCCTGCCACACTAGCTTTTACAAACTTAATGTTCATAAACTGAGTTATGGGAATGGTGTGAAGGAAGTCAACAGTGCCCTTGAAGGTATTTTCTGCTCTACTTTAGTGGTAAAATCTCACTCATGTATTTAGATCAGAAGTATGGACTGACAGACATTAACTCTGCGTATCCTGATTTGTTCTGTTGCAGTATTGCAAATACCTTCACGAGAACCTGGCATACCTACGACCAGTGGACCAGTCCTTGAAACAGTTCTCTGAAGAACTGAAGGATGATTCCCTCACCATCCTTGTGAGTTTGTCTTTACCTTTCTTATTTGGTGTTAAGGTCTGTGCCAGTCTCGGTTATGATGCTAACATGTTGAATGATAACATGGGTGTTGGGAGAGTGTGTCAGAGTGAAACTTTTATTTACCATATGGCACATTGAATAAGCAATGTGTTTATTTGTGTGATTCTGTGTGTCTAGATTTCATCCTTTGTGAAATGGGCAAGGTGTGGGAGAGATTGGAGGAGAGTGTGAATAATGAATGTATTATGATTTATAGAACATAGAAACCTCACACCAAAGCAGATCACAGTGCTGCAGGAGAAGAAATTGAAAATGATGATGGGATGGGGAGGGAGAAGGGAGAATTGATATCTTGCATTTGTGGTGATGGTCTCTGGTTTGGTTAGAAATGGATTGTCAATGGTGCTCATAAATGTAGTACTA
Source organism: Stramonita haemastoma (assembly GCA_030674155.1). Lineage (NCBI taxonomy): Eukaryota > Metazoa > Mollusca > Gastropoda > Neogastropoda > Muricidae > Stramonita > Stramonita haemastoma. The sequence continues at coordinate 34,124,096 of CM060324.1, forward strand.
ATATTCTGTGTTTTTGCAGGAAACAGCAACTGATCTTCAAGGATTTTCCAAAAACTTTTCCATCCTGGTGGCATACTGCAACAAGCTTTTACCATACCAAATGTTAAGGTCAGTTCTTTCTTTGGTTCCGAAGCAGTGAATAAAGAAACATGAAGCTCTCTCAGAAGCATTTGAAGTTGTGGCATGTAGTGTGACTTTCTAAGTGTAGTACCATGGGAATATGGACTGAAGAGCTTAGAAAACTGCTAAAAGATTATCTGACCACTTGTTTCATCACCTGTTTTGTCAAATCTGCTATAATCGTTCTCAATTTTTTTCAAATATTGGTCTGTACTTGTGGATTAAAGTAGTTTAGGATTTTTTTCTCCAAGTTTCATTAGAATAAAGAAAAAATTTGAATAAAATTTAGAAAAAAAAAGGTAATTGATTACTTAGATCTGGAACTGACAGAATAAGATCTAGAAGATATCAGAAAGAAAGGATAAAAAGTTTCATTTCTTTGCCACATTTTGTATTCTTGAACACAGATTGAAATAAGCCTTATACATCTAACAAAACCTGACATGAACAATTTATTTTCTAATCTTATATTCTCAGTTCACCTTCTTTTATCAAAATCAATCAGTCAAAACTTAACACAATAGCAAAAAATCATGTCACCTAGTGGTTATATATACCGTAATGCTTTTTTTTGTTCTTGCGTACAGTTTGGAAGAAGAAAGTCAAGTTTCGTCCTGTACGTCCACTCTGGCCACCAAGAACCGTGAACTGTTGAAATCCTTGGCAAGACTGAACGCCACTCTGAACAAACTGGACACTTATGTCGCCATACTGGCACTCAAAGTAAGTCCTGTGGGATCTGAAGTATCTGCAAAAGTATTTACTGTGTCCTCATTGGCTGCTGTCTGTGGTAAGGAGCTCACCACAATGCCTCTAGGGTTTACCATCTTTCTTTGTGTCTGTGCTGTGTTCTACAATCTCATGTAGCCCTCCCAGACCACTGATAGTGTGCAGTGATAGGGCTTATTGTATCGTGTGTTTTGTATTAAATTGTATTGCATGGCATTGGATTGTGTTGGGCTGTGTTGCGTGATATTGTGTTTGTTGTAAATTGTTTTGTGTTCAGTTATTCAGTAGCTGATTCTGGCGAAAAGCTGTGTTAAGTTATTGATGTAAACAAAGAGCCAAGGCCAACATTAAAAAGTATTTAATGCTTTGAAATGAAAGATCTGTCATCAGGTTGTTTCAGTCCACCATTTATTTGTTTGTTTGCCTCTTTCTTGTTGACAACTATTAAAGGAGAGATTCAAATGCTGCAAATCATGTCCAGGTTGTGATGAATCCTTGACTTTACTCTTTTTTTTTTACAAGTGCCTCTTTACCTTTTTTCTTTTATTTTTTTGGGGGAGTGGCTCAGAATAATTTTTTTTTTTTGCTTGCAATTTGTTTTGTAATGTGATTGGTGACTCTCCCAAAGTTTGCTGAAATGTGGTGTATGTGTAAGTGTGGTTTATATGTGTATCATTCAGGCAAACAGTCTGATGGCCACCCACAGTCCAGCCATCCCAGATTTTTTGTGCTTCTCAGCTCCACTTTAGAACACCTCCATGAGGCCATCAAAGGTGAGTTGATCAGGCAGAGAGAGAGACAGAGAGGGGGGAGGGTGGGGGCATTTGTGAGTAGGGAGAGTGGGGAAGGAAGAACCTCAACTAATTTCATTGCGTTGTGCACCATCATCTATATGTGTATATGTTTGAGAATGTGTAAAAGGCTGTTTACCAGTCTGCTTCCCCCATTCCCACTCCTGCTCCCTTCTCCTTCACTTCACATGATTTGGGTTGTGTGTGTGCGTGTGTGTGCATGTGTGTGCGCGTGTGTGTGTCTGTGTTTGTATGCATACATGCATGAGTGTGTGTGTGTGCCTGAGTCTCTCTATTTTTGTAAATTAATACACACACATATGCGTCAGTATAATGCCTGAAGTGTTCGCACTCTAGAGCTACCAGTCATTTTCTCTTTGGTTTTCTTCCACTCCTTATTTCCTGCATGTGTCCCGCGTGTTACAGAGGTGTCCAAGCACTACAATTCCAAGGTGTCTCTAGAGCACCAGCTGCCCACAGCCACACAGAAGCTGAAGACCACTGATGAGTGTGTCGTGTCCTCCCTCATTTCTCTCGTCACCAGTACTGGCAAGGTAAGACCTTAACATCAGGTTCTGTATCGTTATCATCCTAATGGATGTTTGTGGAATATTGGAAACAATCGTCTCAGGTTGTTTGGCCTATTATGGTTTGGTCTCATGGTGACTTGTTATAATTTCTTTGCTATGTTTGTGTGTTTGGTGAATTTCTACAAATTGTGCAGTTTTGCAGAGGGGCATGGGAGAATGGGGCTCTTGTAGAGGGTGGTTGGGGTTTTTTTTAGTTTGTTTCTTGGCTTAGAGCTCTGAGGATCACCAGTGGTGTGATAGTGCATATGTGACTATTTTTGCCCACCATTAAAGTAGCTGTATTCCAACTTCAGAATGATGTCTAAACATGACACCAGTGTGCACGCATTTTTTTTTTTTTATGCCTGCCAGCGGAACTGGTTTTAACTTGTGCGCAAGATGTTCTTGGTGTTCTTGGCATGGAACTGAGTTTAAAGTCTTATCCAAAGGACTTTCGTTGGAGTGGAGTGGGTACTGATATTAACTCCAGGGAAAAAATGCCCTTGAAAGGGTGCCTCAGTGAAGGCTTGATCCCAGGCTGTCAGGTCACGAGCGCAATGCTCTAACCACTAGGCTATCCCATCTCTTGTTCTGTAGGATGATAGAGAACTTTTGTAAGACAGTCTGTTCTTCCAAGGCAAGGTGGGGGACAGAAGAAAAAGAAGCAGACCACCTACATCCTACATTACCAACATGGCTGAGGTCAGTGGTCTGAGAGGGTTTTGGGAGATGATAGAACTCAGCAGGGATAGAGAAAGATGGGGAACTCTGGTGAAATTGTGTGGAGCACCTACCATAGCGATGGAGAGAGTTGACAGGCGAGGTGTACATCATTAACAAATTTTTGCCCTTTTTTTTTTCAGATGTCGGCGTTCATGTCGGGAAACCTGGACTTTTTCACGGAAGGTGCAGGGTACCGTACCCGGGTAGCAGCATAGGTACAGAGCCGTCCTTCGATGGTCCTCGCTCCCACCCCGCCGTCACAGAATTTCGACACAGAACATCTGGATATCTGTCTTGTCTCACTTCCAGGGTAAGTGTTGCCCTCTTGTATGAATTGAAACAAGTTATACACTTTAGAATTAATTTTCATCTGAGCAGTAATAGCAATACACAACTACACGTTTGTCATTTCCCCCAGTTTCAGCTCCTCTCAGCTGCTAATTAACCCATCCCATCTCCCCAGCCTGTGCTAATTTCAGCATGACTAACCACACTTGGACAGTAAAAGGAAATGCCATAAATAGCACTTTTGACTGAGGATGTTGAATTTGTGCACTGTCACTAACTCAACACACCCTCCTCTCTACCATCCACAGCCCAGCTGGACTCTTGTATGTATGAAACAAGTAGTAAACTTTAGAATTTAATGTTCATCTGAGCAGTAACAGCAATCCACAAACGATACTCAACACTCCTCATCTACCTTCCAACGCAAGCTGTACTCTTGGTAGTATTAAACAATTATACACTTTAGAATTTAATGTTCATCCAGCAGAAAAAGCCTCCATTTCAAAATTAAATTTCATCTGACAGTAAAGCCTTTCCACAGGCCAAGGCCTGACTCTTGAAGTATTGAAACAAGTAGTACTGTTTAGAATTTAATTCACCTGAGCATAAAAACAGTCACAAAAAAACTAACTCAACACTCCCTCCCTCTCTCCTACCCTCCCGTCCACAGCCCAGGCCGACTCGGTGCCCCACAGGGTGGCAGTGCAGAACCGAAAGACGCTGCTGAGCTCTGCGGAGAGCAAGGAGGGCCTGGCCAAGCAGATCACCGTCTTCCAGGAGAAGGTGGGCAGGCTGGAGCAGGAGAAGGAACACTGGGTCCTGGAGCTGCAGCTGCTCAAGATCAAGTACGACAACGAGCAGCAGGTGAGAGACGAGAGAGGAGAGGGAGGGAGGGAGAGAGGGGGGAGGGGGGAGAGAGGGGGGGAGGGAGGGAGAAGAGAGAGAGAGCATCATGTGTTTGTTTCTGTGTATGTGAATTTAACATCTGCAATGATATCATGAATATATCCAACACCCACAAATGTCTTTGAGAAATTAATTGTAATTTGACTTCGAATTGATGGAATTTTAGCTAACAAAAACGACACACGAACACACACATTAGACTTTGCTGAAAACTGTATATTTCAATTACGATCTCTATATTCTTCTAGTAAGCATTGATGTAACAGGGATTTTTCCATGCTGAAAATGTCCACAGAAAGTGAAGAAGATGGACCAGGAGCTGGAGACACTGCGTGTTCCAGTGGTGTGGGCAGCACAGTGGCCAGCACGGGTGGTTCTATAGACGAGAACATCGACCGTCCTCTCTCTGCCAGCCTCCTCTGACAGACGCACCGAGTCTGTAGGATCCTCCTCCAGTGGACCAACGGAGACTATCAGAGTAAGTGGAAAAAACTTGTGTAAAAAAAAAAAAAGAAAAGAACTGTAGCAAGCATGTCCCAGTCTCTTTGGATGCTCAGGTTCTTTCTACATGTGTTACTTTTGAAACTCTGGGTAAAAATCTGCTCTTTGTGTCACAGACATGTCTAGTACCTGTGTAAAATATCTGCCTCTTTGTGTCACAGACATTGTCTGTCGGGTAAAAATCTGCTCTTTTGTGGTCACAGACATTGTCTGTCTGTCGCTAAAAATACTGCTCTTTTTCACAGACATTGTCTGTCTTTGTAAAAAACTGCTCTTTTCTTCACAACATTGTCTGTCTTGGTAAAAAACTGCTCTTTTGGTCACAGACATTACTTTGTCTGTGGTAAAAATCTGCTCTTTTCTGTCACAGACATTGTGTCCGTCTTTTTTTTTTCCTGTCTTTCTGCTTTTTTTTTCTTATTTTCTGCTTTCTCAGTCCACTCTCTTCTGCCTTTTTTTTTCAACCAGGTGTCAACAAGATCATTTTTCACAGTTTGGCACTTATTTGTAGCTTACTGTATTGCTCATGCGTGCAACAAGATGTTCTGTGTGCATCCGCAAATGGGACCTGGCTTTATAGTCTCATCCGAAGGATGTGTGTGTGTTGCATGTGTCCATGTGTGATGTATGTGTGTGTCACAAATTTGTACTGTTTTGTCATGTATGATTACTTGTATTTGTGATGTGGTATACAACAGGTATTTACAACATACAAATAATCTCCACATGGATCAAATCAAAACAACAAAAAGAAGACCATAATAATAATTATTATAATAATAATGATAATAATAATATGATGAGGTGATGATAATAATATGATGATGATGATGGATGATATGATGATAGATGATGATGATGATGATATATGATATATTAAATTTACATATCCCGAATCTCGTCAAACAAACAAATCACAAGAAGACAACTCTAAACAACAACAACAACAATAACAACACTAATAAATATAACTGACAATGCTGAACAGCTGGGACAGTTGGAGCTGCAGCGCGACACAGGGGCGGGGGATGCGGAGACGAGGGAACAGCTGATCAAGGATCACTTCACCAGCGCATCAACGACATGACGCTGCAGCTGCAGCTGGCTGACAGCAAGGCTGTCAACTTCCATGCTGAGGTGAGGAGAAGACAGGGATGTGGATGTGTTGTGTGTGTGTGTGGGGGGGGGGGGGGGAAGTGGGTGTGTTGTGTGTAAGTGTGTGTGTGCATAGATTTTAGACGTCATGCTGGAACACTCTGACTATTCAGACACACTTGCCTTATACACATACACACATGCATGTACAGCATGTGAGCATACTCACACAAGCGTGCATGTACTCATGCAGTGATATCATGTTTTCTAATAACATATACACATACACTCTCATACACACACAGAGACATTGATTAATACACACACATGCACGCATGCACATATGCAACACACAGAGCATGTTAAACACACACACGACATCACAACAAACACACACATCACACACACACACACACACACACACCACACACACACACACACACACACACACACACACACACACACACTTCACACCACACTACACACACACAACACACACACACACACACACACACACACACACACACACACACACACACACACACACACACACACACACACATCTACACACACGCACACATACGCACACCACTCACTAAATTTCCCCAAATATTTCAGACAAAGCGTTCATAGCAAAGAGACATGCATATGTTCTTTGTTTGTTTGTTTTTTCTTTTAATTTTATTCTATCATATTTCAAGGATAGTAGAATTAGCAGTCGTTTGATTTTTTGTTTACATCCAACCCCTGTGCATATCCATTGGGGGGGGGATTTTGGGGAAGGGGGGTGGGGGGTTGTTCCTCAGCTAGAGCTCCAAAGTTTACCAATGGTGAGACTTTGCCTATGCAACCATTTTGTACCCTCCATGAAGGTAGCCACATTCCGACTTCAGGAGAGCATACAGGGTTTTGTCAATGTTGTCACTGTTGTATGTGCAGGTACGAGCACTGCACAAGCAGCTACGTCTGGCAGAGAGATCCAAGTCCACAGCAGAGGAAGAACTGAAGGCTGCCAGCCAGACCATGGCACAGCTCAAGGTCAGCAACACTGTCCTCATCTACCTTTTGGGGGGGAGGCTAGGGGTGGGGGGGGAGTAATGAAAAACATTTTTTTTTAACGCAAAACCCCTTCTTCTCTCTCTCTCTCCCTCTTCCTCCCCTGTCTCCCTCCCTGAGGGGGATGGATAGCCTAGTGATCAGAACATTGCGCTGGCAATTTGATGTTCCAGGTTCGATTCCGGTCGAGGAGATTTTTCTTCTGGAGTTAACATCAGTGTTGACTCCACTCTCCCCAAAAGTCCTTTGGATGAGACTTTAAATCAAGGCCCTGTGTGTGAACGCACGCAGAACATCTTGCGCACACGTTAAATCTTGTTCCACATTTTCGTAAGAGTAGGCCATTGTGCGCCGGTGGGAACAGATGACATTTACATAAATGCATACACACGGGGACTGGATGTAAAAAAGCACAAGAGTGCTTATTCCATTATCCTCGATATAAAAGAATAAATCAATCAATCCCTCTCCCTTCCCCCTCCTCCCCTTCCCCCTCCATCTCTCCCTTACCCTCTCCCTCCCCTCTCTCCCTCCCCCTCTCTATGTATTTGAGCATACACCAGTGACCACTGTCCATTATTTTTCAGGATGAGCTTCAGACCACAACACGCAGCTATGAGGGTCAGCTGAGCATGATGAGTGAGCACCTGGCCAGCATGAACGAGAAGCTGGCTCAGCAGAAAGACGAGATTGATGACCTACGCGCCCCAGTCAGCACAGGCACAAAAGTGTAACTTAGCAGAGAGTACCACATACCGTTACTTGCATACCTACTTCTTCATCCTTTCTTTTTTTTGTTTTGTCCTTTCTTATAATCTTGTTGAACAAGTGAGATAGTTGGTGTGAAGTGAAAACATAGTATTATTTGTGTAAAAGTTGTGTCTTGGTGGGAGGGATGTGAAAGTGATAGAAATTTGTTACTAGCTAAATGAGCACCAGTTGCATGTTCGCTTGTTTGTTTGTAATTGTTGGACGGAAAATGTTGTGATAGTCTTGACACATGTCTTCACAGTGTGATGTGTGTTGTAGGCTGTTGTATATTGAGAGGTAAGCAAAACCAAAGGCATATACGCAAAATCTTACCATCGGTGAACCTCGGAGCTGAAGCCAAGGAACAAACAAAAAGTAAAAGAAATATCAAGAGGTGATGGTAGAGGGAATTTTTCTTTTAATTAAAAAGAAAAATTCAGCTGTGTACATGTTTGTTGATTGTTGGATATTTTACTTTTGATAGCAATTAACCAGATTCAAATATGTGGAGTTTTTTGTTTGTTTCTTTAATTTTTTCATTTGCTGAATGCATGTTGCACTTAGGACCTTTATTTGTTTTCTAACTCGAAATACAAACCACCGGGACTACCATTCAAGACCTAAACAAGACAAGACAAACTTTTATCTTGTGTGCAGATTTTAAACCACCGCTAAAGATATTTCTTTTGCACAATGTCCCTCTTTACCCTTTTCCGAATCAAAGCGATCTTACCGTTTGTTTTTATCTGATTCACAGGTGAGCAAGAAATCCAAGAAATGATGACGACAGAAACCTGGTGGAGGGGGGGAGAGAAGGTCGGCGCTTTCAACCAGTGTATGTACAGGATCATCATCATCAGAAGGACGTATGATCAAGGCAGACCCTGGAGGTCAGAGCTGTGGAGGTTCTGTGGGTCATCACCTGTTGTGATGGGGCGTTACTACCAGTGTGTGAGGATGAGGATGAGGGTGACCAGAGAGATTTGACTGAAACTGTGTTCAGAGGACATGTTCTCCTTTGTGTTGTTCAGAGAGAGAGAGAAAGAGAGAGCCTGGTCTTTGTGAAGGGACCTCCTCTTCTGTCTGTCTTGTTGAACTTCTTTCTTCTTTATTTTTTTCAGTCTTTTTAGCAGGAGTTGTAATTTCATCTTCTTGTCTTTTATGGCTCATTTTAGCTCTTCTCATACTTCAGTGACTTGAGTTCAGAGTGGGGTGGGGGGGTGGGGGTTGTTGGTGTGATCCTGTTGTGAGTACAATCAACTGCCGGTAATTTTTTCTGTCAGCTGAACAACTTTGGTAGGAAAAAACCATGTAGATTGGATTATTTATCAGTGTGAAATATTGACGAAAGGTAAGAAAGCTGTTGTGGCAGTGTGTCTGTGGTACTATGTGAGAACATAGTAAGGAAAGAAATATGTATCATTAATGATTTGATGAAGAACTGTTTTTGTGATGTAGAAAGGTAGAAGACTTATCAGTGAGCCATGGAAGTAAAATGGATGGAATATATATCACATGTTCAGAACTTTGCTGAGTTTAGGTCAGACCGCTAAAAGGTGTATTTTGTGACAACTTAGAGGAAACTAGCCAACTGGATATGGTTTGTTGCGAAGCTTTGTAGTAATTGGGTTCTCCTTGTCTTACTCTCTCATTTTGCAAACTGTTGTAGTCTTTCTTGAAAAAAAAAAAAAGTGTTTTCTATATCGCTGTTTAAAAAATTAAACATTTTTTTAAACTGTTGAGTATGGCCTTTGTGGTTGACTGCATGTAAAGTAACATTGAATCTGTTAAAACTGTGATGAAGAAATTGGATTATTTCTTTTCTTGTTAAACATATAGCTAAAACTGTACAGTTGTATGAGAGCGAAATCATCTTTTTTTTTGTATGATGGTGTTGTAAAATGAGTTTTTTGTGTCTATTCCTGTCAAGTAGGAATCTTGTCGATGACTTTCCTGCCTGTGAGTACATGGAGGAGAAGATTGGCTGTAGAAGTGTCAGTTTTAGCAATCTGTAGTACCTTGTAAGGTATTCATCTCTGGTTGTGTTCAGTTGACATTGATAGGTCACAATTAATGGCAGGAAGACACTTTTTCATGGTGAAGTGAAGTTGATGAAGAGTTGACAGGGTCGCCATGTTTGACTTTAGATTTGACTACTGTTCACTAATATCCGGACATTGACGAATATGTGATACTTGACCATGTTTGATAACATTGAAAGATATAAACTAGTAGCTAGTGGTTAAATTCTAGCATGTGTCATACTAATGTGTACTTTTTTTTTCAAAGTATATTCAGAGATTTTTTATGCATATTAATCTCATTGTAATGCAAACACCATGTCTAATGTTTGGATTAGACCTACAGTAAGCATGCACCTCCCTTTCCCCCTTTCGCCTCTCCCCCAACCTCTGTTATTGTGTGCTCACCTGTGTTTGTATCAACTTTGTATCAACTTTGTATTGAACTTGATGTCACACTCTCAAAAAATCCAATTTTATTGAGAATGTTTGAAGCAAAATATTGCAATGAGAGCAGTCCGTACAATAGACCTGTTTTCGAATGTTCCATGTATTTCTGTATGATAAGTGTATGCACCCAGTTTAAATTTGGGATTCTGGATGCTGAAGTATGTTGAGAGAGATGGAAATCAGTGTAGACAAGATGTGAATGTAAATGTAAATTAATGTAAATGGATTTGTCAGATAGATACTGTAAACAAAACAATGATGAAAGTATTGGAACTAAAAACGTTGCCTCATTAAAGGTACAGTCCTCACCATAACTTGTATGATTATGAGTTATATGAGAGATGACCTACCCAGCTCATGCTCATTTTTTTTGTTTGTTTTGCTCATTTTTGGCGGACATATTTTGGCACGTTGGTTGAGTCAGTATAATGTTCTTGATTTGAATGTGGTGTGGGTTTTTATCTGTTTTTTTGTTCTGTTTTTGTGAAAATGTGTGGAGAAGTTTTTGTGCTAAGAATGTCAAGTTTTGACTGTTTGTTTGTTTTTGTCTTTTATTGTTTGTTTTTTAGTGCAATAGAGTTGGTGCTGGAGTGAACAGCACTCTGAATATGCATCAGGCATACACGCAGTTACAGATATATACACAATGTGTGTGTGTACAATTTTATGTTTGGGTGAAAGTGTATGAGGTGCTTGCTTGTGCATGCACACACACGCACACGCACACACACACACACACACCACACCACACCCACACACACACACACACACACACACACATGCTCACATTTCACATTAATCTTTAGTTTATGTTAGCATTTATTAGCTGCAATATAGACATGTTTTGTGTAGAGAAGTAGATATACCTATCTGTCTGGCTGGCTGGCTGGCTGGCTGACTGTCTGTTTGTCTGTCTCTCTGGGTCTGTGTTGAATTGAAATAAAATCTTGCTGAATTAGATATTACAATACGTGTGACATCAAAACTCACAACTTCTCAGTGTTGGTGTGTGTGTGTTTTGTGTGTGTGTGTGTGTGTGTGTGTGTGTGTGTGTGTGTGTGTGTGTGTGTTGTGTGTGTAGTTTGCAATCACAGGTCAGGTTGTAGAAAAGTTACTATATCTCTGAAAGTTGTGATAGCATGATGTAGCACAGGAAACTAAAGTTTATTGACATGTATAGTTTGCAGATTGTGCATTTCTTATAGGAAGAGGGAAGTTTGTTTTATCTAGTGTATATTTCTGTAGATTAAAACTTGCATTTCTGTGAACACCATGAAATGTAGAATATTGTTCATACTTGTTTATCAAACTGCAGAGCAAAACATGTCTTGGCTTCTTCAGTAATTGTTGTTGTCTTTGATTTACCCTCTGTTCACAGTTAGTGAGATTAGATGAGGAAAATATGAGGGAAGAGGAAGGAAGGAAGAAGGGTGTGGGGGTACATGAACAGATGAGTGAGAAAATAACATGTGTGTTGGTACTTATGAGCATTCAAAAAAAAAAAGTCTTCAATGACTGGCAGAGAATCCAGTGCATGCATGTTCGTGATACAGATGTCCTTTCACACTGAAGCTTCAGTCTTCACCATGCTCTGAAACGACATCAAAGTAACATTCCATTTTATTTTGTTTACCTGACTGTATGCCTGAATTGTACGTGTTCACAGTAATTGTGGCATCAAAGCCAAGTATTTATTGATTTATCATTTATTTTTATTCATCTATGTTTTGATTCTTTGTTCCTTGGACAGAAGTCCAAGGTTTACCAATGGTAAGATTTTTGTGTATTCCACAGTATTTGCCCATTATTAAAGTAGCTGCATTCCGACTTTGGCAGTAGAGCAAAGTATGACAGAGACATAGACTAAGGTGTGTCAGATACACAGAGAAAAACTTATTTTTAAGAAAAAATTGTTTTGTTTGTGTTGTATTTTCAAAGCCTGTTTGTATTCTGTTTACAAGCTAAAAAAAACATTCATGGAGGACTTCTTTGAAAATTATTTCAATTTTTTTTACATTAACTTGTAATGTATTTTCCTGGCCAAGTGGAAGAAAAAATGTAACTGTGGTTCATATTTAGACACACAACAGTTTTTCAAATAGAATTATAGTTTTTTGTTGGAACTTTTTTTTTCTTGTTCCAATTGCTTGTTTTTCTTTGTTTGTGGTTGTCCTTTGTGCCTTTCGGTGTTACCATCAGTATGGGTTTTTTTCACAGACTTTTTTTCATTGTCTGGTCTTCTCCAGAATTTCATACTTGATTAACAGAAAAACATCCAGAAAAAATCTTGTGACCATTCTCACAAGTTGTTTGCTTCATCTGAAAGGGGGTGGGTGGGGGGAGGTTCCAATCAATTTACTTTGGGGAGTTCACTCTTCAGGTTAAAGTATGTGTGTGTGTGCATGCATGCGTGTGTAAGAGTGTGTGTGTATGTGTGCATGCATGGGTGCATGCATGTGTTTGTGCATGTGTGTGTTGCGTGTGTGTGTGTTTGCATTTGTGTGTGCGTGTGTGTGTTGTGTGTGTGTCTGTGTATGTCTGTGTGTTGCTTTTTTTTTTTTTCCCTTAATTGGCAGTCAGATAAATGTGTACCCAAGAAATGAGTTGCTAATGCAAGATTTTGTTCTTCTTAAGAATGGATGGTTGTCATCCTTATTTACCTGACTTTCTTTATTCTGAGTGTTTCTTACAGTTCTCCACGTGTGATGTCTATGACTCAACATGTAGATGTAGGGCTGATAAGTGAAGGTTTCATTTTGCTGTTTTTGTGTGCATGTAATTTTGTGTGATGTAATTATGTTCTGAAAAATTATAAATTTTTTGTTTTTTTTGGGGGGGTATTTGTTGTTTTATTTGTGTGTTAGCATTTCATAATTGGAGAACATATTGGAATTTTTTTATTTGCAGTTTTATATTTTAATTTGTACATGTTTGACATGTTGATTTGTTTTGGTTTTTCTTTTTATTTCAGTTTGCATTTTAATTGTTTATACATTGAATGTGATATATTTAGAATTCATTTTAGGGTTTATGAGAATTTTATGTCGTGGAACAATTTGTTTTAGGTTTTTTGTGGTTTTTTTTGTAAATGTTGTTTATTTTAGATTTTGTGTCTCTGGCCAGTTTTGTGTTTTGATGCTATACATTGCAAACATTCAAATTTTTGTCAGTTGTTTGATTGTAAAATAGATATATAGAAATATCCCCAATCTTTTTTTTTATTGGGTCAAAGTGTATCCATCACTCAGACTGTCTCAGTGCAGGCGCTAGCAATACTGTTAGGTTCTGTGGTAGGGATAGCTGAGTTTGTACATTTAATGTTACATTTCTTGACCTGCTGTCATCATTTTGAATGTCTAAACATAGTGTGACTTCGGGTTTATTCTTGCAGCAGTCATGTGAATATTCAGGATCTCTGAAAGCATTCAAATGACATACCAGTTAGGAGTGTGTTTGTTTTTGGTTTTATTTCTAATTCATACTGGTCTAAAAAAAAAACTTCAGGGGATAGGATAGCTCAGGGGTCAGAGCACTCACTCTCCCAAGGCTATGGTTAAGCAGCATTGAGCATGGTTACCTCTAGGATGGGTGACCGTTCATACACCTTGGCTTCAGTACAGTCCCCTAGTCTTTTGCCTAGTCTGCATTGCATCTGAGGATTATTAAATTCGTCCCTGGATACTAGAGTATAGAGCGCAAGTGTATGAAATTTTTTAGATTCATGAGTTTATGTATTTGTTTACTGATTTATCAATTCATCATTTATTTTTAAGCTTATCTATTTAGCTCAGTGGTCAGAACACTCGCTTTATCCCAGCCAGTGTTAATTTAGCAGCATCGAGTATGGATACCAGTTGGATGGGGTGACCATTTGCACACCTTGTCTTCAGAACAGTCCCCCAGTTCACCCAGTTGTAAGTGGGTACCTGCCTCTTCAGAGTCAAGTAACGTAAAACAGTGAGGGAGAAGAGATGGGCACCACCCTCAATATGCTGGCCCCTGGAGAAGCAGAGGTCTCTGATGCCTTGCTCCCCTAAGACCACATAGGTTATGGGACACCTTTAGCTTTTACCTTTTATTTGTTTGTTTTGTTTGGGGTGGGGGTGGGGGGTGGGGGGGTTCCCAGAGGGTGTCACAGCAAGTGTAGTATTGGGATTCCATGTAAGCCATGTTAAATCAACATCATCTCTATTACCAGTTCGATGTCCACAAAAAAACAAATCTATACAATGGTTGTGCAGAGCAATGGAAGAGATTTCCTCACAACTTATGTTCTCTTTGTCTTGTGTATGTGTGTGTGTGTGTGTGTGGTGTGTGGTGTGTGTGTGTGTGTGTGTGTGTGTGTGCGTGCGTACGTGCATGTGTGTGGATTCACACTGATGACGATGATGATTTTTGTGTAGAAATTTGGACTGTTGTTTTCTGATTTTTGATGCCATGAAACTGACTGTGTGCAATAGTCAAGTATGGGTTGGAGTGAGTGAATGGTGGGGAATATGTTTGTAGAATGTGATTGAGGTGTGGGGGGGGGGGGGTGTTTGTTTGGTTTTTTTATTTGGGGGTGGTTGTTTGGGTTTGTTTGGGGTTTGTTTTGTTGGGTTTTTTTTAGGGGGTGGGGGGGGATTTGGTGTCACTGTGATTTTGATGGTGTGAATTTGTCGTCATAAAAGCGGAATGAAAAAAACCAAACAAACCTGGAAGTTTGTGTGTGTGTGTGTGTGTGTGTGTGTGTGTGTGTGTGTGTGTGTGTGTGTGTGTGTGTGTGTGTGTGTGTGCATGTGCACGCAGTTGTGTGTGTCTGTGTCTGTGTGTGTGTGTGTGTGTGCATTTTTTGTGCACTGGTTGTTTGCTTACTTGGTTGAGATAGGTGTTTATGCACAAAGAAACATACATGCAGAATCAATGGCGCTAAAGGCAACAACAAGGAAATAGCTTACAACTTTCCCTTACACGTGTATTTGCCTGTGCATGTGCACTAACGTAGCATTAGCTTTGGTGACCCATTGGCCACATGATACTTATGGTTCCTTGTGTGCTGGTGGGAACAGATGACAACATTTTCAACAAAAAAAACATGCACACAGGGACTGAAGTAAAAATGTATTAAAAAAAAAAAAAAAAAAAAAAAAAAAAGCTTTGTCCACCCAATGCGATAAATACAAAGAAATTCAGTACAGTACACCATTGTGCAATAGAATACAATACAGTGCACTACTGTGCAATAGAATACACTGCAGTACAACACAAAAACCATAGTTAAGATGCAATACAATACTGAGCAGTACAATGCAATGCAATACGACGCCATACAATGCACTGTGATAGATAAAATGTAATACAAAACAATGTCTTACAATGTAGAATAGAGTGTAATACAATGCCATGACAGACAATACAATACAGTACAATACCAGTACAATGCAATTACATCACCAATACCACCAATACAACATCAATTCTTTACCAATACCGATGCAATACCAATGGGATGGAATGCAACATATCATAAGCTAGGACAACATAACAGAATGCAGCACACCATAATACACCACATCACAACACAAACAACACACACACACACACGCACGCACGCACACACACCACACACACACACATACACACACAATACAATACAATGCAATACAAATCCGCTACAACGCAATCTTTGGGATCTTGGCGGAGTAAGTCCTATCACTTAATGAGCGAACATTAATGCTTTTACTATTCTATTCAGTCTTTTTTATTTTTTTGCCTTCTTGTCTTCTCCTATGGGTCATCATAAGGGATCATTAGTCGCCATGTGAATGTTGATGTTGTACTTGACCACAATATAGGCTACTAGCTTGTTGTTGCTCTGTTGATTATGTTCATCATGTTAAATAAAAATTTTGTTCCAGGCTTTTGAAATTTAAAAAATCCTATTTAGCCCAAACCAAGTCTTTATCAGTGCCTCCCCCCCCCTCTCTCTCTCCCTAACGCTGATCCTTATGGCTGTTGGGTGTTTGTCGTCCAGAACATTACCTCAGACCATATCAAGGCTAAAGTTAATGTAAATTGTGTGTTTCGCATACCTAACGTGTGAAGCCAATGCACCAAGACTACAAAGTACACCCAGAATCGAGCTCAATCTTTTTTTTTCCCGTTCCTCAGCTAGAGTTTTAGGTTCACTAATGGTGGGATATTGCGTAGGCGATTGTTTGCCCACCATGAAGGTAGCCGCATTCCGACTTTGGGAACAAGAGCTGAGTCCACACCTTCGGAAACAAGAGTGGTGTCTATTTTTCTTCTTCTTCTTCTTCTTCTTCTTCTTTCTTCTTCTTCTTCTTCTTCTTCTTCTTCTTCTTCTTCTTCTTCTTCTTCTTTCTTCTTCTTCTTCTTCTTCTTCTTTCTTCTTCTTCTTCTTCTTCCTTCTTCTTCTTCTTCTTCTTCTCTTCTTCTTCTTCTTTTTTCCTTCTTCTTCTTCTTCTTCATCATCATCATCATCATCATCATCATCAAACTTTCAGGCAGCAACCACCTTTGTCGGTCATATGAGAGAACATGCGTCGCGCTCCCAGTGCCTATCTTTGAAAGCGAGGAGCCACGAGGAAGTGTATACACAGGATTATTCAAACATATTTGGCGCAATGTCCGATAAGTGAGATAGTTATGAGTGTTTGTCGTTGTCATGTGTGTCAGACTGTCAGATCAGCTGCGAGTTATTCGTTCCAGTTTTCACGTAGCTTGAATTTTAAGGAATGAAGACTTGTTTGGTAGTCTTCGATTTTAGTAATTGCCCTTCAGGGATAATTAAAGTGTTTTTGACTTGACTAGTATATACTTGATTTTGATTCTACTATATATAACCCTCTTTACACACACACACACACACACACACACACACACACACACGCGCGCGCGCGCGCGCACGCACGCAAGCACGCACGCAAACACGCACGCAAGCACGCACGCACGCACGCACGCACGCACCACACACCACACACACACACACACACACACACACACACACACACACACACACACACACACCACACACACACACACCCTTTGTAGCTGAACTGGGTAAGATAGTGCTAAACGACCGCCAAACACTAACTACATAGTATCATTACCATGCGAAAGGGATTATTCTCTGTTTTATCAAACAGGTCAGCTCTCACCTCATAGATTTTTTGGGAAATCACAACCCTCCAAGGGAACAGTCAGCGCAGTCAAACACAGTGTGCTTTCAAATACCTGGATCGGTGGTCTAGGAGGTAACGTGCCTGCCTAGAAAGCGAAAAGTCCGGGTCGGAGTGTGCGGTGGTTCAAATCCCGTTTAGACCCATAACTTTCCTCCCATCCATTCGACCAGAAGTAGTGGTCCGGGCGCTAGTCTTTCAGATGAGACGATAAACCGAGGTCCCGTGTGTTACACATCATTATTTGGCACACGTAAAAGAACCCACGGCAACAAGGGGGCTGTCCCTGGCAAAATTCTGGTAAAAAAAAAAGCCACTCTGATATGAAAACAAATACAGCTGCAGACAGAAAAAAGAAGAAAAAATGGGTAGGCGCTGCACTTGTGGCGTCGCGCTCTCCCCGGGGAGAGCATTCCGAATTTCACGCAGAGAAATCTGCTGTGACATAAAATGGTATAAAAAATAAAAAACTAATCTACCGTTGGCCGTCGCTCTTTCTCTGTTTCTGGCCTTTCAATTTGGAATGACCTCCCTCTCTTCGCCAAAACCTGCTATGATACTTTAAAATCCAGCCTGGAGACATATTTTGGAGCCTATTTCCAAACTAAGATTTTCCCCTCATGTTTCATCTCATATCTGTCCCTGCCTGCAACATCCGCCAATGCCCATCACCCTGCCAAAGTGTATAACCTGTGTGTGTGTGTGTGTGTGTGTGTGTGTGTGTGTGTGTGTGTGTGTGTGTGTGTGTGTGTGTGTGTATGTGTGTTTGTGTGTGTGTGTGTGTGTGTGCGCGCGCGAGCGCGCATTTGAATTTGTTAAAACTATTAGTTGTAATTGGTTGCATGTGTAAGAATAGGTTGAGTGCAAGCGCTTTGATTTGTTTTGCAAGATTTAGCTCTGTATTAATTCCATATAGCAGCAGCAGCAGCAGCAGCAGCAGCAGCAGCAGCAGCAGCAGTAGTAGTAGTAGTAGTAGTAGTAGTAGTAGTAGTAGTAGTAGTAGTAGTAGTAGTAGTAGTAGTAGTAGTAGTAGTAGTAGTAGCTGCAGCAGCAGCAGCAGCAGCAGCAGCAGCAGCAGCAGTAGTAGTAGTAGTAGTAGTAGTAGTAGTAGTAGTAGTAGTAGTAGTAGTAGTAGTAGTAGTAGTAGTAGTAGTAATCAAAACGACTAAAACTTATCACCTGTGGGGCCCACTGTCAATATCGCTGTATTTGTACAGGTAATATAGCTCGCCTACGATTCCCAATGGTCGGTCTGGATCCGTGATAAAGTAAAGTTCGACTTATGCAACAAAATTTTATCATGAGGATCTGTGTTGTAGTATTTTTCCCTCTGCTCCTTGGCTGAAGCTCACAGGTTTACTTTCACCAATTGTTGGATTTTGTGTATGCGACCGTTTGCCCGCCATTATGGTAGCCGCATTCTGTGGCATTGTTTTGAAAAAGAACACACACACACACACACACACACACACACACACACACACACACACACACACACACACACACACACACACACACACACACACACACACCAAAAAGAAAGAAAAAAGACAGAAAGAAACAAGCAAACAAACAAAGATAGACAGATAGATAGACAGACAGACAGACAGACAGACAGACAGACAGACAGACAGACAGAAACAAACAAAGACACAAAGAAAGACAGAAAGATAGACAGAAGGAAAGCAAGAACAAATGGCAGACAGAAAAGAAAGAAAATAAGAAAGAGAAAAGAAACGAACAAACAAGCAAATAAACAAAGGTGAAGAAAGAGAGAAAGAATACAAAAGAAAACAGAATGAAAAGAAAACAACCCAAAATTGTAACCCTGTATGAAATGGTAGAAATCAAACCAAACCAAACAACCCTAAAGATACAATCAGATTGAAAATGAAATAAAGGAAGAAATAAGAACAAACTGCAAGAAGAGGACAGAAGGAGTAAACACAAACTGCAGGAAGAAGAGAAAAGAAGGAATAAAAACAATCTACAACAAAAAGACAGAAGAACGAATAAAAACAGTTTTTATTCGTTCTTCTGTCTTTTTGTTGTAGATTGTTTTTATTCCTTCTTTTCTCTTCTTCCTGCAGTTTGTGTTTACTCCTTCTGTATTATACCCCAAAATGAGAGAAGAAGTAATAAGAACAAACAGTAACTAAGAGACAGAAGAATAACTTAAGAACAAACAGCAAGAAGAAAACGAAGAAGCAATAAGAACAAACGGCAACAAAAAGACAGAAGAAGGAATAAAAACAAACGGCACGTAGTAAACCAGAACTGACCGCGCTCACTGAACAAAGCACCCGGTATGTTTAAAGAGTCACGCTGACCTTTCCAACCCGGTACGAAGTCCATATTATAGGCCTACCCGGGTGCAACTTTTTTTCTTTGGTTAATCTTGGCTACTACTGGGTATATCCAGGTCAGGCACATCCCAATTCGAGTTCAGTGGATGACAGTCGAAACCTCAGGGTTTGTGCACTGATATAACTCTTAAGTGTCTCAGGTAAAGAGGATGTGAGTAGTAGTAGTAGTAGTAGTAGTAGTAGTAGTAGTAGTAGTAGTAGTAGTAGTAGTAGTAGTAGTAGTAGTAGTAGTTAGTAGTAGTAGTATATTAGTAGTAGTTGTGTATTATTACTATTTATAGTTAGTAGTAGTAGTAGTAGTAGTAGTAGTAGTAGTTAGTAGTAGTAGTAGTATAGTAGTAGTAGTAGTTAGTAGTTAGTAAGTAGTGTCAGCATTATTATCATCATTTTATTATCGTCAGCATTATTAGAGGTAGTAGCAGTAGTAGTAGTAGTAGTAGTAGTAGTAGTAGTAGTAGTAGTAGTAGTAGTAGTAGTAGTAGTAGTAGTAGTAGTAGTATCCATACTTAGGTTTTTCTGGAACGCAAAAATATCTCTATACATATGTATAGGAATTTTCAGGAATTTTCCTTAAGTGACTTAAACCTTGATGACTTATACGGAAGAAACTCCGTAAAATGTATCCCTTTATTGCTTGGTTAATAAGTGTATCGTATGAATTTTGCGTGATATCAGCGGTGAGAAGTGAGTTGTTTAGCAATGTTTATTGTCGTCAAGATTAAATCGATAGATTTCATATGTCGTGAAAAAAACCTGATGTTTTGCTCACAAATGATATTGGGCTACCCAATATTCTTGCGTTCAAAATCAAAGTTCTACAAATGTTTGGGTAACTCAGTATTAGAAACAGAAAAGCGCTTTAGCCATATTATCACTATATATTTCTGTCTGCCAGAGCTGATTTTTACAGAATCTATTTCCTATTGTCATTGCTTCTGACAAAGCCATGGAGACTAAATAATCTCTCTCTCTCTCTCTCTCTCTCTCTCTCTCTCTCTCTCTCTCTCTCTCTCTCTCTCTCTTAATACATATCTATCTCTTTGTTTAAATAATTACCAATGTATCCAGTGGAGGATTATGCGTTTGTTGAATGTAGCTCCTTTTTTTTAAAAAGCATAGGTTGAATTTTTATTGTTAGTGATGGTGGTTTGTGTTTTTCTTTTGTTTTCTTTTTGTTGTTGGTTTGTTTGTTTGTTGTTGTTGTTGTTGTTGTTTGGGGGGGGTTGTTTTGCTACTCCCTAATCAGGGCAAGGGCCGGATAACAAAAAAAGTAATGTGAATACTTACTCTGTTACCCTTGACAAATAAAGATTATTCATTCAATCGCTCTCTAGAAAAAAAATTTCATCCTCTAGAATGTCTGATGTATTGGCATGAATCCTTTGAGTTTAAAACAAAATATTTTCTGAAGTCCAACAAAATAATTATCTTGGGATATCTACCGCCAGAATGCTATTCTGAGGATGTAAATGATGTAATATATGCAAAGCTTGACACGAAAGACTTCTTCGTCGAGTAAGTTATTGTGTGGGTTTCCTTAATTAACTCCCCTGAAACGGCTTGCTTTATGAATTTTAGTAAGAACAAAGAAGGCAACAGTGTTCTTGCTATGGGAGGCAATTCAAAGCAAAGGGCGACAAGCCTTTATGAAATTTAGTAGTTTTAAAGAAGGCAACAGTGCTTTTTACAACCAAGGGAGGGAATTCGAAGAGCGCATCAGGGCAACATGTCCGATGGATATAGGGAAAATAAGGAAAGCAAAATGATAAATTGCATTTTTTTTCGAAAGTTTTCTTAACATGCTTTTGAAAAATAGTTTTTTGTAGATGTTCTCGGCTTGGTATATAACTATTGCTGCCTACATCCTGACACAAATGAAAAGAGAGTAAGAAAATGCCTTGTAAGCCTGCATTTTGCACACCCTGCATTAAACTCTTCTTTAAAGCAACAGGTTATATGAATAAGTACTAAAACAAAATATTTTCAGGCTGTTGTCAATTTTGTTCTTCCAGGAAATAGGGCGGGGGGTATTAAAGGAAGGAGAGAATGTGCATCTGCAAATAGCTGTTTGTTTACTTGTCGCTTGTTTCTTTATCTTATTAAGTTTCAGATTGTTGCTGCTGTTGTAGTTATGGTTTTTCCGGGGATAGGGGTAGGGGGGGGGGGGTCCTTGTTACGTTGATAGTCCCTAATCAGGGCAAAAGCCAGATGAAACAAAAGTATGCGAATGCTTATCTGTAACCCTTGGAAAATAAAGATTATTCATTAATTCATTAATTCATCCATTTATTCATTCATATTCTATCTCTCTCTATTTCTCTCTCTCTCTCTTGATTAAAATAGG
Organism: Stramonita haemastoma; assembly: GCA_030674155.1. Classification (NCBI taxonomy): domain Eukaryota; kingdom Metazoa; phylum Mollusca; class Gastropoda; order Neogastropoda; family Muricidae; genus Stramonita; species Stramonita haemastoma. Next base: position 34,145,986 of record CM060324.1, read on the forward strand.
TTATTTGTTTAATTTGAAAGGACCCATGTGCGTACTTGCTATGTTTTGACAGTCACCACATATGTCATGAGGTTTTATTTTATTTTTCCTTTGTTTGCCTTGCTTTGTTTTGCTATTTTTTGTCGACCCCATTCTTGGGGCTGGAGGCATAAAGAAT
>CM060324.1:34148642-34161142 GCA_030674155.1 Stramonita haemastoma
TTTACCTATTTTTTCATATATACGGAAACTTTGTTCAATATTTAGAAATGATTCTTGCAATGATAATGATGTACTTGGTTAACTGAATTTTTTCTTCCACTCTTTTCGCAATTCTACTTGAACAATTGTAGATGTGCGCGCGCGTGTGAGTGTGTGTGTTGTGGTGTGTGCGTGTGTGTGCACGTGCGGTGCGTGCACGCGCGCGTGTGTTTGTGTGTGTGTGTGTGTGTGTGTGTGTAAGTGAGTGTGTACACACACATCTGTGCATACATGTGTGCGAGTGCTCGCGACTCAGTGCAAGCACACCTTGGCGCGTGCGTGTACCTGTGTACTGTGTCTGTTTGTGTGCGTACAAATGCACTTCTTTTCGTGCATGCGTACTCGCTTGAGACTACTGTTGATAGACAGAAGAGAAAGAAAAAGAAAAGAAAAAAGAAGGAAGAAGATGAAACCTTGACATAGTAACACCAACAAGTCAGTGTCGCTATCAACATTCACTGCCCCTCTTTTTGAACTGACAGGATGGAGAGAGAGAGAGAGAGAGAGAGAGAGAGAGAGAGAGAGAGAGAGAGAGAGAGAGAGAGAGAGAGAGAGAGAGAGAGAGAGAGAGAGAGATGAGAGATAGAGCACACAGAGAAGAAGACACACACACACACAACATCACACACACTACACACACACACACATCATACATACATCACACACATACAACATACATACATACATACATACATACATACATACATACATACTAACTATACATACATACATACATCATACATACATACATACATACATCATACATACATATACATACATACATACATACATAAACATACATACATACATAATACATACAGAGAAGGCAGGCAGGCAGGGCCCCAGCCACAGTATATGGACACGTAGCATCTATATCTACCTATAAGATAAACGCATTCTTACATGGTCTATGGTCAGACCTGGCTGATGATAACCTGTATCTCCTACCGCCTCTGTTTATGCACTGATAGTTTGCCAGCGCCCTTTGCTCAACTGTTGTGTCAGATGACTCCTACCTGTACCGTGACGATGATGACTTTGATGACTTCTCCCTTCGCTCTTGAGGAGTCGTTGATTCCTGTAGTGGATTGTTTTTTCGGAAAGTGTGTTATAGAGAAATCTGCCAGGACAGAGGAGAGGAGGAAGGAGGAGGAGGAGAGGAGAGGAGGAGGAGGAGGAGGAGAGGAGGAGGAGGAGGAGAGGAGAGGAGGAGGAGAGGAGGAGGAGGAGGAGGAGAGGGAGGAGGAGGAGAGGAGGAGGAAAGAAGAAGAAGAAGAAGAAGAAGAAGAAGAAGAAGAAGAAGAAGAAGAAGAGAAGAAGAAGAAGAAGAAGAAGAAGAAGAAGAAGAAGAAGAAGAAGAAAGAAGAAGAAGAAGAAGAACAACAACAACAACAACAACAACAACAACAACAACAACAACGACGAGCAAGCGAGCAACAACAACAACAAGCAAACAACAACAACAAAGCTCATTATTCGTACTGCACCACACCAGATCACTAACTAGATTAGTAGATCGGTGGTCAGCACGTATAGCACCTGTCCACAAAAAATAAATCGCAGGTTCGATCCCCGTGTAAACCCGAACTCTCTAAGACTGTAAAGCAAGGTCTCACATGTAGCACACATCTAGCGCACGTAAAAGAAACCACGACAAGAGAGTGACCACTGGCAAAAGTCTGTAAGAAAAAGTCACTGTCATAGCAAAAACAAAAAGTTCACAGACAGAAACATGAAACAAAAAAAAAAAGGTTTCTTTGTGGGGAGAACGACTTGAATTTCAATATCAGGAGCCTGCCAGACTAAAGGTACGATACAATTCAATGCAATACAATGCAATGCAATGCAATTACAGTATATGTCATACTATACAAATAATGAAACTGCACTGCAATACAATACAATACAACGCATTGCAACACAATACATGCATTCAACACAACGCAACGCAACATAATGCAACTAAGTGCTTTGCAATGCCATGCAATGCAATAATTATAAGGTGATATAAGGCAATGCAACACAATCCCGTATAATACAATATTATAACAGAGCAAGGTCATGTTGAAGATTAATATATTTTTGTATAGACTGAAGCCACAAGCAGAGGCCATCATTGCTTACGAGTAAGCAGGTTTCAAAGCAGGACGCAACACAACAGAACAAATAATTACTGAACCTCAGAATACTCTGTGAGTGGTACCTTCAACACGAACAAGACCTCTACCACGTATTTATTGATTTTAAGAAGATATTTCACACACACACACACACACACACACACACACACACACACACACACACACACACACACACACACACACACACACACACACACACACCACCACGCACGCACGCACGCACGCACCACACACACACAACACACGCGCGCGCGCGCGCATGCACGTCTACCCCACTCACCCCCCACCTAGTATCTTGTGTGTGTGTGTGTGTGTGTGTGTGTGTGTGTGTGTGTGTGTGTGTGTGTGTGTGTGTGTGTGTGTGTGTGTGTGTGTGTGTGTGTGTGTGTTTTTATTAAAAAAAACAGTTTATTTCATAAAAAATCAAGAAAAAGATCAGGTAGATGTTTTGTGTTATAACCGTTTATTTTATAATGAAAAAAGCTTGGGGAACAATTTAAAAATAGAATCATTTAAATGAATATGTTTAAATGTTCATACTATATGAATATATACCAACCTACACGTTAGTTATGGTTGCTTTGTATTGTGTGGTCCAGGGCTGATTTTACAGTACAACTTTTCAGTGTTCAGTATTCAGTGCTCTCCTCTCTCTCTCTCTCTCTCTCTCTCTCTCTCTCTCTCTCTCTCTCTCTCTCTCTCTCTCTCTCTCTCTCTCTCTCTCTCTCTCTCTCTCTCTCTCTCTCTCTCTCTCTCTCTCTCTCTCTCTCTCATAGGCTTATAAAAATGCTTTTGTCCAGCTCCAAGTCAGTCATTCAAACTGGGTGTCCAAAGTACAGAAAAATAGGGATTTTTCCTCTGGAGTTAACACCAGTGCTAACTCCGCTTCCCCCAAAAGTTCGGATGAGACTATAAACTGAGGCCCTGTTTGCGAACGCATGCAGAACATCTTACGCACACGTTAAATCCTGTTCCGCTTTTCATAAGAGTAGGCCATCTTGTGTCGGTGGGAACAGATGACAAGATTTACAGAACTGCATACACATGGGGACTGGATGTAAAATATATATTAAAAAAAGCATACGAGTGCTTATTCCATTTTTCTCGATATAAAACAATAAATAAAAATAAAAAATAAATAGAATGGATTTAAAATTGTATGGTTGAGTCAAGGTTTATGTTTCAAATAATTATGGTTTTATCACTGAGTGTAAAGATCAGCTTGTTGTTATTGTTACAAGCAAAACTGGAATGCTGACATGGCATTGTTATGTCAGTCTGCTCTCCTGCCTGTCTCTCTCTCTGTCTCTGTCTCTGTCTCACACTACCCACACACACACACACACACACACACACACACACACACACACACACACACACACACACACACACACACCACACACACACACACACACAGATAGCATTGTTCGTAAAGATACAATATTTACAAAACTGATATATACGGATCGATAAAAAAAACATATTGCTATTCTGATATCTTCGATATAAAAATACAATTTAAATATAAAAATAAAAATACAAACTTCACTCTCCCTACCCCTATACTTTTATATATATATATATATATATTATATATATATATATATATCGCACACAAAATAACAACATATATCACATCGCGCCACACACACACACACACCACACACACAACACACACACACACACACACACACACACACACACACACACACACACACACACCAACACACACACACAACACCACACACGCACACGCACACACACGATAATACCATTCCCCGGCCTCCTCCCAAAGGGTCTTGAAATTGGACATGGTCAAAATGCGGGCATAGCCTTGACTGACTTTTATCGTGAAGCGGCGATAATAAGCGAGTGGACTAAAGTTATCAGCGCCCTGTTCCCTGTCCTGCCTGACCTTTCAATGACCCAGTCCGTGATTGACACACAGTGCAATACAATTGGTCAGAACGCCCCACAGGTCTTCATGATGATGATGATGTGGTGGTGGTGTGGTGGTGGTGGTGGTGTCATGATTATGATAATAAGGTTATTGGAAGTTGCATCAGTGCTTAGAAGGCATGTGTAGTTCTAGGTTATCACCGTAGTCGTTGTCGTCATCATTCTTACTCTTCCACCACCAACACTCTACCGATCTGTCTCTGTGTCAGTGTTTGCGTGTCTATATGTCTCTCTGTTTGTCTCTGTCTGCCCTGTCTGCCTGTCTGTCTGTCTGTACTGGGCTATCTTGACCTTCAGTTTTGATTTGATTCCATGACATGTTTGATATTTTGCATAATCCTCCATACCTCTGAAGGGATGACAGGCCATAAAGAATGGAATTCAAAGAACGTCATTTCACAGACTTTTTTCTCCCTGGTCCCAACCAAGCACAAAGAAACAGTAAATATCAATTAATGTAATGACTGACACAGATGGTACATGTGTTGACCACTCAAAAAACCAAACGACAATGTATCAGCATTATAGAACAGGTGGCGGGCTGATCCGCGTTACAACAATAGTAAAACACGATTTAACACCCCGTGCACCCCAGACCAATGATGCTGCTTAGTTTTTAATGATTCAGTTATTTGCCATGTTGCACCTGTTTTAATGATTGTTTAATTTTGCGGTTAAACTTTCCTGCACGTGGCATAATTATTTCCATACCACTGACCAATCCACACACTTGCCATCAGTTGTCTGTATGCTGTCTATACAAAAATTGAAGTATACTATTTCATGTTACGCTCTAACCTCCAAAACGTGTCTGCATCGAACTTGTTTTTAACCTCTGGAACTGTTTTTGTGGGTTGGGTTTGGTTTTGTTTTGTTTTGTTTTTAAACTAGAACGCTTTTACCAGCTGTTGTGTTGGCAGGTCAGAGAGTTAATAATTTTGAAATGAAATGAATGGCTTATAAAAAAGCTTTGCTGTCCAGCATTGAATGCAGTGTGCATGTAGAGAGATTCAGAATTGTGTGTGGAGGATTTGAGAGTGCGTTGAAATTGGTGAGTTAGCAGTTTGCTTGTTGGAGAAATTCTTTTGTTCATTTTTGTTTTAGGTGTGTTTAGTCATAAGAACACTTGTAAAATATTAACAAAAGCTATTAATCAGATTAACAACATCTCAGGAGCTTATACTGCGCTCTTTCTAACGGAAAAACATGTAATAAACACATGAAATGACGAAAACGAAAATGCATAGCGAAGACAGGACATGCAGGTAAATCATGCATTAAGGATTGTTATCCCACTGCTAGACGTCGGTGGCTTTTTCGAAAAGGAAAACATACTTAGATGGAAACAGGAAGAAAAAAGACACTTCATTTTAATTTTTATGTTAGTTAGACTTATTTCATCTTATCATATGAATTTTTTCCTTTTTTTAATTTTCTTTAGTAATTTACTAAACTTTGTGTGGAACAAGAGTTACATTTAAAGTACAGATCCACAAAGAATCAGATTCAGTACATGCACAGTCGTGCACACATATTTGGACAAAAACGAGCAGATATGAACATACAAAGTCACATGTAGGCCTATGCATCTTTGTACACACACACACACAACACACACACACACACCACACACCACCACCACACACACACACACACACACACACACACACACACACGCACGCACGACACACACGCACACACACACACACACACACACAATACACACTCAAATAGCATATAAACTCAAAACTTGCATGAGATCATTGGTATGAGCATGTAACAGTTCTGCATTGCAGACTAGTACACAGCAGGTTGTGAATCTGTAGCAACCTGACATAAAGACCTTTTTAAAAAATCACTAGAAACAGTTCATACCCGAGAGTCAAAATACGGCTACCTAATTGATGGGCAAATCCAGTCCCGTACAAAAAACACCATGGCTTAGACACCATCCCTGATGAAAAATCGGGAGTTGGAGTCCCCAGGGCGGCTCGGGCTCTGGCAGCTTCCTGCGACAGCACTGGAACCATTCGTATTGGTCATTGCCTTTCCAATGGATCATTCCAGTGGCGTGGAGAGGGGGGGGGGGGGGGGGAGTCTGCTGCATGGGTAACAGCTTTTTACCCCATACTTAGGCTACTTACCAAGGCTTTTGAGCTCTAAAGACTAGAGCGCAACTCCATAGTCTTCCGAGACTGATGGGTGCCTACTAGATAGTAGTAGTAGTAGTAGTAGTAGTAGTAGTAGTAGTAGTAGTAGTAGTAGTAGTAGTAGTAGTAGTAGTAGTATCATCACACATCATCATCACCATCATCATCATCATCATAATCATTATTATTATTATTATCATTGTTATTATTCTTTCAGACTATTCAACGGAGCCATGATGAAACGTCGCTAGCGCAGCGGAAGTTGTGGAACGTCGTTTTACAGGAATGGGGAACACAATCTTCATCCTCCAGAAAAATGACCACCACCTCCTTCCAGACGCTACCCGGGCTAAGGCTTAACCGGCGAAACAAAGCTGACCACGTCAACGGGCCTGGGTCGTCTGCCAGAGGGCTGGCTTCTGGCCCAGTTCCCGCCCTAGCGGAGTTTTGCAGCCCTTTCCCTGACGTGGATATTCCCGATGTGTCTTTTGCAGAATTTATTTGCAGTCGATGTGATAAATTCAAGGACAATATTGCAGTGGTGAGTTGTTGTTTTTTTATCAAATTATTTTTGACGAGCGCTGTGGTCAAGTAGTTTGACTTCAATCCCAGTTGTAAATGGGTACCTGCCCTTTTTAGGGTCAGGGAAGGTAAAGGAGCGAGGGAGAAGAGATGGGCGCTACCCTCAAACGCTGGCCCTAGAGAAGCGAGGTCTCTGATGCCTTGCTCCCCTCACTTCATAGGTTATGAGACACCTTTACCTTTACTTTTTCAAACAGAAGAATCAGTTGAAGGACAACATTGTAGTATGAACTAGAACGCTTTTTTTTTTATTCAGCCTTTGACACACAACCCAACTAAATGAAGGAACTTTGTGAGCAAATCTTTAGTGCGGTACCCAGTGACTCGCAAATGATGGAACTTTAAGAAGAAGATGAAGGAGAATAGGGAGGAGTAGGGGGAGGATTGGTGGTCTAGATGTAGGGCACCTGCCTAGAAAGCGACAAATCCGGGTCAGAAGTGTGCGGTGGTTTGAACCCTGTTTGGCCCCGAAACTTTTCCCCCATCCATTAGACCATGAGTGGTGGTATGGGTGTCAATCTTTCGGATGAGACGATTAACCGACGTGCTGTGTGTTACACATAATTATTCAGCGCACGTAAAAGAACCCACAGCAACAAGAGAGGTGTCAGGGAAAAAATTCTGTAGAAAAAACCCACTCTGATAGGGAAACAAATTAATACAAGTGCAGACAGGAAGAAAAAACGGGTGGCGCTGCTCTTGTAACGACGCGCTCTACCCGAGAAGAGCAGCCCGAACTTCGCGCATAAAAATCTACTGTGATTTAAAGTGGTATGAAATTAAATAAAATGAGGAGAAAGTGATATAAAGGAGGAAGAGGAGGAAGTAAAGAAGGAAGAAGAGTAAGATGAAGAATTTAGCTTCATAATTCAATCACAAGTGGAACAATTTTACCGGTGTACTTTTCCATTTGTGATTTAATTTGTGGAGTAGTTGTCATAACTTGTGGAGAAGATGGGGTGTTGGTTGCTTTTCTATAAAATCTAAACGGTTTTAATGTGAGTGAGGGTGTGGATTTGGACCAGGATGTCAGCGAAAAATGTGCAGGGGACATCACTACGGACGCCACCACGTCCAAAAGTCCTTCGAATGAGACTCTTAACCAAAGTCCCGAGTGCGAACACACGCAGAACATCTTACGCACACGTTAAAACCCGTTTCGCCTCTCCAAAGAGTAGGCCATTGTGTGCCAGTAGGATAAAAATCACATGCATACTGTTGTAGTGTTTAGATGTTGATGGTGGGCAAGAAACGGTCGCATACATTTAATCTCACCATTTGAATAGATAAGTGAACCTCGGAGCTCTTGTCGAGGAACTGACAACAAAAAGTTCTGTGTATGTAAGCCCACTCGATAAAGGGGGGGGGGGGGGGGTGAGGGGCGGTGTCTGGGTTTGTTTTCTCTTTGTTTGGGATTGGAGTTGGTTTTTCTTTGTCTTTTTTAACTTGTCTGCATCTTTGGACTAAATCAGATCTAGATCTCTTCCTCCTGGTTGTGGTTTGGTGCCAAATGATAGACACTGCGATGACTGCTTAAGTCTTAACTTAATTATGTCTGCACTCACGTAGTCGTTGTGTTCTGTTTTCTTCGCTTAGGAACCAAAAGTGAGGAGGGGAGACTGAACCAAGGGTAGGCTGGGAGAGAGGTGGAAGTTGACTGATGGATGACCACCCCAAAGTGGTCTAGCACTGACTGTTGTATCAACTAATACTTGATCCAACGCAGCTATTTCATAATGTGTGTTGTATGTGTGGGCAGTCGGACTACCTGACAGGCCGAAAGTACACGTACGCACAGGTCAAGGACAACGCCATTCGGGTCGCCAGCGCCCTCCACAGACGAGGCTACAAGAAAGGGGACGTCATTGCCACCTGCACCATCAACCTTCCTGAGTTATCCATCCTGATTTTAGCGGCCTCCAGTTTAGGAGTGATTGTCTCCCCTGCCAACCCAGCTTATACAGCAGGTTAGTTGTTGATTTATAAAATATGAAATGAAATGGGTGATACGGAACTGTGTGTGTCTTGGAAGTATTGATTGTATTGTATTGTATTGTATTGTATGTATGTATTGTATTGTATTGTATTGTATTGTATTGTATTGTATTGTATTGTATTGTATTGTATTGTGTTGTTTGTGTTGTGTTGCATTGTGTTGCATGTGTTGCATTGTGTTGCTTGTTTGCATTGAGTTGCACTATGTTGCGTTGTGTTGTATTGCATTGCATTTTTGTATTGCATTGCATTGTTTTGCATTGCATTTTATCTATTTCATTGTATTGCATTACATATATGTGTTGTATTCTATTCTTTTGTATTGCATTTTATTGTATTGTATTGATAGCGTGTCGCTACAAAACAACATCACTTGTTTACATGTCTACATAATATGTACCTAATTTCCTGTGAAACTGGCTTTCTTCTGCATAATGAGGCCAAGGACAGCTCTCATGTTGCGTAAGTTTTGTTGTAGTTTTTTTTTTTACACGTGCTAAATGCGTGTTGCACACAGGTTCTCAGTCTATCGTCTCACCCGAAAGACTAATACCCTGACCACCAGTGTAAGTTTAGTGGCCGTTATGGTGAAAAAGTTAGGGTCTGCTGGATGAAAAAAGTTCAGGTTTCGTATTCTGGCTATAGAAATTACTGGACTTTGATTCAAACTTTAATTTATACTCTAGGCATTTTGTTCGTTTATTTGTTTTGTTTTTCTTAATTTTTATTCTTCATTAATCGTTCCTCTTTCTTCTTCTTCTTCTTCTTCTTCTTCTTCTTCTTTCTTCTTCTTCTTCTTCTTCTTCTTCTTCTTCTTCTTCTTCTTCTTCTCGGCATCTATTGTTGTCTGTCACATGAGCAAAGTGCGGTAGGCTTATGCTGCCGTTAAGTGCTAAACAAGTCGAGACCAGCGCAATCCGACTTCTGCATGGGAGAGATAGTTATGTCTTTCTAGAAAAAGTTCGAGTTTGCTATCACTATTTATAGAATAATTGAGCTTTGATTCAAACTGTTAATTACACACTGAGGTTCTTATGCGAGATGTTTGGTTTTTGGTTTGGGTTTGTTTTGTTTTGTTGTTTTGTTGTTGGTGGTGTTGGGTTTTTAGGGGGGTATTTATTGTTGTTGTTTTTTTTATCTGTCTATTCATTCTGTACGTTGATCCCGGTGTTTGTTCAGCCGAGCTGAGCCACATGCTGACACACAACGGAGCCAGTGCTGTGTTCACCTTGCCTCAACTGGTACCCCTAGTACAAGCCGCCATTGCTGACCCTGACCTGCCTCACAATGTCAAGGTCATTCTTCTTCTTCCCTCTCTCTCTTTGGTGGTTTTCTTTTGGGGGTTTGAGGGGGGGGGGGTTGTTTTTGTTTGTTTTTCTCATTGTAAGCATTGTTAAGGGATCTTCAAGATTTGCCATCCTTAACATTATCGTCAAAGCTGTCGTTATCATCATCACTTCTCTTCTTCTTCTTCTTCATCATTCTCATCATCATCATCATCATCATCATCATTATTATTATCATCATCATCTCATCATTTTCTTCTTCATCACCAATGCACCGCAATACAAATGACTTTCTGCTGAAACACCAGTATAGAATAACTTTGTTAAATACCGGTATAATTTTTTTACTTATTTTGTTTATTTATTATTCTTTTATATCGATGATAATGGAATAACCACTCATGTGTGTTTTCTTTGATATCCGGTCCAGTCCCATATGTATGCAGTTTTTGGTTTTGTTGGGGGGGGGGTTAATTGTTAATCCAACAACATGCAACACAACATACTTTTTCTGTAGAATAACTTTGTAAATATTTTTTTTCTCGCTCAAAACCTGTCAGACCTTATTCTGGTAAAAAAAAGGGGGGGAGGTGTCCCATAACCTGTGTGGTCTTAGGGGAGCGAGGCGTCAGAGACCTCAGCTTCTCTAGGGGCCAGATATTGAGGGCGGCGCCCATCTCCTTTCCCTTGCTATTTTACCTTCCCTGACCCTAAAGAGGGCAGGTACCCATTTACAGCTGGGTGAACTGGGGGAACTGTCCTGTAGCCAAGGCGCGGAAACGGTAACCCATCCAACTGGTAACCACGTACGACGCTGCTTAACTTGACTTGGGGAAAGCGAGCGCTCTGACCACTGAGCTATCCCGCCCCCTGCTCTGGTACAAAAGAAATAATAAAAAGAAATGAACAGAACAGTCTAAAGTGTTTGCACAGAAAAAAAAAACAAACAAACAAACCTTCAACAATTCTCCTCCTCCTCCTGCACTACAGGAGCTGTACACGTTCGGTCACTGTGAGGAAGGCGTGCAGTTCTTCAACACGCTGATGGAGGACGATGGCAAGGCGTTCCCTGAGAACGTGGACATCGACCCCGCCAAGGATTGCTTCCTTCTGCCTTACTCTAGCGGCACCACGGGCCTGCCCAAAGGAGTCATGCTGTCTCACCGCAACGTGGTGGCCAATGTGCTGCAGTTTAGGTATAGCTCTCCTGGATTGGATGGATGGATGGATGGATGGATGGATGGATGGATGGATGGAGGATGGATGGATGGAGGATGGAGGATGGATGGATGGATATTGCTGTTGTCGCTGATGTGTGTATACTGCTTGCATGCTGTTGTCTGTCTGTCTGTATGCATAAGTTGTATGCATGTTGTTTGCTGTTGCTTGTGCATGCATGTCATGTCTGTCTTCCTGTCTGTCTGTCTGTCTGTCTGTCTGTCTGTCTGTCTGTCTGCTCTGCTGCTGTCTGTTTGGATGATGCATGATGCATGTATGTATGCTGTATGTATGTATGATGTATTATGTATGTATGTATGTATGTATGTATGTATGTATGTATGTATGTATGTTGTATGTATGTACTGTATGTGTGTATGTATGTTGCATGCTGTATGTGTATGATGTATGTATGTATGTAGTTATGTATGTATGTATGTATGTATCTATCTATCTATTATCTATTATCTATCTATCTATCTATTATTATCTATTATGTACGTACATACGTTCTGTACAAAAGAAATAATATACATACATAATACATCATACATATAATTAATCATAATCATAATACATTACATACATACATTATATACATACATGCATGCATGCATGCATGCATGCATGCATGCATGCATGATGATGGATCAGGAATGCATACATGCATGGATGTATGAGCATGGATGCATGGATCGATCGATGTTTTTCTTTCTCTGTGCGGAGAGTCTGTCGTGTAAAGCTTTTTCTTTTGTTTTCTCTTTGTTTTTTCTTCTCCTTCCACCCATGAAAATGGCTGTGGGCACTGCACTGAAGATTTCAGACCGTGTCTCTGTGCAAGTTGAACTTGGCGGAGCCCATCCCTCTTCAGGTACAGGTGCATGCTGGGTGTGTTTACCTTTCTGTAACCCACCTGAGTGGAACGATTTTCTACGGAAAGCAGAGAATCGCAAGAGTGAAGGAATCTGGTTGCAAAATCTTTATTGGTGCCCCTACGGTCCAAAGGACTATGGGATAGCTGAAGGTGAAGGTGAATCAACGAATTATATTTCATTTTGTTTCGTATTATCTTGCAAAGAACAAAGCACTACACGCACATAATGAGTAAATAGCATGTATGTTATGTATGA
>CM060324.1:34166142-34203642 GCA_030674155.1 Stramonita haemastoma
AACTTTTAACCTGAAGAAAATTCTCAGTGCAAGCAAAATTGCTTTGCAAGTTGTTTTAACATTGGGTACGGCGGCCAGATAGACTACGACGGGCTTGTAATCTTGGTGGTCATAAAAATATGAAGCCAAGGGGCTGAACCTTTGTGGAAACTGTGAGATTGAGGTGGGAGAGTTTTAAATTCTCTTAGGTTGCATTAGTGCAAACCCTTCAGTGCCTTGTTCTGTGCATGCCAGAGCAAAGTCATGGAATGGCATAAATATCATAACCATACCCAGCACCCATCTGCTGGCCATTAAAAGTCTAAACTAAGACAGATGAGCACTGGGACAGTACAACATACCCTATCTATAAAAAAGGGGAGGGGGCAAGTACACATAATTATGTTTAAATCCTGTAGATTTGGCCCAGGTTAAAAGCTGTGTCGGTTATTGATATCAGCAAATTGCCAAGGCCAACACTAAAATGTTGTTATGTTGCAAGATGTTGTGTTGAGATTGCCTTCAGCCATAACAAGCTCTTAACATAACCTGGACTCTCCTTTAAAAGAGGAAAAAAATCCTCTGAAGTCGGAGTATGGCTGCCTATACGGTGACGTACTTGAAAACAGTCATACACGCAAACTTCTCATTTAGTGTGCAATTTCAATCTCACAGTGATTCCCAGGTGGGATGAGTGAGTCAGAGTGCACATTCTGGGTGACCCCCCAGAGTGTTATGCTGGGGTAAACACAACAACAGCAACAATTCCTGTAGATCAAATAAATATTCGAAGGATTGCCGAAACTGAACAAATATCCAACATGTAGCCAGTTTCACACCAGAACAGGCTATGAAGTTTGCCAAGCGTGTGCTGTGTGGGTTTTTCCCATAGTTGTGTGACTGTGATGTAACGAAACATACAGTAATTGTTTACAAACCATGGTCGACTTCCAACAAAAGCTGAAAACCGAAAGCTAAAAACGGCGAAAACTGAACATTTCATGGTTTTCCATTTGTCCAGGATGTTTGCTGTACTACACCTATTGTGCCTCCTATGTTAACAGACCGAGGACATGTGTACTAAAACTGTTGTGCACTCTATTTTGACAGACCAAGGACATGTGTACTATACCTTTTGTGCTTCCTATGTTGACAGGCCAAGAACATGTGTACTATAACCTGTTGTGCCTCCTATGTTGACAAAGGACATGTGTACTACATCTGTTGTGCCTCCTATATTGACAGACCAAGGACATGTGTACCATAACTGCTGTGCACTCTATGTTGACAGACCAAGGACATGTGTACTACCATAACTGTTGTACCTCCTATGTTGACAGACCAAGGACATGCGTACTACACCTGTTGCGCACTTTATGTTGACAGACCAAGGCCATGTGTACCATAACTGTTGCGCACTTTATGTATACAGACCAAAGACATGTGTACCACAACTGTTGCGCACTTTATGTTGACAGACCAAGGACATGTGTACCCTAACTGTTGCCCACTTCATGTTCACAGACCAAGGACATGTGTACCCTAACTGTTGCCCACTTCATGTTCACAGACCAAGGACATGTGTACCATAACTGTTGTGCACTTGACAGGCCAAGAACATGTGTACCATAACTGTTGTGCACTCTATGTTGACATACCAAGGACATGTGTACCATAACTGTTTGCACTCTATGTTGACAGGCAAGGTCAACCCCACCAAGAGACTGAGGGGAGGCGTGGAGTTTGTGGAGGAGATTCCCAAGACACAGAGCGGCAAGATTCTCCGACGTGTCCTCAAAGAGAAAGCCTTGCAGACCTCTTGAAGCTTCCCATCCCACGTGTTTGACTGTTTGTTGGTCTGTCTGTCTGTCTGTTTGTCTGTCTGTTCTACTCTCTGGCCTGGCTATAAGCTGACTGGCTGGCTTGGTTGGTGGCTGGCTTAACTGTAGTGTGGTGATCTCTGTGATTCTTTCAAGTTTGATGGTGGAAAGACTGGTACCACCATAGTGGAGCATCATCCATACTACAGATGCGATTTGTTTAGTGTTGTCTAGATTATTTGACCCACCCTGCAGGTGACTGTGTCTCTTCTGCAAGGTTGAACATTGACCGAAATATTGTGAAGCGAAACGGCACGAATGGGGCCTGATGTGGATGTCTCCTATAATTACTGCGTTTTACACCGTTAAAGCATCCTCATTATTATCCTCAAACCTACTTGGAGCCTCATAGCATCATCAGTACTATTCCCTCATTTTCAGTCTTCATCGTCAGGCAAAAAGCAGTAGTCTCTATTTTACTGACCACTCTGGCGCTCGTCTCGTGGTAAATTCAGCTTCTCTGTCTTCTCTCCTTTCATGCTGTGATGTGTTTGTCCAAAACCATTTGGAGTCTGGAGATTTATAGGAACTGTCCCTGGGGGGACATGGTTACCAACCCACGATGGACATCATAATCTGCTTCTGCAGCTAAGTTGCTGATTTCATAAGTAGCATAATTTGGTAGGTAGAGAATTCCGCCTGTGCTGGATCAGAATAAGCACTACTGAATGTCACTGAAGTGACCCAACAGCAGTGCCAGCCCTGTTCTGTCTGGTGGCCATATGGCAACCTAACGTTGATAATAGGCTCATGTGAAGTTCTGGCACTGGAGATGCCAGAAAATTAACCAAAATGTTGTTGAATATGTTCATATTGGAATGAATGGAGTGGGTGCATCAACACTAACACATCACAAAAGATCTTACACACACACACACACAACACACACACACACACACACACACACACACACACCGAACAAACAAGCAAACATAAATGACATGTTGAAGTCGTCTAAAGAAAGATGTGATAAACAGAAAACAAATAAAATAAAAAGAAGATTTTGGCAAAGAAACAAAGAAAAATGAATTTATTGGCCTACTAAAAGATACGCAATATGCATTTTTATACATATTACATATCAAACGCCAACAAACTGAAAATACAAAGGAAGAAAAACGATATGGTGTTTCACGATGTGCATGCAACCGGCACTTATTTAAAACAAATATGTATATACACTACCTATTTTTCTGCTTTAAACATCAGTATTTTTGAACGATAGAAAGGCAAACGAGCGATATAGCGTTTGTTTATGCATGATCAATTGCAGTGATGTTTTGTATGTGTTTTTTTTTTAATTCTTTTATTTCGATGATAATGGAAAGCATTCATGTGCTTTTTTTTTACATCCAGTCTCCGTACGTATGCAGTTTTGTAAATTTTTTCATCCGTTCCCACGGGCACACAATGACCTACTCTTCCAAAAAGCGAAACGAGTTTTAACTTCTGCGAAAGATATTATGCGTGCGTTCGCACACAGGACCTCGGTTTATAGTATCATCCGAAGGACTTTTGAGAGGAGTGGAGTCGGCACTGATGTTAACTCCAGAGGAAAAAATTCTCTTAAGATTCGAATCCAGGTCAACAGATCACAAGTGCATCACTCTGACCACAAGGCTATCCCCCCCCCCCCCATTTTCAGATGATTATTACCATGTTACTAATAAGCATGATGATTATTGATTAATTGATTGATTAATTGATTGATTGACTGATTGATTGGTTGGTTGGTTGGTTGGTTGGTTGGTTGGTTGTTTGGTTGGCTGGTTGGTTGGTTGGTTGGTTGGTTGACTGAACAAGAATTTCAAACTGATGAATGCCTGACCCTTATTTTCGTGGTAGTTCTTTTGGTAGAAATTCGAAAATGTCAAGTAAATTGAAGTATTATCCAATTTTACGTTTTGACGTGAACACCAGTACTGTATTAATATTCATATTTCATGAAATAAAATGCTGATTGACAGTGTGAACAGTGTAAAAAAAAAAAGTTGCTTTATGATCATATTTAATAAAACAAACATTTTGTCTTTGTAGCAGTGTACAGCTCTGTGTGTTTATGGGGCTATCTGTTTGGTGTCAAAATCTCTCTTTCGTCTGTGTTTACCTAACTTTGGTCTGTTACTTCATCTGTCTGTCTGTATCAGTGTCTGTCTACTGTGAAAATGTGTGTGTGTGTGTGTGTTGTATATATGTGTGTGTGTGTCTGTCTTGTCTCTCAGGTGTGTGTATGCGAGCATGCGTATGCATACATATGTGCTGTGTGCATATGTAAGTGATGTGTGTGTCCCTGCACACACGCATGCTGTGTGTGGGGGGGAGGGGGGTGTTCGATTTCATTTTGCATCTCTTCACGAAATATAATTTTGGACACATTAAAAATAAAAAAAACAATGGCGGGGTGAGGGGGAGAGTTTCGGGAGTGGGGTAGGGGGTTAATTTACTAAATCACAGTTAGGAGAATGCAACTATAAATAATTATTAATTACAGAATAGTGAAATCCCAACTTCTAACAGAATCTAATGCAAATATAAATTATTCTAATTACAGAATAGTGAAAATCCCAATTTCTAACAGAATCTAACGAATGAACAATAAAACTGTTACCATAACCAACAGGAGAAAATCTAATCCATAGCGTGATAAAATTCCGTTCATTCCATAATAATCAACAAATAAATAACGAACCAACTGGATTGTGCAATAATGAGTTGAAAAAAATTATACATCAGTATAGGATCAACGAATATCGCTGATGACAAACAAAGAATAGGTATGCAACTTTTCAGCATGCTGACATCAATATAATGGTCAACAGTAAGTGTATACTATGGAAACATAATTATGCACAAGATATATCTAACATATTTTTGCCTTACACAGTTCAATTCCCATCTGTAAGCCAGAGCTAGAGAAACCAAATTTCACATCCCAAGCATCTACCTACATTTGGTACCAAATAAAAAGCTCCAAAGACAATACAGACACATAACACAAAAAGAAATAGTTTGAAAGTTTCGTCACACCAGAGACATACTGCCAGCATGAAGTCTTCCTTACCACTGGTGACATTTTAAAGTCTTGTCATTGCTTTTAACCCTGTATGGTGCTGTCTGATGTTTGTGTAGACAGTAGCTGTACATTTACATGAGGAATTTCGCTGATTTCTATTTTGCTCTCTCTCTCTCAAACATGTTTTGTATAGTGGCCAATGTACAATAAAACTTTTCAGTGTTCATTGTTCTCTCTCTCTCTCTCCCTGATTTTACATGCACCAATAGCTCATGACTACATCAGGTTAGGCAAAGACAAGTTTTTTCTTCATAATGGTGACGCCAGCGACAATGATGATAGTGATGCTGATATAAAGACGATCATAATTTCAAGACATTACAGCATGCTTATGTTGGCATTGCTTACATTTTTGTTTCTGGAAGGCATTTAAAAATACCTGAATGTTGTAAGAGTTGTTTGGGACTGACAGAGTGCATTTGAATGTGAGGAAGAGGAGAGAGTGAGACAGACAAAAATAGAGACAAAGATAGAGAGAGAGAGAAAGAGAACCGATAGGTGTATATGCATCCAAGACTTTGTGCACATTCTCTACATTTGTCAACAGCCAGTCATGAACAAAACTTAAAGACAGACAAGTTTGTTTTTTGTTTTTTTTTATTTCATGAGTTTTGTGCTAACTTGCATTTCTTTGCATCATGTTTCGACCATTTTTTAAAAGTCAATTTGGAAGTTTCCTTTTCATTATCAGCTGCGAGCCAGCTACCCAACCCTACTCCAGCTCCTCTGAAGGGGGAGGTAGGCTTTTCCCAATGCTCTGACCAGCGGTGGCACAATGACTGACCAACTGACTGTTTTTGAATCCTAACACCTTTTGCTTTTAAACTGCAGAACAAAAAGCTTCTTAATTCCAGCCTTTGATCTTTACAGCTAGATGCATAGACATCTTGAATAAGTAAACACTAAACATCAGCTTGCCTTCTTCATCTTCATCTATCCTGTAGTCCTGTAGACCGTGGGGGCACTAATGAAGATTTTGCAACCAGCTTCCTCCACTCCTCGCGGTCCTCTGCTTTCTATAGCAAATTGCTCCACTCAAGGCCAGCCCACTCTCTGATGTCGTCTTCCCATCGTCGTTTTCTCTGTCTGCCTCTTCATCTCCCTCCTTTTACTATTCCCTGTAGGACAGTCTTGGCTAGTCCAGATGTTCATGTGATGTGCCTTTGTCACTTAAGTTTGCATTATTTCACTGAAGTCAGCTTGTAAGTTTTAACAAAGGAATGTTTGCAAAGCTTGTAATCTTTCTCAGGAAAGACAGTCAGTTGGTAGTCAAGGTGCCAGTGGTGTGTGCTCACCATTTGATTCTTAAACTTTTCAAGGTAAAAAAAAATCTATTTCATACAGGGCTAGTAATATATAAAATACATGAAAAATGGAAACATTACATGAAACCTTTGTTGTTGATCCTCTAAACGAGCATCTAAATACTTTTCACTCACTCAAATGGCCAAGTTGAGATACTATAACAAGTTTAACTGGATTCTGAGCAATTATTTTTTCATGAGTGTACACTAATAGAGCACAGAAACCACTGATGATACTTGCAACACAAAAGTAAAAACTTCACATGCTACTGGCAATATGGTTTCCAATTCACTTTCATAGATGTAAAACCAATTGAAAATCAGCTTCAAATGCAACATATTGTAAAATACAAAACAAAAAAAATTTGACCCTCGAATAATAGGAAACAGGGGGAGGGGGCAGCAAACAATACTAAGAACATTAACTGCATAACTACCACAGTCTACCACAGGGCCATTCAAAGCCACTATCTGAGAATTTCACACAAAAAAAGGATAAGCTAAAGACATGATTTAAAAAAAAAAAAAAAGAGACACGATTTAAACCATGTCCTTCGTGTCGTTATGACCAATAAATTATACATCTAACAAGCTACACACATTATACTATCCTTAACTTGGGAGGTAAAAAAAAATGGGAATAGTTACACACTACTAAAATAAATACAGAATAGTTCAGAGGGAGCTGAGAAATTTCACGCCTCAAAATGAATACTGAAACCTCAAATGCAACTAAAAAAAACTCCAATTACTGAACGTGTAAATTCAAAAATATCTGCCTCATTCAAGAAAGGGAAATATGTTTGGAAGGAAACGATAAAGTTGGATTGAGTGTCACACTCAGCAGTATAATTATGTTTGCTGTTTATGCAGAAGAAGAAGAAAAAAAAGTAAAATCCCGCTACTTAATGTGGACTGGGGAAATGATAAGCTCAAGACAGGCGAGTGTTTCATGAGCAAAACCATAAAGTCACTATAAACATTTACAGAATTATTCTAGTCTATAAACCGAGGCCCTGTGTGTGAATGCACACAGAACATCTTGCGCACACATTAAATCATGTTCTGCTTTTCCTAAGAGTAGGCCATTGTGTGCTGATGGGATCAGATGACAAGATTTACAAAACGCATACACATGGGGAGTGGATGTAAAAAAGCACACGAGTATATTATCCTCGATACAAAAGAATTAATTTTTTTTTTTTAATTTTTAAATACGCCTTGTTGCAGTGATCATCGATAGGTAAAACGGGTAACAGCAGTGGACAAAATTTGAACTCTTATCTACAACGAAAAGAAAAACAGCACCAGCAATAAACAGCTACACTAAAAGTAACACTGGAGTTTGGTATTTAAAACTATACCCAATGTTTCAATACAAAATGTCAAAGATGTGATCGATAGAAAACGAATCCAGAAAAGGCCAAGCGCTTAAAGTACAAGACTAGCTGGGTACCTGCATTCCTTGCTAAAATGCATGTTTTTCAAATTTAATAAGTGATTTGAAGCAAAACAAAAAAAGCCCATTAATTTAACACAGCCGAGTGATTTGCACAACTGCTTGTAAACAGTTTTCGACCAACAATAAAAAGTCCACACACATCTATGAATTTTAAATTACATTGTGGGACCTCTAACCTCTTTTGCCCACTGTATTCAAACTTTAAAAAATAACAACAAAAAAGCTGTGGTAAAATACATTTGTGCTGACAATGAAAATCAAAGACTGCTGGGAGAGATGCAGATGGAGAGGTCTATCAATGAGCTGAGAGTAATACGACCTGGATAACGGGCATGTCCCTGACCTACGGCAAAGCAAAAAGGCAAGGAGAAAAGGCCACATGACACACCAATACATGATAATGCACCCATAGACATCAGATGAAAGGTAACACGTTTCCCTTACACCAGATTTTACAAAAACAGACAAACTTCGTTTCCTAATGCAAGGTTGTTAAAAAGGTGTACATTTTTACAATCATTTAAATGAGACATTCCAATAACCTCTCCACATCTGACCTTTAAAAAATTATACGGAATCTTTTAGAGACAATGCTGGTCACAGATGTAAATGCAGCAAAGCGAAGGATGTCTTTGAACAACACCTTAACTTAAATTCATGCTATTTGACTGACATTTTCCACTTAACCCATCTGGGAAAAAAAAGGTTACAAACACACAAACATGAATCTGCAACGTTTGCACTGCTTGCACAATATAGCAAATACAGGTGATAAATATGCATGGTATACCATTTCCATGTATTTGCCTGCAGGCAAAATCCCTTCCCTTCTTTACACACACACACACACACACGAAAACACACACACAACACGAACACACACACACACACGCTCGAACACACACACACAACACACACACACACACATGCACGAACACACACACACACGCACGAACACACACACACACGCACAAACACACACACACACGAACACACACACACACGAACACACACACACATGCATGAACACACACACGCATGAACACACATACACAGGCGCCAACACACACACACACACTTACACACGCTCAAACGCACGAACACACACGCATGAACGAACACATACACACGTGCACGAACACATGAACACACACACACGCGCACGAACAAACACTCACACACGTGCATGAATGCAAGAACACACACACACACGCACAAACACACACACACACGCACGAACACACACACGCCCACGAACACACACACACAACGCCCATGAACACACACACGCCCATGAACACACACACACGCGCGCGCGCACAAACACACACGCACATGCACGAACACGCACGAATGTACCAACACACACACACACACACACACACACACACACACACACACACACACCACACACACACACACACACAAACACAAACACAACAAACATACACGCACAAACACACATACACGCACAAACACACACACACACGCACAAACACACGCACACACACACGCATGAACACACGCATGCACGAACACACACACACACACACACACACACACTCACACTCACACACACACACTCACACACGCACAAACCACACACACACACACACACACACACAACACACACACACACACACACACACACACACACACACACACACACACACTCACACAAAGTCCCTCTTACTGACCTGAACATACTTCCTACCCCTCCTCTTTAATAACTCCCATTTTCTGCAATGCATCCTCACTGTGTCTCAGTACACGCCCCAATGGGTAGTCAATAACACTTTCTAAAACATGCTCCCTTACTCCGGTTTAAATATACTTTTGTCTGAAATGCATCCCTTTAAATGATTATTCAATCACGTATTCTAAGTCAAGCTCCTCCCTACATTAATAAAGTCTAAAATGCAACCTCACCCACCCCCTTTTAAATTATTATTCTACCCTGCACTCAACAAGCTCCCCTTACTCTGTTTTATACTTTTGTTAAAATGCAACTCCCCCTTTCCCCCTCCCCCTTTTAAATGATTACAAAATCAGCACTCTTTTTGTTTTTAATAAACTTACTTCAAAATGCTTCCCACCCAAACCTCTACCTGAACCTGTCAGAATGACTGTAAGCCCCCTACCCATCTTTGGTCCTTACACCCGTTTCCCCATTCCTATAAACAAGAACATTCTCACATTCTTCCCCTTCCTAGCATCCTTTTTCCCAATATTTAAGAACCCCTCCTTCTACCAACCTCTAAATCCTTCGGATGAGGCGACCAAATGAGGTCTTGTATACTAACATATGCAGAAAATCTTGCACATATGTTAAAGCCTGTTCCGCCTATTGGAAGAGTAGGCTATTTGTACTGGCATGAATAGTTGAAAAAATGTACAAAACCGTATGCACAGAAGGACTAGATGCAAAAAGGCACACAAGTGCTTATTCCATTATTCTTGAAATATACTGGACTTAAAAAAAAGCAGAGTACTTATTTCCTTCATTATCTCTGGAAAAAATTAGATGTAAAAAAGGACATGGGTGTTTCTTCCATTCTCCCTAAAATAAACTGGATGTAAAAAAGCACACGAGTGTTTATTCCATTATCCTCAAATAAAATGGATGTAAAATAAAAGCACATAAGTGTTTATTTCATTATCCTCAAAATAAACTGGATGTAAAAAAAAAGCACACGAGTGCTTATTTCATTATTCTCGAAATAATAGAATAATACAAGGAAAATGTTTAACACTTGAGTCAGCTCATATACCATTTCTACCTGCCTTTTGTGTCCACATGTGGGGCCAGGATTAAAGTTGAGGTTAGTGTTAACGTTAAATGTTACAGAGTTAGTAGCGGGAAAGGGTCGTCTGTCAGCTGGTCGGTCTGAATATTAGAATTCATGTGGACACAACAGCACATAGACAAATGGTATGCAGCTATAGAGAATACTATTTAGCTTACAATAATATGGAGGTTTTGTCGTTAGGTTTTTTTCATTCAATACTATTTAGCTTACAATAATATGGAGGTTTTGTCGTTTGTTCTTTTTCATTCATTGACTTGAACACCAAGTTCACATATGGTAATATTTTTGCATATACAGCCGCATTTGCCCACCATTAAGGTAGCTATATTGCAACTTCAGGAATCGTATGGAGCTTTAAATCAGAATCAGCTATCCTATCAACAGCTTAGGCTGTGCATCAGACTTCAGTGTTCATACATATTTTGTTTTGCTATCATCAAAGCGATCATTTTTTTTA
Source organism: Stramonita haemastoma (assembly GCA_030674155.1). Lineage (NCBI taxonomy): Eukaryota > Metazoa > Mollusca > Gastropoda > Neogastropoda > Muricidae > Stramonita > Stramonita haemastoma. The sequence continues at coordinate 34,177,108 of CM060324.1, forward strand.
AAAAGTTGCATCTATTAAAAATAATGCAAAATAAACCGTGTAAAGAAAAAATTTATCAGCCAGCCTCTTTTTTTTCTACCACCACTGCTCCAACTATGCATCTGTACCCCTGCTAAATACCCTTTCCCTTCCTTGCCTCTCCTTCCTATCTGATATCTCCTTCCCACGATTACCCCCTTCACACACACACACACACACAACACACACACACACCACACACCACCACACACACCACACACACACCACACCACAACCACACACACCACACACACACACACACACCACACACACACACACAACACACACACACAACACACACACACAACAACACAACCACACAAAACACACACAAACCAACACACACACACACACACACACACACACACACACACACACACACACACACACACACACACACACACAAATCTCACCAAAAAAAATTATACAGCACTAAAGTTTAGTGAAAAAAAAAAAATTTCAGCATATGCTACCATTAAGCGTAATTGATGTTAATACTGCAATGCAGTCATAAATAGTAATAGTATAATAGTATACGGTAAAAGGTAGAAAAAAAAGTGTCCCATAACCTAGGCAGTCGTAGGGGAGCGAGGCATCAAAGACCTCAGCTTCTCTTGGGACCAGCATATTGAGGGCGACGCCCATCTCCTCTCCCTCGCTGCTTTACCTTCCCTGACCCTAAAGAAGGCAGTTACCCATTTACAGCTAGATGAACTGGGGGGACTGTACTGAAGCCAAGGAGCACAAACGGTCACTTACCCAACTGGTAACCACGCTCGACACTGCTTAACTTGACTTGGGTAAAGCGGGCGCTCAGTAATAGTATACCACTGGCAAATCATTACCGATTTGTTCACAATAACTGGGGATTTTTTTTCTTATATGAAAAAAAAAAATTACAAAGCATTGGCAGTTGTACAAGCATTAAGAAACAGATTATCACAAAAGCATTTCCTTAATCATTTGATCAGAGTTTTAAAATAAATAAATAATAATAATAATAATAATAATAATAATAATAATAATAATAATAATAATAATAATAATAATAATAATAATAAATACAAAATATTTCAAGTACCACAAAGCATACTAGGTTAAGATAACTTTTGGAAACAACAATAAAATCAGATTCTTTACAAAAAAAAATTGTTTCCTTTTTTTAAAAGCCACTGTGTCATATTAAACTTATTTTTCAGGGCAACTAATAGGCAGTTTTACAAGTGCCAATCATTCTATTCCTTTTTTTTTTAAGTCTAAAATAAAAATGGAAAAGTACTTACAAAAAAAACCCTACTGTATCAGTCTGCCTGCTTTCTTTCCCCACTACTCATTTCTTTTTGTGGGTTGTCTTTTCTTGTTAATATTTGCTTTACACACATCTTCACAAGCTCCATCAACAGCAAACTGAAATCGGTAAAAGTCTTCCATCATTCATGCCTGATGTCTACAGTAATGACTCTCTCGTGCGAGATGCATGCCCTCTGAGAATTGGGACATCTCTATACTTGTGTCTGGGTTAGTTGCTGCTCTAGAGTGTGCCAATGCAAGCAGTCTACAGTGTGACTGGAGATTACAGTTGTCTGGGTCTATCATTGCTTCAGTGTTACATGCCATCACTAATCCATTCTGCCGGTCATACACCTCTAGTTTTCACAGAAATGACGACTGGGACATACATCTCTAGTTTTCACAGAAATGACGACTGGGACATACATCTCTAGTTTTCACAGAAGTGACGACTGGACATACATCTCTAGTTTTCACAGAAGTGACGACTGGGACATACATCTCTAGTTTTCACAGAAATGACGACTGGGAGAGGAAGTGTGCAGAAGCCAACTCAGTGATGGCAGCATCCTCCTCACAGGCTGGGGCTGTCCTTCTCCTCCTTGACTTGCTGCGCTCTTGATGCGCTGGTGTTCCACAGCGATGACATCTGAAGATTCAAACACAAAATGTAAGGACGCAGACATGTTTTCTATTTTTGTCATTATTTAAACACAAAATGTAAGGGCAATGATAGGTATCCTATCTTTTGTATTATTTTCACAAAATTTAAGGGCACTGATATCTATCTTTTTATTTTACCATATTTTAACAAACACAATTCAAGGGCATTGATATGTATTCTATTTTTTGCAATTATTTTAACAAAATTAACTTGAATCCAAGCTCGAACACTGCTTTTCAGATCGCAAGCGCAACGCTCTAACCACCAGGATATCTCTTTGAAATTGAACTTTGGGTCAAAAGTTGTTTTTAAGGACTGGTCTCTTAATACTGCTGGGATCCTTTTCTCCCTCTGTGCAGGCAGATCATTCTCTGAACAAGAGTAAAACTAGGTTGCATGCTAGCTAGTTTGGGGTGTTTTTTTTTCATTCCTGGGCTAAAGCTCCAAGATTCACCAATGGTGAGATTTTGCTTATTCCACCATTTGCCCACATTTCAAGTAGCCACATGCTGAATTTGGGGATTATGTCAAAACTCCACACCACTGTGCATAATTGTTTTCTTTTTTTTAAGAATATTTTAATTTATATGTTATCCATTCTTCCAAGTAAGCAATGGCCAATTTGAAAAGGCGAAATGGGTTTCAACATGTGTGGAAGATGTTCGGCATGCGTTTGTACACGAGACCTTGGTTTATAGCCTCATCCAAAGGACTTAAAAGACAAGTCAAGCTACTTTCTACCATTTGCTTTATCAGCTAAGTTTTACAATAATTTTGTTAACCATACTACTTTTCCAAAGCAAACCTCCAAGTTCATGTTGGCTGTGATAACACAGTGATGCTTGGTTCCAGTTCCTGTCCTGAAAAGCAAGGGAATCATCTATCGTTTAAAGCTCACATTGGGTTTTCTTGGGGGTGGAGGGGTCAACAATTCATTTATCCAATCACTTTACTTTTAAATAGAGAGACTGAATTTTTAAAAAAAATTATAAGCAGTTTGTAATAATCCACTTTTTCTTTATTAGCAAAATATTACAGCGATTTCATTTCCTGGCTTTTAAAACAAATATGAAAGCATTTCTTAAACAGAATGATACAATATTATCACCATTTCTTTGAATGAATAGCCAATTATTGATGAACCAGTCTCTAAATGTTTACAAATGTAAAATAAAACTAACAGAAAAATTTATGTTTTGCCATCAGGATATCTTCTGACACCTTCACTAGCACTGAGGGACACAGAATGTGTAACAATAAAATGGTTTGTCGACATAAATACAAAATGTTCTCACCTGGGATTTTTTTCCCGTTTCATGGAGGCAGGTGAACATTGACATGTGCAGTAAAGATGTTTCCTGTAGACTTGACTGGAAGTGTTCTGGTGATTGGCAGAACCTGGCAGCAGTGACACTTTCCCTCAGTGACTGATGACGCTGGACGTGGAACAGTCCTGGCTCAATGGGGTACCTGGACACAGAAAATTACAAACTTTGAAAGAGCACAAAAACAGAGCTAAAATATAAATTTACAAAAATCAAAGAACTGCATTCCTGGTTGGTAGGTCAAGTTTGAATCCCTTAGGAGGTATACCTCTTTCCCCTATTTCTCATATACTCTAGCCAGATTCCACATTGAGATAAACGGTCATGGATTCAACGGGAAGACTCCAGCCACAAAGTTGAGCGTCCACCACTTTACTCATGCAATACTGAGCTTATTGCTTGAATTACACCAACACTGCAGGTGTCTGTATCTCTCAGGTTTGACTGACACCAGACTATATGATAGGAAGTGCAGTGTACAACACTCACCACTAGTTTCAAAGCTGGTGCACTAAAATATCATTGCCATTTTTTGCACACAGCAGTAAACGTTACCCGGTTAGGCAATTAAAATAAATCTAATTTGGTGGTCAGCATTCTCATGGTGACATTTTAATTTTCCATTCAAACCTATATGTAGGCTTTAAAAAAAAATAGGTAGCTATAAAAAGAGCAAATGCAAATTATGAAATACAAGCCTTGAGAAAAAAGACACAGGCAAAAATGAGTAAAGAAAGACAGAAATTCAAACACAGACATGTGTACAAGCTAGGTCAAACAATCTAAGCAGAAAAAGACAGGCGCAGAGGACCACAGACAGAAATCCATGAATACAAACAAAAACCAAACACAGACGCAATGTCACACACACAAAATTAACCGTACCCAACTCCTGTTTGATACCAAACGAAACGCAGGTAACAATGGCTGCCATCACACATCAGACCATTGGAGACGACTCCCAAAACGATCCACGTGACCAAATAGCCCCAGTCTTGAGACCACTCTCCTATGATCCACATGATGACTCACCAGGCTAGGACCCGTATTGAATAAAGTATGGGAAGGGGGTAAATACTGCAAAAGTGTGAGGAGGTGAAAGTCAATCCCTCACGACTTTAAAGCCATTGTAGGTGGTGGTGTTTTCGGACACCAAGATCATCACCTCAACCATTGTATGTTTCGACACCAAGAGCTCTCAGAGCCTAGTGGTGTTTTCTGACACCAAGATGGCCCGTCTCAAAGCCGTTGTAGGTGGTGGTGTTTTTGAACACTGAAACCACTGTCTCAAAGCGTTGTAGGTGGTGGGGTTTTCGGACACCACAATCATTGTCTCAAAGCTGTTGTAGGTGGTGGTGTTTTCGGACACCAAATCATTGTCTCAAAGCTGTTGTGGTGGTGGTGTTTTCGGACACCAAGATCATTGTCTCAAAGTGTTGTAGGTGGTGGTGTTTTCGGACACCAAGATCATTGTCTCAAAGCCGTTGTAGGTGGTGGTGTTTTCGGACAACCAAGATCATTGTCTCAAAGCCGTTGTAGGTGGTGGTGTTTTCGGACACAAGATCATTGTCTCAAAGTGTTGTAGGTGATGGTGTTTTCGGACACCAAGATCATTGTCTCAAAGCCGTTGGGGTGGTGGTGTTTTCGGACACCAAGATCACTGTCACCAAGACTGCACACTCCTTTGATTTCTTTACATTTATTTTCCTATTTTATCTTTACCTTTTTGTGGTTTATTTCTTTATTCCATTTTTATTTCATATGCTATTTTTGTTTTATTTCATTTTTTCTAATTTTATTTCATATTATTTTGTTTATTCAATTTACTATTTTATTCTACCCTATTTTTATTTCATTTTATTTTATCTTGTTTTGTTTTTATGTTCTAACTTTATTTCATCTAGTTTTATTTTTTTGTTACAAAGGAGTGCTAACGCAATCAGGAACTTGGTGCCCAGTGATCATGTGAAGGCAATTGACAGGGTCATTCAATCGCAAAGACGGCTGGCCGGACGCAAAAAATTCGGGGGGTAAAAGTTGTAAGAGCAGGGATGAAAGAAAGAGTAAGAATTGTGTCCCTGTTGTGAGCAGGGTGAATGTGTTCCACAGCTGGTGTTGTCCTTGTTGGGTCATGCCTGTGAAGCAGCTGTACAGAGGAAGGCAGCAGTGGCATGACCGGTGACTTTGCACACTGATCTCTCCTGTTGAACACTGGAGTCCTGCAAAGGCTCACAGCTCTCAGTGTCAACTCTTCTGTCGTGTTTCAGGTCTGAGAGAAGAGGTCATGTAGACCTACTCTCAAACAAATGTGTAGAACACGGATACCAATGCTCTGGCTCAAGTTCTGTATGATACAGAAGCACGCAAAAGTCTTCAGGGATTTGAAATGCAGGGGGAGAATGTCATACCCCATTGTGAAGACAAAAATCGGATAGTTCTATGCCCCAGATTGCACCAAAAAAATCACTGAGGGCTTTACTGCTCTGGCTCAAGTTCTGTACGATATGGAAGCATATGAACTTGAAATGCACCGGGGAGAATGTCTTATGGATTATGAAGACAAAGGTCGGATAGTTCCATGCACCAGATCGCAAGCAAAAATCCCAGAGGGCTTTACTGCAGTGTCCCCAATTCCCTACTCTACAACAACAAGGGTCTATGAATGGCAGGTCATATGTGTCTCATAGAATCATGGTCTCTATGCTGAGGAGGTCAAAGGCTGCTGCTTGGTATCTGTAAAAAAAAAATTCATGCATGCTGCATAAAAAAAATAAACTGAAGGTTTGTGTATTTATATACATGCACATAAGGGCACTAACGCACACATGGAACATGCATGCATTTGCATGTGTTGCTGCACACAGTGCATATGCATACATGTGCTTGTGAGTGTGCATGTGCGTGTGTATGTGTGTGTATGTGTGTATGTGTATATGTGTGTGTGCATGTTTGTGCATTGTGTGTGTGTGTGTGTGTGTGTTTGTGTGTGTGTTGCATGTGCATGTGCGTGTGCATGTGCGTGCGTGCGTGCGTGCGTGCGCGCGCGCGCGCGCGTGCGTGCGTGCGTGTGTGTGTGTAGTATCACTTTTAAGTTAAACATATCTCCAGTCCACTGCTCTCTCTGGGGAGAATGATGCAACGCCACAAGAGCAGTGCCACCCGTTCCTCTAGTCGCTGATAGTGGCTACCTTAATGGTGGATAAACTGTCGCATACTCAAAATCTCATCATTGGCGAACCTCACAGCTCTAATCAAAGAGCAAGAAAAATTTTCTGGTACAATTGATTCAGACAGTTCTAACACTCTGCTACAAAGTCACTCACGAGTACCTGTGTACAAGTTTCAAAATAGAGTGTCTGATTCCTACACAAATTTTACTGGTTGCTGATCAGCTCTTACGTCAAAAAGTGTCTGATGATGACTGTTTTGCGATAAAGTGTCACCAAAAATTTGTGTTCCAAATCTTACCTAGGCTGGTTCTCTCTCATTCTCACAATGTGTCACAGGGATGAGATGGGATGGCCTGGTGGTTAGAGTGTTGTGCTCGTGATCTGCCTGCCTGCTTTTGAGTCACTACCAAGATGCCCATTCAGGGGTATGTTCCCCTGGAGTTAACATCAGTGCTGACTCCACTCCCTCGAAATTTCTCCAAATGAGACTATAAACCAAGGTCCTATGCACACACAGAACATCTTACATACATATTAAAAGGTATGTTTATTTCATTATCCTTGAAAAAGATATGAAATAAATCTGTCCGTCTGGTTGTTTTTTTTTATTAGTTGCATACGAGAGAGAAAGAGAGACAAAGAGAATGTGTGTGTGTGCATGTATGTGTAGTGTGCCTGTCTGCTGCTAGCAAGCATGCCTACCTAAACTAGACCTAAATTATACCATTATACCAAGTATCAGCGTGTGTGTGGTATGTGTGTGTGTGTGTGCGAGTGGGTGGGTGAGTGGGTGCGAGCCTGCACATAATATTGAAATTTTCTATCATAAAATGTCTACAAGGTAAATTCATGTATATATCATACTCACAATCAGATGGTGGTTGTAGCTGAATGTCAACACCACAGTGGCAATGACATCCACAGCTGCAATGGAAGCTTGTCAGCTTGAGATTTTGCTGGTGCAGCGTTCCTGTTGGTTGTTCTTTTGCATGTGTCAGTGAACAGCTCAGCTGCAATGAAGGCAGCCATACTCTGCAGGCCCTGTTGTTTGTTCTTTTGCATGTGTCAGTGAACAGCTCAGCTGCAATGAAGGCAGCCATACTCTGCAGGCCCTGTTGGTTGTTCTTTTGCATGTGTCAGTGAACAGCTCAGCTGCAATAGAGGCAGTCATACTCTGCAGGTCCTCCAACTTGCTGCTGGGCTTCTTGGCTACTGGGGTAGGGTTGAGCCAGGTCATCTGGAGTGTTTTGTGTAGTGAGCATGGCTGCAATGTATACATATTCTGTTGCCTGGTTGCCAGTCTTGTGTAGTGAGCATGGCTGCAATACATGTTCTGTAGTCTAGTTGCCTTGTCTTGAGCAGTGAGCATGGCAGCAATGCATGTTCTGTTGTCTGACTGCCAGTCTTGCAAGAGTAATGATAAACTTGACAGCCTGGAGTGGATGAAAAATGTGATGTCTTGACAATCTTCCAGAGATGGGAGTCCTCCAATGGTTTCAAGCTCTGCAACTGGTGTTGAAGTCATGGATGCTGGGATGATGTAGGTTACCTGATGATGCACTTTTCTGACCAAAAGTTGAACTTGGCAGAAGTTCCCCATGCGTCATACCTTACTTGAACACTGGCCTGATTCTACCGGTCAAAAACTGGAGTTATTGCATTTGCACTTTATATCATAACTAGTAGGCGTTGTAGTAAGGGCAAGTCAAATTTTGGTTCCGTCTTCTGTTTTGAGGTCTAACTGATGGGAGGTGGAGGTATCTTCAGCAAGCAGGGTCTGTCTGTTGATATGCAGAGTAGAATTCTGTTCTTTTGAGGGTGATGAAGATAGTATATGTCGTCTTTCTGGTGCGTCCCTGTAAACAAAAAATTGTCAGTTTAGTCACTTCCAATTGATCACAGATTAGCCCTGTGGTTTTAGCTCGAGTTTTATTGTACATCATTTGTGCTGTGGTGTGGTGTGGTGTGGTGTGGTGTGGTGTGGTGTGGTGTGAGTGTGGTGTGTATGTGTGGTGTGTGTGTGTGTGTGTGTGTGTGTGTGTGTGTGTGTGTGTGTGTGTTGCGTGTGTGCGTGTGTGCGTGTGTGTAAGAGGGAAGAAGGAGATTCAGAAAGAGGGAGGGAGGGAGAGAAAGAGAAGGAGAGAGAGAGAGAGGGGGGGGGGAGTGCAGAGAGAGGGAGGGAGAGAGTCAAGTCAAAAACACTTTAATCATCCCTGAAGGGCAATTACAATACTGACAGGCATATAGATATGAATCAGAGAGAGAGAGAGAGAGAGAGAGAGAGAGAGAGAGAGAGAGAGAGAGAGAGAGTACAATTTATATACTTGCAATGTGTAGCACTTCAATTTCCTAACATGTATGATGTCAGCAAAGGGACGCAAGTGTATGGTTGCATACACAAAATCTCACCATTGGTCAACTTCAAGACCTCTAGCCGATGAACATAAAGAACGAAAAAATAATACTCACTTGTGCCTATGAGAAAACATGGCTATTTCTTCCACTCAAGGCTGGCAGACATATTTCAGACACAGCAGCATGTTGAGGTAACAGAAACCCGTTCATACCACTGCAGTGCAAACCAGGCCATCTCTGTGCAGAATGTTTTGACCTGAAAACAGATTACCATCCAATGAGTTGATGCTCTATTTGGAGATATAGACTGCCTGTCAAATATTCTAAGCTGAATAGCACAGTGGTTTGTTTCACTTTCAGTGTGATGCTGGTCTCCTCAATGAAATGTCAACAGTAAATCATGAGAAATTATGGCTGTGTTATACCATATATCATACGGGGGAACACTGCAAAAGCCAATTTTTGCTTAATACATGCAGTATTCCAAATCTATAGATGTAACAATATGAAAAAGAATTGATGTAGGATTTTGTGCACGTGCAGATCAACCCCACTCAACCTTTCGCAGTTCAATAAACATATTTTGACAGAATCTCCGCTTCCTCGGCCATTTACCTCTCACTCTCTTATTACAAGGCATACTGACGAAGGAAAACAGTCTCTTGCGTCGCTTCACAAAAGAAATCACTTCAAAAATTGTAAACAGTCGCGCCCATGTGAGGTCAGCCATTTGCAATTAACTGGAGTTACCGTTCTTGGGCATAGGCGCCCGAGCAGTTTAGCTAGGCCTATTATCTTTTGCTACGATTCATTTATTTACTCTTTTATAGCGCTGTTGTCTTAAATAAACACAAGGTAGGAATGAGGGTAGGGAACAAATGGTTTGATTGCTCTAACATAAAAAAGTGATCTGACAGTAGCCCACTGAAGATGCAAGTAGATATAGGTCTTCACTCCTGTTTTTTGTTTGTTTGTTATGTTTAATACACGAGATAATGGAAAAACACTCGCGTGCTTTTTTCGTCCAGTCCCGTGTATGCATTGTAAATATCTGTTCCACCGCACACAATGCTACTCTTACGAAAGCGGAACAGGATTTAACATGTACCAAGACTTCTGTGTGGATCGCACACGGGCCTCGTTTACAGTCTATCCCAAAACTTTTGGGAAGTGGAGTCACCTCGAGCGGAATCGAACGCCATCGTCAAATTGCCAGCACAATGTTCTGTCCACTATAGCCTATATGTGTGTTGTGTGTGTGTGTGTGTGTGTGTGTGTGTGCGTGCGTGCGTGCGTGCGTGCGTGTGTGCGTGTGTGTGTGTGCATGCGAGCGTTTCTCCATGGATTTGACATCCAATCCTTCAATTTTCAAAAATACTGTAAACTCTGAGATCCCTAGCTAACTTGCAGCCGCATGACACCTATAGAAGGCATCCATCAGTCTCGAAGACTATGAGTTGCGCTCTAGTCTTTAGAGCCTAAAGCTGGTAAGTTAAGCATGGAGGGCAAGCTGTTACCCATGCAGGAGATCCCCCCTCTCCACGCCACTGAATGATCCATTGAAAGCAATGACCGTATGAATGTTCCAGTGCCGTCGCAGAGTCACCAGAACGTTGCCATATACAATCCGAACTGCCCTGGGGACTCTAACTCCCAGATTTTCCTCAGGGATGGTGTCTAAACACGACACCTGTGTGCATGCTGGGTTTTTTTTGTTGTTGTAATTTTGTCATCCGCTCCTAGGCACACAATGGCCTGCTCTTCCGAAAGGCGGAACGGAGTTTTAACGTGTGCGCAAGATGTTCTGCGTGCGTTCGCACACGGGCCTCGGTTTATAGTCTCATCCGAATGACTTTGACATTCAGTTCAATTTTTTTGTCAAACTGGAAGAAGGGTGAGGATGGGAATCGAACCCAGAACCTCACGGTTTACTTGTTGGCGGCGAACGTCTTAGCCATCCTGCCACCTATAGTGCACGTTAAAGCCACATCCATTACCTACAGTGTAAGATATACTGGTAACATCCTTGTCTAGAAAAGGTGGGTTCCTCTAGGTACATCTGACCCAAGACATGACACAGCCTGAAGAATTCCAGCGCAGAGCCAATGGCTTCTATAGCAGTTATAGTAGAGACTGAGCCACAAGAGAGAGAGCACACGGAAATCTTGTTCCACTACTTTTTTTTTAATTGTTTTGTTTTCTGCTTTTCAATAAGTTTTCCTCTAACATCTTACATGTTCATAAATAACAAAAACACTTACCTGAGGCTTAGGTCAAAACTGCTCAAAATGGCGACGATGCATAGCTTGGTCCAAATGTCGGACAAAACTTGCATTTACTTTTTCAAACTTGATCTCCTGCATGCAGAGCTACAGGAACTTGCTTCTGTCGTCGCCGGATGAGAAATGAAGTGTGGGTCAATCAGCACAGAACTCTCGACCCTTTGTGGGTGAACACAGTCATTTTTTTCACGTGCGGCATTGTCTCATTAAACTCTCTCTCTCTCTCTCTCTCTCTCTGGCACGCGCGTGCGCGCACGCGTGCGTGCGTGTGTGTGTGTGTGTGTGGTGCGTGCGTGCGTGCGTTGCGTGCGTGTGTGAGTGGTGTGTGTGTGTGTGTGTGTGTGTGTGTGTGTGTGTGTGTGTGTGTGTGTGTGTGTGCCTACACATTTTTTGTGTACGATTTACACACAAACACACACACGAAGTCACTTGGTTTTTATTGTAATTCGATATTGTTTATTTACTTTATCTTTAATTTCGAGTAGTTTACCAAATTTCTGATAGTTAATTGTCTGGTCACACTCTCTAATGCTTTATGCAAACTACATATGTAGTCTTCCTCGTAGATCGATATGCATTGGCCTACATTTTTTTAATCTTCTTATTCATCTTCAAATACAAACTCATTGACATTAGGTTGTCATTGATTTTCCCTCCCCCTTTCCAAGTATAACTTTTTAGCAGATAGACGTAAACACAAAGACTACGTTTACACAAAAACGCAACTATATATGTGTAGTAGGTCCCTATATTGTTTTGCGTTCATAATGGATCAATGTATGTAATACCCTTTCAAAAGGACAGGAATACCAACAAAAAGCTGTTCGTGGACGTATTCATATTAGGCTTGTTCATATGGCCCTACTTCTTCACGCGAAAATAATTTGTGGCTTCATGCGATATTCTTCCCAATGGTCATAATTGTTCAGCTTGCGTGTAATGTCATGTCAGTCTCTGTTACTAACTGTTAGTAAGGATCGATCGAATAAAACGAAATCGGGAAGTGTGTGGATATACCAAACAAAAAGTGATGAATTCAGCACCTATCATTATATCTGAAAAGGCTGGGAATACACACACACACACACACACACACACACACACACACACACACACACACACACACACACACACACACACACACACACACACACACACACACACACACACACACACACATCATCATCATCATCACATCATCATCATCACGTACCATCATCATCATCATCATCAGTATGTATACGTCATCAGTAGATAGATAGATAGATAGATAGATAGATAGATAGATAGATAGATAGATAGATAGATAGATAGATAGATAGATAGATAGATAGATAGATAGATAGATAGATAGATAGATATGGCGAGTGCAACTCTCAAACCACAAGGCAAAACCACCACCACCACCCCTCATATTCCACACACGCTTATATTTTGGTTTTTCGTTTTTGCTTTTTGCTTAGTTGTTTTTTTTTTGCTGCGTAGTTCGATTTCGTGTTGTTTGGCTGTATTTCATGCATAAAAAAAAACTTCTGTTTTGAATAAAGGAAAAAACCAGGGCTTCGCTGATTATAAAAAAACAACAACAACAACAACAACAACAATAAATGCAGTAAACCATGATTTCTTACACTATTTATTCAGTGAGAATAAATGTTAACGCTACAAAACGCAAGGAAACAAAGGCGAACAAACAAATGAGGGGATTGTTATGTTTGTTGTTGTTTTTAACTGTGCTTTCAGTCTCGATGTATCATTCAACAAATTTTAATATGCACACGGAGCAGGAAAGATTAAGTGTGTTCAAATTCATTTAACGTCTTTTCACAAATTGTGATATTAGACGGGAAGAGGGGGGGGGGGGGAAGTAGGTGGGTGTATGAGTGTCAGAAAAAGAGGTGTGGTTGGCAATGTATGGGATAAAGAATTTCAGGGAGTCAATACTTGTTAAGTAAATTTAAAAAATAAAAAATAAAAAAACCACCTTTTTGTCACTAACCTATTGAACTACAGTAAGCAAAAACGGGAAATGCAGTTCTAACAAACTCTAACAAAATCAGTAATTCCAATGAAAAATATAACTAAATAGTTACTTAATTGTGTATGGGTGTGGGTGTGGGTTCTTGCGTGCGTGCGTGTGTGCGCGCGTGTGTGTGCGCGCGCGCACGTGTGTGTCTTGTGTGTGTGTGTGTGTGTGTGTGTGTCTGTCTGTATGTCTGTCTGTCTGTCTGTCTGTATGTCTGTATGCATGTATGTATGTATGTATGTATGTATGTATGTATGTATGTATGTATGTATGTATGTATGTATGGCTGCATGGCTGCATGGCTGCATGGCTGTATGTATGTCCGTCTGTGTCTGTCTGTCCGTCTGTCCGTCATTCTCTCTGTCTGTCTGCTTTTATGTCTGTGGGCACGTTCTCCATTAAGACACAAAGAACACCTGTCATCTGTCTCCATTAAGACACACAGAACACCTGTTATCTGTCTCCATTAAGACACACAGAACACCTGTCATCTGTCTCCATTAAGACACACAGAACACCTGTCATCTGTCTCCATTAAGACACACAGAACACCTGTCATCTGTCTCCATTACGACACACAGAACACCTGTCATCTGTCTCCATCGCCGCTATCGACGGCAGGGGCTCCACACAATGCCACCAGGGTTCGCCATCTTTCTCTGTCTGCTGAGTTTTACCACCTCCTGTAGCTTTCCCAGGTGGTCTTTTCCTTCTGCCCTCAATCTTGCCTTGAGATCTGTCAACATCAGATTTGTCTGTGTGCTTCTCTTTGGATGACCAACATATCTCAGCATGCGCTTATTTATTTCAGCAAACACAGTTTTGTCTTTGAGGTAAGAGTTCATCAAGAATGCTTTTGTTTGTTCTTCTGTCTGACCATTGAACTCTTACAAGTATACATATATTGTCTGCATGTTGTATTAGAATGACATCTTCAGACGATTTTGTGGGCACATTATACAGCAGTATATTAAACAGTAGAGGAGATATAACAGAACTCTGTGGCAAACCCATATGCAGTGACCTAGGGTTTAAATATGTTTTCCTACTCTCACAGGCATACTTCTGTTTCATAAAAAGCTTTTCATATAATGATAAACAAAGAGATAAGCCAATAGTCTTCAATTTATGCAGTAATTTAGTATGCTAAACTTGGTTGTAGGCTTTTCTGACAAAAAAAGCAAATGTTGTAAGTAAATTTTTTCTTCTTCAAACTGCTGCATGACTTGGGTTGCTAGTTTGACTAGATTATCAATTGCAGATGTGTCTTTTTGAGAGCCTGCTTGATTGACAGGAACTGCCTTATGTTTCTGACAATAATACACAAGTCTCCTTAGAATGATTCTCTCCATAAGCTTACCATATTAGAAGTCGGTGCTAAGGTATATAACTAGTTTTGCCTGCTTTAGGCTTTCCTTGCTGATAATGGGAACAATGGTGGACTGCTTCCTTTTTATCATCATTACACTTTCAGTCCAACACTTTTGGAAAAGTTTATGCATTAGAAGAATGATTTTTTTTCCCAGTAACTGTTGAAGGATATCATTGGATATGGCGTCTAATCTAAAATGCTTTCTTATTATGGAAGAGAAAATAATACATCTTTTACTTCATTGATCGTTATTAAGGCATTAATGTATTCAGCATTATTAGAAACTGGGTTTACATATTCTTCTTTGTTCTCTCAAGCTTTTTTGTTTTTACGGATTTTAAGTGAAACACCGTAAATTCATTGTTATTTAGTTTTAGTGGACAAGTTGGTAAAGTAACACCTTTTCTCATTTCATTAAAATGTTTTCCACTCTTTGTATGACTCGATATTTCACTGAAACAAAATGACGACTAAAACTGTTGCTTTGCCTGAGCTATGACCATGTTGCTATAATGTTTTGCCGGATTCTGTTTTTCGTGGTACTCTTACATCTTTTGTTTATATATGTTTTGTCATCAAATATTTCTTGGTCACTGCTTCCTCGCAAGCAGATGTCCACCAAATATTCCTTGTACACTTCTTTGGTTTTTGTGATTTAATTGTTGGGTTTGATAGGTAAGCAGCTTAATAAATGGCATTAGTAAATGTGGAATAAGATTGGTCTATATCATCAGAATGTAAGCTATTTTGCATTCTAGTCTGCAAGGCTACTTTTGCATTTTGTCTAATTAGCCACTCCATAGTTAAATGTTGGAATAATGCCTTTTCAGTGTCACAGAGGATTGACATTTCACTAAATGTAATAACAATAGGTTGATAATCACTTCCGAATGTATCTTCATATGTTGCCCACGTACAAGAGCAGAAGATATCAAAGACTGATCGAATACTGATGCTCTGTGAGTAGAGACGTCAGGTATTCTTGTGGCACTTCCATCTTTAAACTTTAGTAGACATAGATAAGTCTGTTATACAAACAGGTCTGTTATGTTTTCTAAAATGAAAAAAAAAGATTGTATGAGATAGATGTACTTTCTTCATCCCATAAAGGAGCGCGATCATTAAAATCCGCTACCAGTCGCTTCAGATTATCTTCTACTGAGTGCAGCCATTCTGTATTAGTCATTAGCTCCCTAAGGTGAAATACACGGATACAATATTCATGACTAAATCGTTCGTCAACTTTACATGTGCTGTGCATAAATCTGAATGTTGAATTTATTAGGCACAGGTGAACAACATACATTACAATCTACTCCTTCTGGGATTGCTATATTGATTCAACACACAGCAAGCATCGATGGATTCGTGTACAGGTGGAGAACAGTAGCCTAGTCTTTACATGTGGGTAGTTTAAGCCTACATTTCTTGAAATTGAGCGACTGTAAAACAAGAACTTGATAACAATACCAGCCGCCATGGCGCAGTGGATAGAGCCTTGGGTTACGGACTGGAAGGTCGCGGCTTCGAATCCCATTAGAGTCATAGAGATTTTTCGGACTCCGGCCAGCTCCTGCCCGAAGTGAGTGTGCTGTGGGCTCATTGGGAAGTCGAGTCGAGTTTAATCCTCTTTACAGATACATGTTTGAGAGTATTGCTAAAATAACCTGACCAACACTGCAGGTGTCTGTATCTCTCGGGCCCAGTTCACCCCGGGATATATTATGATAGTAAGTGTAGAGTACAACCCTATCATGTAGTCTCAAAACATTATGCACTTCCGTGGCAGCATCACTACATCATCCTCATCACCATTGATCATCATGCAATAAAAGAAAAATTGCCTCTGATTCGATGGCCCCAGCTACTCTGGTCTCATGATGACCTCAGATTCGTTTTCCATATACACTTCTCTGCCTGTGGTAAGTTTGTGTCAAAGCCTTAAGGGTTTGCAAAGAACGGTGGTTGGAGGGGCGTTGCGATGGTCGCCACCTCGGGTGGGTATACGACTGTCTGGCTCTGCTGCTGAGCTAATATTATCGTTAGTAGGGGGCTTAGTAGGTAGTGTCCTGCGTATGTTAGCTTACAACAGGCACCACTGAGCACCACCAAAGTGACCCAGCAGCAGTACATGGCCCCTTTGGCTGGTGACCCTAGGGCGATCTGATATTGATGGGCTTCCTGTGAGCTTCCGACCATGGGGATGTGACATAACGAATCTGGGTATGGCTGTGGCGGGGAGATTGGGGTGAGCAGTGAAGGAACAGCAGGACAGGAACTTCACGGAAGATGAGGCAGCAAAAATATATAAAAATAAAGAAAAAATAGCTTGATAACTGTTATTAGAAAGGTGTTGTACTAAATACGGCAGATTAGTTAGTGGAAATAGATATAACTTTCCATGGCATGATTGGGAGCATTTGTGAATTTTTGATGGCATCATATGGTTATAAACAAAAAAGCCTAATCAACCAATGAATAAAAAGAATAGTAAGAGTAGAAATAAGTTTTAAAGAATAAAAAGTGTTCGTGGTGGTGGGGGGGGGGGGGGGGGGGGGGGGGGATTGGGGTGTGGTGTAGTGTGATGTGATGTGATGTTATGTGATGTGCTATGCTGTGCTGTGTGCAGTATGGTGTGCTGGGGATATTGTGTGGTATGGTGTGGTTATGGTGAGGTGTGGTATGATGTGCTATGTTACAGTGTGGTGCAGTGTGGTGTGGTTTGATGTCGTATGATGTCGTGTTTTGTGTGCAGTGTTGTGTGGGGTGGTTTCGTGTTTACAAACGCACATACGCATACCCCCTCCTCCCCTACACCTCCTTTTTCTCCATCAACTACAACCCCCCCCCCTCTCCTCTTCCCATCCCCACCTCTACCCCCCCCCCCCCCCCCCATCCTATTTTACAATGATCATAAAGTAAATGCAAACCAAACAAGGCTAAAATATAATCATGACACATTTCTAACACCATCCCCCACCCCCACCCTGCCCCCTCCCTTCTGTGTGTGTGTGGGGGGGGGGAGTAAGTTAGTGGTTGAGGTTGAACAATTGTCACTTATACATTTTTCCCTACAAAAAAGCTCATTCTTTATTTTATTCCTATAAGCTCTGCTTTGTAATCAGGGACGAGTTTTTTCTGTAGGTTTTATTTGTTTGTTTTACAATACGTATGACGTGTTAAAAAGCATTCCATTGAAGCAAGGTTTTTTTCCCCTCTGTGTTTGTGTTCACAACTTTATTATTACACAGTGTGTCTCAGTTTGCTTTGCAATAAAAGCAGGATGAGGTCTATCTTGGCTTATGCACGTCAACAAAGTGAGTAAATTGCGTTGAGTTGGGGTGCTGTGTGTGGTGGTGTGTGTGTGTGCTGTGCTGTGCTGTGCTGTGCTGTGCATATGTCGTGTTGTGCTGTGCTGTGTTGTGCTGTACTATGCTGTGCCGTGTTGTGCTGTACTGTGTTATGCTATGTTATGCTATGCTATGTTGTGTTGTGCTGTCCTGTGCTGTACTGTGCTGTACTGTGTTGTGCATGTGTCGTGGTGTGCTGTACTGTGTGGTGCTATGTGGGGTTGGGCTGGGCTGTGATGTGCGAAGTCGTGCGGCGCGGTGCTGTCCTGTACGGTGCTGTGCTATGCTATGCTATGCTATGCTATGCTATGCTATGCTCTGCTGTGCTATGCTGTGCTGTGCGGAGCGGTGCTGTGCTGAATTGAATTGCGCTGGATTGCGTTGGGTTCCGTTTGCCGCATTGTGCTATATTCGCACAGTGCTGCGTTGTATTGTGTTGTGTTGCGTTCTGTGTTGTAAGGCATGGTAATGCGTTGCACTGCATTGCTTTTCTCTGTGTGCTGTGCTGTGTTGCGTTGTTTTGTAGTCTGTTGTACTGCATTGTACTGCCTTGTGTTTTGTTACGTTGTGTAATGTTGTGTTGCATTATGTTGCGCTGTGTTATTAAGTTGTGTTATGCTGCGTTGTGTTGTGTAGTATTGGTTAGGGTTGTATTGAGTTGTGTCGCCTCGCTTTGCCTTGCGGGCTGTGCAGTTTTAGGTTGCGTTGCGTTGCACCCCCATGCTTTAAACTTTTTTGTCCTGGCAAAACTCACGATTCAACATCATTAGTCTTAAGGACACACTGAACAAGAAGCAGCTTGGAGCTTCTAGCGTGCTCCTTCAATGAGCACTTACACAGTAAGCAAATGCTACGACCAAAACAAACAAAAAGTCCGGTCCCTGTCTGTATCTCTGTTCACAATAGCAGTGGTTTAGTTATACAGAGTATTTTCTGTAGACTTTTAAAAACTTGACCGGACTTGACTTAGCTTCTCCGTTAGTTCTAAAATCATCTATTTTTCTAAGAAAAAGAGAGTGACTCAGTGGCTCAACAGAGCAACAATAGCTTATATATATACCAGCCGTACTCATGCAGAACAGTGCGCAAAACCAGTTCATGCAGTGACGGAAGATCCTATAATTTATCAGTTCAATTCATTAGGAGTTGCTGGGATACAGCACTGATTTTTTTTTTCATGCAGTGTGTTGAGGGCAAGGTGAACTTGGCGGAGCTCGTCCCTCTCCAGGCATTAGGGTGCATGCTGGGTATGTTTGCGTCTATCCCTGCCACATGACATACCTGGCTGTTCTTCTACGAGATGGGTGGTTTTCATTGTTGTTGTTGATGATGAGGGAAGGGGGGGGGGGGGCATTCCTCGGCTAGAGACCCTGAGGTCCATCATTAGTAAAATCTTGCGTCTGCCCCATAATATACAACAAAATAACCACAACAGGAAAGAAGTGGGAATGAAGACATTACAATAACTATTGCCCCCCACCCCCACCCCACCCCAACTCTAAAACACCCTACCGCACACCCCACCCACCCTACCCTACCCTACTCCACCATCACCACCACCACCACCACCACCACCACAACATGAGCCCACCCTCCAACCCATATAACAAGAAATCTAGCTGACTGAAAGTCTTCGTAAGGATCTCTCCACTTTTAATATACTTCAGCAAGTTACTTGCCATTTATCCTCCCAAAAATATGTAATCAACTTTTTTTTTCGCTTTTCTTTTCTTAACGTGTGGGCCATATTGACAGCTCTGCACACGGTTACGGGTTCGAAAACTGTGACGCAGAATAACTGGCTTCGTGATGGAAGTCGTGCGTCAAGAATCCTCAACCCAGGTATGTTGAAGTAGAATCGAACCTCGTACCTCTTAATTGAGGATGTGGATGATTCATGAATGCAGATGCGAATTGGTTGTGGACACGGAAGATTTATACGTATGTTGTTGTTGTTGTTGTTGTTGTTGTGTTGGCATTCCTCAGCTTATCACCCTGGGGTTCTTCACCCAGATAGATAGATAGACAGATAGATAGACAACAGAAGACAGAAGATAGATAGATAGATAGATAGATAGAAGATAGATAGAAGATAGCTAGATAGATAGATAGTAATAGATAGATAGATAGATAGATAGATAGATAGATAGATAGATAGATAGATAGATAGATAGATAGATAGATATTGCCAATTAAAAACACACAGAGCATAAAACTATAACGATTACAGTACACCATCGGTTTATTCAGTTCGATTTTTTGTCGAACTGGGAAGAAAGGGCGAGGCTGGGAATCGAATCAGAACTTCACAGTTTGCTTGTTAGTAGGCGAACGTTTAACCATCCTGCCACCCTTTTTCCTTATTTTGTGGAAGACATCGATCGTCATTCACAAAAAAGGTTTGAGGTGTCAGTTTGTCTGCAACCCTACACTCAGCCCAGCTATTTTAATTATTTACATATCCGCGAAGGTGTGTTTAAACGAAAAACAACAACGGGCAGCTGTACACACACACACACACACCACACACACACACACACACACACACACACACACACACACACACACACACACACACACACACACACACACACACACACACCACACACACCCCACACACACACACACATCACACACACACACACAACATACATACATACATACACACATACACACATATGACTTCTTCTTTTCGACCTTTTTTGCCTCACACCTATCGACAGTTGCTGCTGTGAAAGACGCAGGGGGTTGCGAGAGGATGTGTGTGTGTGTGTGTGTGTGTGTGTGTGTTTTGGTGTGTGTGTGTGTGTGTGTGTGTGTGTGTGTGTGTGTGTGTGTGTGTGTGTGTGGCGTGTGTGTGTGTGGTGTGTTGCTGTGCGTTGTGTGTGTGTGTGCGTGTGCGTGTGTGTGTGGTGTGCGTGTGCGTGTGTGCGTGTTTGGTGTGTGTGGGGTGTGTGTGTGTGTGTGTGTGTGTGTGTGGTGTGTGTGTGTGTGTGTGTGTGGTGTGTGTGTGTGTGTGTGTGTGATGGGGAAGGGTGCTATTGAGGAGATTGATATGAGGTTGAATCAAGATGAACAGGGTTTATTTATGTAATTATTTATTTATTCCTTTTTATCGACGATAATGGAATTAGCACTCATGTGCTTTCTTTACATCCAGTCCCCGTGTGTATGCATTTTGTAAATGTCATCTGTTCCCATCGCACACAATGGCCTACTCTTACGAAAAACGGAATATGATTTATCGTGTGCGCAAGATGTTCTGCCTGGGTTTGCACACGGAGCCTCGGTTTATAGTCTCATCCGAAGGACTTGTGGTTGGAGAGTGGAGTCAGCACTGATGTTAAAATCCAGGAGAAAAATCCCCTCAAACGGGGAATCGCACTCGGATCGTCAAGATTTGCGAGCGTAATTAATGTTCTGACCACTAGGCTATAAGCCATCCCGGGTTTGATGGAGTGAGGATGGGAGGTAGGCTAGGGGTAGGGTGAGATAAAGGAGAATGAGACAGAGCGAATTGAACCCTTTCTTTATGCTCATAGGATCTGCCTTTAAAGACGGGCACGATTCCACTCGGTATCAGCAGCTGCCACCCTTATCACAGCCTCAAATATCCTGATAGGGACAGACGAGAAGAGAATCAGAGATGATGCCTAGAAGGACAGATGTCGTAGAAATAGTATACGACTGTCGTATATTATGCCCTTGATCTGTAGGATCGTTTATGATATAATTATAAGCTGTACCTAAGAGATCAGGTGCTCTTATGTGGTGTTATTAAGAGTTTTGGCCTTGAAGTTAACGGTATAGTGTTTTCTGGGACAGATGGAAGGGAATGGTGAGTATGTTGTTTTTTTTACAAGTAAAGGCTTTGTCAGAATACTGTCTTGAGAAGAAATGTTTGAACCTAATAAGCACTCCACAAAAAGGAAGGGAAATTTTTGGTGAGAAATTGGTTGAGATAAGTGTTGGCTTGTTTTTGCTGCTTTTTTTCCTTTAGAAAGAAATCTGCACTGCAAACAAACTGAACAAAGACCTTATTACGTGCCCTAACACAGAAAACATTAATGTGGCAGCTGGCAGCCCTATGTTTATATGAAAGTATTTTTTTCAATACAAATTCAGCTATTGCAAATTCACTATTTGCCGTTAGAATTAAGCATGAATAATTGATTTGGATCTGCTTTTGTAAGTACTGTGAGCAAAATATTCAGAAAACTCTTTTTCGAAAGATTTGTTTGGATAATGGATATACAAACTTAACACACAAAAACACACCAACAACAACAAATAACAGAAACAACAACAGCAACAGACCTGACAACAGCAACTGCCTTGAATATGTAAAGGACAGCTGATGGAAATAACAACACAATTCTGGAAAGTAATGTTCTCAGTGTACTCTGTGTTCCACTGTGATATGTTTATTTCCCCTTCCAACGTACTTTCTTTAAAAATAAGAACAGTAATTATCATCATCATTATTATCACCATCTTCTTCTTCTTCTTCTTCTTCTTCTTCTTCTTCTTCTTCTTCTTCTTCTTCTTCTTCTTCTTCTTCTTCTTCTTCTCATCATCATCATAACCGCTTTCCTTCCTCCCTGCAGAGGTAGCACAAAGCGCTTTACACGACATAATTAATGTAAACATAACTACAACCATACAGACAGACATCTCTAATACAAATAAAGATGACATACATTTGTGCATTCATTTCTCCTTATCCCGCTGACACTGAATCTTTGTCACTGATCTGTCCCTCTTCCTCTCCCCTCCTCTACTCAAGTTCACACACACACACACACACACACACAACAACACACACACACACACCACACACACACACACACACCAACACATACACACACACACACACACACACACACACACACACACACACACACACACACATGCACGCGCGCGCGCAAATACACACACACACAGAGATAGATAGATAGATAGATAGATAGATAGATAGATAGATAGATAGATAGATAGATAGATAGATAGATAGATAGATAGATAGATAGATAGATAGTAGTATAGATAGATAGATAATAGATACAAACACACACCACACACACACACACACACAACACACACACACACAGAGCACAGCACAGCACAGCACAGCACAGCACAGCACAGCACAGCACAGCACAGCACAGACACACTCAATAAAAACTGTAATGGCGAGAAACTTATGTAAAGGTAGTTAAAGGTGTCCCATAACCTAGGCGGTCGTAGGGGAGCGAGGTATCAGAGACCTAAGCTGAAACTTAATGGCATATTTAAATTTAAAAAGATGAGTCTTCACACTAGTCACAAAAAAAAAGGAAGAATAAATCTTGTTCATTGTTCAAAAAAAAAAAAAAAAAAGAGGTGAAGAATGGTGGAAGTTCCTGAGACAAAGCGTTCCAGAGAGAAGGGGCAGTAAAAAATAAATAAATGATAAAATAGAAAAATGTGTTGTTGTTTTTTCAAACTTTTTTTTCAGTTTTTTGATACATAGTTATGCAAAATGAAAAAAATATAAACGGTTTTGTTGACAGTGAAAGAGTAAAGAAAAAATTAGAAAGAAACTTAGAAAGAAAGAAGAGAAAACAAAGAAATAAAGAGAGAGAAGAGCGGGTGGATAGAAAGAGAGAGAGAGAGAAAGAGAAAAAAAAAAGAAAAAAAAAAAGGTTGTTGGCCAAAAGACAATACTGTGTTCGTCAGGGGTATTACAAAAAAGACGGAAATCAAAACTCAAGGGAGTTGTCGTGCAGATTCATAATATAGTTGTAACATCTCAGTGATGGTCTCATTGCATAATAAAAATCGTGTTCACGAAGTCGGAACGCGGCTGCCTTAAGGGTGAATAAAACGGTCGCATATCCAAATATTACCATTGACAAACCTCGGACCTCTAGCCGAGGAACAAAAATAAATGTAGATCTTGGTAGTTAACTTAGTTTTACAGGCAGTTTCTGAAAAGTGACGCTCCACCACATTAAGGAGTCGCATTGCACCAGAGGCCAATTTTTAGTTATTGACATATCATTAATTTGCAATTAAATGGCTATACAATACCCAAAAAAGATTGAAAATCGAACAATTCTTCCAACAGTTATTACAAATTGAAATGATACACTGCAGGAAATGTCAAAATGAGAAATTGACAAGTTAAGCATAGTAATACGTGGCCAGAATGAGGGCTCCGCTATTTTTGAAGCACGTTTAAAGGCAAAAGGAAACACAATTATGCCTTGATATTTCACTACACGGTAGAATTAGTGCTATGGTTTTATAATCCATCAAAATCTCAAAATTGACAACCTCATCCCCACCTACCTTTAATGGCTCCTAGCGGAAAAGTGGATTAGGTGCTAAGCGACTCATTTCGTGGTGGAGCGTCACAATTTTAATTTATTATTTTAAACGCTTTTCGAGAAAAAAAAACTAAACAAAAAGAAAACAAAGACAAAAAAAGAAAGAATCCCCTGGCTGTGGTGCAAGCTGCTGCATTCTTCTTCTCTCCTCTCTCTCTCTCTCTCTCTCTCTCTCTCTCTCTCTCTCTCTCTCTCTCTCTCTCTCTCTCTCTCTCTCTCTCTCTCTCTCTCTCTTCCTCTTCTCCTTCCACCCCTCCCCCTCCCTTCCCTCTTCCACAAGAGACCAGCTCGGTGTAACACTAGTCAGGAACAAAAGGGTAGTATCATCGGAGAAGGTGGATGTCTACCATTTCTGGGAGAGTTCCTGGATTCTGACTGACCTGCAGGCAGGGTATGGGGTGTATCAGTGGCTGCGGTGACAGCTGTGCTGCGCCGTGCTGTCCAATGGCACAGGCGACAGCTGACGGGCACGACAGGTTGCAGCAGTTAACGCAGGAGTTTTGACTGTCAAGAACTATGATATGACCCGAAGCGATAGATCTATAAAAGGCTTGTGG
This sequence comes from Stramonita haemastoma, assembly GCA_030674155.1. Lineage (NCBI taxonomy): Eukaryota > Metazoa > Mollusca > Gastropoda > Neogastropoda > Muricidae > Stramonita > Stramonita haemastoma. The sequence goes on from CM060324.1 coordinate 34,201,888, forward strand.
CAGGTTCCATGATTCTTCAGTACGAGTTGTGTGTGGTTTTTGAGTTTGCTCAGTACTTGTTTTCGTGTTTGTCGTTTTGACTGGTAATCTCTCTCCTCTCTCTCTCTCTCTCTCTCTCTCTCTCTCTCTCTCTCTCTCTCTCTCTCTCTCTCTCTCTCTCTCATTTAGTGTAAATTTTGCTGAGAATTACTTGAAAAGATGATAGGTATTTTTCATAATTGTTTTTTTTTCTTTTATTCAGTTCATTTCGTTTCTTTGGATCTTTGGTAAATGGCTCTAATAGTCTGCTTATTTATTGTTGTCTTTTCTTATAGTTTTTTCTGGTGGAAAACATTACCGATAGCATTTTCTTTGTCAAAATTGGAAACACTATTTCTTGTAAGTCACTTTATGTTAGGGGTTTTTTATGTTGTTTTATCTAATCTTGTGTTAAGATGTCGAAAATCATCCTTGGCTAAAAAGAAAAAAAAAAAAAAACAGATGGACTTAGAGTAGAGCATCTAAACATTCATCACATGATAAACAAGTTAACAGTTATATCATCAATTTTGATAAATTCAGGACAGAGTTTTCACATATTTGGATTCTCAGAAACTTATCTGTCAAAAAATAAAAAATAAAAAATAAAAAAATTTCCCTGGTTATCATGTAGCTGGTAATGATCCAGTACAAGACAGAGAAACCGTTTTTTTTATTCACCAATCACTGCGATTCAAAAAGAATAGATACAAAATATGCTGCAGAAGTTATCTTTATAGAAATTCAAATAAGATATAACGAACCTTTTCTCTTATAAATGCATTTTATAGGCCCATAGGAATTCCGCGGAAAGAAGCGAGTGGGTCGATCGTTTATTTCAAAGATGGACCGCAAGTACGATCAGTCTATAAATGTTATCGTGTTAGGTGATTCGATATAGATTTTTTTTTTTAAAGAGAACTGTGACTGGAACTTCACACGTAAATCCTACGTTTTAACACAGCTGATGCAATCACAAAGGCGGTAACTACTTCTTCTAAAACACTGATTGCTTACTTATATGTCACTGATCCTAAAGTTTTCATTGGAACAACTACTGTTCCTGAGTGCGGTTGTAGTGATTATTTTCCAGTTTGTTTTACATGGTCGGAAAAGGGGTGGAAAAAAATTCCAAAATTGAAACGATTTTTTTAATTTAATCTCAAAACTTGATGGTGAACAATTTTTTTCTGATCTTCAGCTTTCACCTTTCAATAGTGTCTACCAATGTAACAGCTCCAGATCCTGATTTATAATGAAGTTTGGTACAGCATCTTCTATAAAGTATTCAAGAAAAACCAATAAGGTAGCCGCATTCCGACTTCAGGTATGATCTCTAAACACGACACCAATGTGCAGATTTTTTTTTCTAATTTGATCATTCGTCCCTCTTGGCATGTGAGGACCTCTTCCGAAAAAGCAGAACGGATTTTATTATGTGTACAAGATGTTCCGCGTGTGTTCGCACGCGGGACCTCGGCTTATAGTCTCATCCGAAGAACTTTTGGAGGAGTGGAGTCAGTACTGACGTTAACTCCAGGGGAAATCCCTTTGAACGGGTGTCTCGGTGGTGGCTGTTATACCTGTTTAAAAAAAAAAAAAAAAAAAAGTACCAGTGCAGACTTAAATCTACCAGCAAAATCATATTTTCTGCCATTGTTCAATGTATAAATAAGCTCTAGATCCCAACGTGAAAACGTTTGTAAAGCCATTTTTTCTTGTTCATAAACAGAACTT
>CM060324.1:34208642-34238642 GCA_030674155.1 Stramonita haemastoma
TGTGTGTGTGTGTGTGTGTGTGTGTGTGTGTGTGTGTGTGTGCGCGCGCGCGCGCGCGTGACACACAATCAGGGAACAAGGTCATAGACTATGGGGACCTCAACCTGGAGTTGTTGAAGGACGACGAGCCTTGGAACAACGTCAAGAACCCTCGTACTGTCGGCTACATCAACAAACAGGTACCCATATACACTACTTTCAATTCGGCTTAAAGGGGAGTTTTGTGTGTCTTTTTTTATTATTTTTTTTTATAATTTATTTATTTATCTATCTTTTTTTTTTTCTTTTATGTCGAAGATAATGGAGAAAGCACTCGTGTGCTTTTTTTTTTTTTTTACATCCAGTCCCCGTGTGTATGTAGCTCTGTAAATGTTGCCCTCTGTTCCCAGTTTTAACTACGTCATGCTGTGTGTAAGGACAAGAGAACTCCGTGGTCAGAGCACTTGCTCTCCCCAAGCTAATGTTATGCTTTGTGTATGGACACTCAGTGCTTAGAGCACTCGCCTAAAACAAATAAACAACAACAACAAAACTCGCAGACAAATGAACAGGCTCTGACCACCGACAACACTCCCATCTCTTCAAACTTTAAAATTCTGTAGAAAAAAGCACCTCTGATAGGGAGACAAATACAGTTGCAGACTGGAAAAAGAAAACAAAAACGGGTAGGCGCTGCACTTGTCGTGGCGACGCGCTCTCACCCCCGTGTAGGGCAGCCCGAATTTCACGCAGAGAAATCTGCTGTGACACAAAGTAGTATAAAATATAATAAAACAATGATGATCGATCACGACAGGTGGCCGATTGGGTAGCCAAGATACCGCGGGAAAAAGAAAAAGAAGACAAAAATGGGTAGGCGCTGCACTTGCGGTTACACGCTCTCCTCTCCCCCCCCCCCCCCCCCCCGGCCCCCCACCCCCCCTCCCGGGAAGGGCAGCCCGAATTCCACGCAGAGAAATCTGCTGTGACCTAAAGTGGTATAAAATAAAAAATAAAAAAACAAACAAAACGATGCTAATCGATCACGACAGGTGGCCGACTGGGTAGCCAAGATAACGCGGGGCAGCGAGCAGGTGGCGCTGACCCTTGGCGGCGACCACAGCATCGCCATAGGCTCCATCTACGGCCACTGCCAGTCGCTGTCGGACATGGTGCTGGTGTGGGTGGACGCTCACGCCGACATCAACACCCCCTTGTCCTCCCCTAGCGGCAACCTGCACGGCATGCCCCTCAGCTTCGTGCTGAAGGAGATGAAGAAGTACGCCCCGGCCTTGCCTGGCTTTGAATGGTGCAAACCTTGGTAGGTATGCGTGTGTGGGGGAGGGGGAGGGGAGGGGTGTTTTGGGGGTGGGTCAGGGTGGGTGGGTAGGTTGGTGGGTGGGTGGGTGTGGTGTGGGGGGCGTGTGTGTGTGTGTGTGTGTGTGTGTGTAGGAGGGGAGGTGTGGGTGGGTGAGTGGGTTGGTGGGGGGGGGGCGTGTGAAGATGGATGGGTGGGAGTGGGGGGCGTGTGTGTGTCTGTGTTCTTCAATGAAAGGTCTGTTCACTTTTTAAGTGATATAAAACAACCACAACAATAAGCAAAAATAATGGTATGTGTTGGTGCTAGTGTGGGTGTGCGTTTGTTTGTTTGTGTGTGTGCGTGTTTGTGTGTGCGTGCGTGCGTGCGTATGTGCGAGCGTGGGTTCGTGCGTGTGAGTGTGCGTGCATGCGCGCGTGTGTGTGTGTCCATATTAAGGTCAGTTCGTATGAGTAATATTAGACCAAAAGAAACCAAAAAAATATTTTTTGTGTGAGAGAGAGAGAGAGAGAGAGAGAGAGAGAGAGAGAGAGAGAGAGAGAGAGAGAGAGAGAGAGAGAAGTGCGCACACTGTTGCTTGTTGCAGGTTTGGTATATGCGTGCAGTTTTTTGTCACTCGTGAGATTAAACCTGGTCTAAATAGAGGTGTGGGGGTGACTTTTGACAGTGATGGTGTAGGTTCTGTGTCTGCGGTTTGTTCTATACAGACCTTACCTATAAATTATGGGAGTGCGAGGAGTATTGTTGGCAAAGAAATGGTACCTAACACACACCTGATATCTGCGATAATAGGGCTGTCTGTATTATCTGGTCAAGAGATCTGCTCTGTACAGATCTTATTGTGTTGTGTTGTACTGTACTGTATGTATTGCCTTGTATGATATTGTATTATATAATAGTTGCAGTCACAGCAGAGATTTCACAGCTTGAAATTCAGCCTGCTGTCCCCTGGGAAGTTTGCATCGCCACAAGATCGGAGATCCAGCCTTCTGTTTTTTTCTTCTTCTTTTTCCTGTGTGTACGAATATTTTGTTTTCCAGTTAAAGAGTGGCACATTGTCTACAGAATTTTTCTTTTTTGGCAGGAAAAACTCTTTTGTTGTCACTGGTTCTTTTTCAGATGTGTGTTGCACATGGGACCTCGGCTTCTCCTCTCATCCAAAAAGACTAGCATCCAAACCACTAGTCAGATTCTATTACAGGAATGAGGAAAAAATTCGAGTTTCAACAGGGATCAAACCCACGATTATTGTCTTTATGGACGGGCGGTTTTACCTGTAGACCCCTGATCCAGGTTTGTTAACGTGTGACTGGCAGAGGCATGGTATGTAATGGGGTATTGGAAATGACGATAGTGTGTGTGTGTGTGTGTGTGTGTGTTTTGTGTGTGTGTGTGTGTGTGTGTGTGTGTGTGCAGTTTGTCAGCCAGAGACCTTGTCTACGTAGGGTTGCGAGACGTGGACGAAGCGGAAAGGTAAGCAGCAGTACAGGGTCAGAGCGATTCTGTCCAGTTGCCTCTGTGTGTGTGTGTGTGTGTGTGCGTGCGTGCGTGCGTGCGTGCGTGCGTGCATGCGTACCTGTTGTGCGTACGCGCGTACAAGGTCTATCATCACCGAACAGCAAATAAAAACACATCTCAACCACAGCCCCCTACATCCTACACATCCCGTTCCTTCAACGACCGCACAGATTATAGAACACTTTCACTTATTGATTTTAGATTAACCCAGTTAAAGATAAATGGCTAGGAAAGCTGTTTGGTTTGGATGAGTGTCGTAATACTCTTGCAAAATGTTCATGATGGAGGAAGGTATGACTGATGGTAAGTTTGAACTGTGATCGTTGCTTGCAGAGCCTTTATATCGCAGTGTGGAATCACCTGCTTCTCCATGCAGGAGATAGACAGATACGGAATCAACGAGGTCATGGATCGAGCCTTGAAAGCTGTAGACCCCAGGTATGGGAGTTATTTATTTATTTATTTATTTATTTATTCTTTTATATCGAGGATAACAGAATAAGCAATCATGTGCTTTTTTTCATCCGGTCCCCGTGTGTATGCAGTTTTGTAAATATTGTCATCTGTTCCCACCGGCACACGATGGCCTACTCTTACGAAAAGCGGAACAGGATTTAACGTGTGCGCAAGATGTTCTGCGTGCGTTCGCACACGGGGCCTCGGTTTAAAGTCTCATCCGAAGGACTTTTTGGGGAGAGTGGAGTCGGCACTGATGTTAACTCCAGGAAGAAAATTTCCTCGACCGGACTCGGACCTGGGTCTTCAAATTGCCAATTGGAGTGAGCGAATGAGAGAGACACAGAGAGAGAGAGAGAGAGAGAGAGAGAGAGAGAGAGAGAAGAGAGAGAGAGAGAGAGAGAGAGAGAGAGTGTGTGTGTGTGTGTGTGTGTGTGTGTGTGTGTGTGTGTGTGTGCGTGCGTGGGTGCGTGCGTGCGTGTGTGTGTGTGTGTGTGTGCGTGTACATAATTATTAGGGCACGTGTATGTTCATGTGGGTGTTATTGTGTTCTCTCGAGAGAGAGGGAGAGAGAGAGAGAGAGAGAGAGAGAGAGAGAGAGAGAGAGAGAGAGAGACATGTACACTATATGCCACATGGATTATTACAAATTTATCACGTGTTAGCGGTGCAAAATTTCAAAAGTCATGAAAAAAATGAAGAAGAGACATTGCTTTGTTGCAGACAAGTTTGTTGTGAGATGTATGTTTTGAATCTGTACAGTTTTGCAGAGGAAATTTGTCCCCCTTACCAATTTCCATTGTAAGGGCTAATCAGAACTGATATACATTTAAAAAAAAAAAAAAAAAAAAAGGGATCTGAATCTATCCGGTAGCAATGTTATGGAATCCATGACATGATGACTATTTGGGCTGTTGTTAATTAACTTTTCAGAATATGACATTTTGTGTTTTGTGCCCAGTCCCCCTCCCACTGTCCCCTTGTCAATGGGCATATTGCCTGAGACAATAAACTATTGTCATTGTCATTCTCTCTCTCTCTCTCTCTCTCTCTCTCTCTCTCTCTCTCTCTCTCTCTCTCTCTCTCTCCTCTCTCTCTCTCTCTCTCTCTCTCTCTGTGGCACTTTTTTTATACACACGGACATCACTCAACAAGACATCAGTCACAATACATAATGTGATTACAGTGGCAGACGTCCCATCCACCTCAGCTTTGACGTGGATGCTATGGATCCTGAATTTGCTCCATCCACTGGCACCCCGGGTAAGTTCAACACCCCGGGTAAGTTCAATACCCCGGGTAAGTTCAACTACACCCCGGGTAAGTTCAACACCCCGGGTAAGTTCAACATCCCGGGTAAGTCAACACCCGGTAAGTACAACATCCCGGGTAAGTTCAACATCCCGGGTAAGTTCAACACCCCGGGTAAGTTCAGGCAGCAGCCTGCGGAACATGCAGAAACCTCAGACCTAAGTAATTACAGACGATGCTTTGATCGTCTACGGATAACAGGTGGATCGGTAGTCAAGAGGTTACGTAACGCGCCTAGGTCCCCCCCCCCCCCCCCTTCCAAAATGCAAGTTCGATCCCTGTTTTACCTCGTGGGTATGCCTGGGTTCTGTCAGTATTTATAAATAGCATCTCCATCTTCTGGAAATTCTGTGCCAGGAATTCCCTCATTTCTATTCCTCTCTTTGGGTCTAGTTTTTTTTTCCTTTACTGTCTGTTACTTTCTTCTTGTTTATTTTCTGCCTTCTTGGTCCTTTCTCCGACCTGTTGTTTTTTTTCCAGAAAGACTTTAAAGATAACAATGTTCTCCCACGCTGAAGTCGGATGCGCTGGGCCTGACTTTTCAGGCGCTTAACGGCAGTGTAATGCATTTTTGCTCGTATAACTGACAACAATAGTTGCTGTCTGAGCGTTCGAAGAAGAAGAAGATACCTGTTTGTACCTCATTTTTTTCACCTTGATTGATTATACAGTCAGTGCATGTAAAAGAATTGGTGGAAAAGAGAAATGATGCCATGAAAAGATTATGCGGTGCTTACATGTGAGGTTTACAATGAGGTATCGAAAGCTGGATAAGGTGCCCAGCTTAGATGTATAGGGCTAGCACTGAGCAAAGCTGTTGCGTGTACTAATGAGCACCGTTTATAAACTGATGTAGACTTAGTGTATGTATTCTCCAATATGCCTTGTCCGTTTTTTGATGGGGGAGGAGGGGGGGGGGGGGGGGGGGGTTCACGCAGACAAATGCATGTTCGTGTGTGCATGCGTGTGGGACTTGACAACTCCATTAAACAAAAATGTTGTGACCTCCATATAAGTACATGTTAATATCAAAGCAATAAAGTGTATATGCAAGATCCGGAGATAAAAAAAAAATTGCTTCGTGATGGTCATAGAAGATTTCTGTTTCGTTGAACAGTACCAGGAGGTCTGACACGACGGGAAATGCTCTACATCGCCGAGGAAATATCCAAGACTGGTGAGAATGCTAGCTCTGCCGTGGGGATGCTGGGGGCTTGTCAGTATAGGCCCTAAATCTTAATAGCATCCCTACCTTCTGAATATCCTCTGCTAGGAATTCCCTCTTTTCTATTCCTTCTTTGTTTCTTTCTGCCTTGTTCCTTGTCTTGCTGCCACTTCCTTCTTGTCTTTTTTTTTTTTTTTTTTGCCTTTAACCATTCGCCTGCTCTTTTTATTATTTTTGTTTTAAGACTGGAAAGACAGTTCTTTTCCACGCCGAAGTCGGATGCGCTGGGCGCCTGACTTGTCAGGCGTTTAACGACAGCTCAACGGATTTCTGCTCATATAACAGACAACAATAGTTGTTGTCTGAGCGTCCGACGAAGAAGAAGAAGAAGGAAACGGATTGTTTCTGTTATTTCAGTCATGTTTTCAGATATCGCCTCGTCTTTTGCAGTTGCAAATGTTGCAAGTTATTTGATTTTATGACACTATCTGTTATGTATGTTTTTTCAAGCGCGGAAAGCTGTCGTTTTGTCAGTAAACAACCCCCCAAAAAGACACAAGAAATAAGGGAAAAAAAGCAGAATAGGTTGCTTCAATAATGGTTTTAATATTGTTCAATTATTTACGCATATGCCTGCTTGTATGCACCACACAAACGCATGCATGCACGCACGCACACAAATACGGACACACACACACACACGCACCAGCACGCACGCACGCACGCACGCACGCACGCACGCACGCACACACACACACACACACGCACACACACACACACACTTCAATACACTAAAAGAAAAAAATGCATAAACTCTCCAAAACCCCCCATCAACACCAACACCCGTTCTCCCTCCCACCCTCCCCCCCCCCTCACCCCCTCACCCCTCCACTTTAACCCCTCTCCCTTCCCTTCCAGGTCGGCTATCGTGTATGGACGTGGTGGAGGTCAATCCTGCCCTGGGGTCAGAGGCTGACCGCAAGAGAACGGTGCGCTCCACGGTGGATGTAGTGGCTCACTTCTTCGGTCAGCGGAGGGAGGGCAACGTCTCTACCGGATTCCAGCTGCCTGTGGCCAGCAGCTAGACTACTGGACACCTTCCTGCCTGCCTGCCCCCCTGCCTGCCTGCCTGCCTGCTGGACTTCACTGATTATCGATTGATTGATGCTTGGGACTTTTAGGGGTGTTCGTGTATCCTCTGTACTAGGCCTTTCTGTGTGTGGTTCTGTGTGTGTAGTTTTTGGTTGGGTGGGTGTTTTGAGCTGGTTGTCTCTCTGTGTTTGCTTCTGTCCGTTTCAAAACTTTTACTGGGTTTTATGTATTCTTTTATTTATGTGCATGTTTATGCATGTATCCATTTATTTCGATATTCATTCGTTCATTTATTTATGTATGTATGATTACCACCAGCTGACCAAAGTGGTATGTTGATCTATCATGAGATGAGGGCTTTTATAGAATTTGACCATGAGGTTGGCTTGTTTTTGGTGGGGGTTTTTAAAGGTATGAGGACAGTTGTGACAGAACGTTGGTCATTGGCATAATTATCGTGACATCTTGATACAGCATCAACACAAAGCGTCTTACACGCACCAGCTGATAAAGAAACACTGTGACATTGTCAGCCCCGGACCCGACAGACACCTTCCAATTGTAGTAGTGCCAACACCTCTGACAAAAGTTTTACCTATACAAGGGTGGATATTGAGTATTTTTTCTGGTCCTGTCGTACATATAGTTGGACTGTGTTGATAAGAAACATTGGATAATGATGACGTCCAGCTGAATCCATTGTCGTAATCTTCATGACCGACTATGGCGCAGTTGTATAAATGAATGTACGATTTGTAGAGGGCATAAAAAATCTCCACACTCACAAGCCCAGAATTTTGTTTGTCATTTGATATTATACCACAGAGATAAAGGGGTTCAAGTTCAGTCCCCCATAGCAGTACATAACACACACTGAAACCAGAAAAAAGGTTGTTTTTGTAACACTGCTATCAATTGTAAATGTCTTGTATCTTATCCTTTGGGCATTGCATTTTGTATCCAAGACGGTGTTTATATACCAAGAAATGTTTATATGGTGATTTTTTAACAATCCGGCTTGAACAGTACCTTTAGAAGACCTGATTCATTTATCTGCTTTCTTTCCAGGCATGCTTTTTTATGGAATTTTATTAGAAGGTATGTTTCCAAGTGATTATTTTCTTGTGCATCTGGATATGGCTCTGTGGTGCGGTAACCAAACTTGATTGTTTCAGATGACAGTGTAGAGAAGCACAATGTGTGCGTGCACTTAAAAAAAACCTTAACCTTTTTTAACAGCTGAAATTGTAAAGATGGGCAGATGAATAGATAATTATCGAATTATCGGGGAAGACGGACAGGGGGGAGGGGGAGGAGAAGAGATGGAATGAAGGGGTAGTGATAGAAGAGGGTGTCAGAGGAAGAATGGAAAGTCAGTGCCCCAGATCCTACTGTTGATGATATGACAATCTCTCTCCCCAGCTGGTTTCAGTCACAGCTCGTGATTAAAAAGAAAAAAGAGCATGGAGCTGTACTGCCGTGATAATTGTATAGTATGCAACCACACGGCCACACGTATTTTCGGTGGACTGTTTTGGCAGTCTTAACGTTTTCTCACCTAGTCAACCGTATTTTAATTCCTTGCCTTAAGATCTTTGAAAATTGTGAGTCCAAAAATGATGTTAACACGTAAAAACAGTTTAATAGATGAGCTAAGCGTTTCCTTTTTAGTTTAGCACAGCAGTTGTGAAAATCGTTCTTTGAAATATGCACAGGAAATACATCCTTGTGCGCGTCTTATGATTGGGTGCTTGCGAATACGTAACTGAGAGTTTTAGACTGTATGGCCCAAGTATGGTTTTGTGTGATTGTGTTTTGCTTTGATTTTGCTTTGTTTTAAGCCCGGGGGCGGGTTGGTGGGCTTCTAGACAAAGAAATTGTGAGCATGTATGATAACTGTATGTTTTATGAATATTTTACTAGTACTATGAATTACATTATTTTATCATGGTCTATGATAAATAGATTTTTATCATTGAATACTCGCTGCAGTATCAACGCACTGCCGTTGGAAAAGCCATGAAGTCAGTCCTTCTGCCAGTATGTACAGGATCTGGTCCCTTTGTCAGTTTGGTGGGCTCATGCTATGATACAATTGTGTCTTGCACCTGCTATTTATGTTATAAGCGGACACGCGTGGCAGATGATGAGAAGTGTATATGGAATGTTCCACATGCGTTGACGCCCCCTTTAGAACAATGAAACTGAAAATTTCTTCTACTTCTTCGGCGAACGCTCCGACAACAACTATTGTTGTCTGTCATAATTATGAGTGACAATAGGTTGCGATGCTGATTAAACACCTGGCCAGTCAGGCCCAGCGCATCCGACCTCGGCATGCGAGAGAATCGTTATCTCAAAAAGTCTGAACCTCAGGTAGGATCTGTACCTTGGCTAGATCTCCAAGGTGAGCTTTTGAATGTGCGACCAAGTTTCCCCACCATCAACGCGGCCGCATTCCGATTTCGGGGATGATCTCTAAACATGACACCAGTGTACACGCGGTCTATTTGCACGCAATGGCCTACTTTTTCGAAAGGCAGAAAGAGCTTTAATGTATGCATGCGCAAGATGTTCTGAGGGGGGTTGCACACGGAACCTCATCCGAAGGTCAGTTTTAATGTTAACTCCAGAGGCCGGGGAAAATCCCCTTGAACCAATCTCTCGGATGTGGCTCGACCTGGGCAATCAGATCACGAGCTCAACGCTCTAAACACTAGGCTATCCCGCCCCCATTACTTTATTGTCAGTAGTGGTAGTGTCATTATTATTATCATTCTTATTACGCTGTTGTTCTCGGTATTGCGGCTGTTATTATTATTCTTTCTTATCATCAATATTATTGCTACATCATTTTGAACGGTGCGTGAAAGGCCAGTGAAGTTACCCTCTGTTATGCATACACAGGATTCTTTTCGTCCGCTTGTACATACTATTTTTTGTATCATTAAAATCAGACATCTTTTGAAAACAATTTTGTGTGCATGTGTGTCTGTGTTTGTGTGTGTGCGTGCGTGTGTGTGTGTGTGTGTGTGTGTGTGTGTGTGTGTGTGTGTGTGTGCGTGCGTGTGTGCGCGCGTGGGGGGGGGGGGGTGCGCGCGCGCGCGCGCGTGTGTGCATCTTTGTCTTCTTCTTCTTCTTCTTCTTCTTCTTCTTCTTCTTATTCTTTTTCTTTTTCTCTCATCCATCCTTCTCCCTTCTCCTTTGTTCCCTGGCCATGCTAAATTTTCAATCCAGTCCGGATGGCGAGTCTGCAGTCTGCCACAGTGACCTTGCCGGTCCCCATAGTTTTTCTTGGAGGTCAGTCGAGCAGGGCCATATCTGGTGTCCCCGAGCTTTGAATGAAGATGGGGCAAGGCTGCAGGCTGTGGAGAGGGGCGGGGGTGCTGTGCCATAGGGGCATTGGTCAGAGTGGGATATTTTCAGGTAATGGAAGAGAAGCTGGCTATATACCCTATTCGCTGTTTAAAAATGATAAACAAACACACACATGCACGCACGCGCGCGCGCGCGCACACACACAACACACACAACCGCACGCACGCACGCGCGCGGCGCAAACACACACACACACACACACACACACACACACACACACACACACACACACACACACACACGTTTACAAGTAGAAGATTATAAAGTTTCATTCTTTCATTTGTCCACTCATTCGTTCGTTTATTCGTTCGTTCGATCCTTCATTTGTTCGTACATTCGTTCTGTATAGGCTCTACCAGTGCAAAGACCTTTTTCTTTGTTGATTTCATTTTACTGTATTACCCTTCTGTCTTCTTATTTCCTTTATCATCAGCACCATCATCACCATCATCATCACCTTCTTCCTCCTCATCCTTGTCATCATCATCATTATCGTCGTCGTCGTCATTGTTGCTGTGATCATCATATCATAATTAATAATATTATACAATTTTCTGCTTCTCAGCATGTCAATATTGTGTATGTAGTGTATGAGGTATATTCCGCTTACAAGACCACCATATACCTTGAAATACCAAAACGTTAAGTTTGTCGCCAAAAAGGCATCCGTGGGTTATGCTATTTTGATACACACTCACTTGCGTGGTACGCAGGCATGCGCGCGCGCGCGTGCATACACACACACACACGTGCGCGCGCGCGCACAAAATTTATAACATATCACAGGATATAAAACTAATTGGACAAAAAGTGATGAACACACCCTCTTCCACACCCCACCACCCAGAGGAAGACAGACAGACAGACAGAAAGACAGACAGACAGGCGGGCAAGCAGATAGACAGACAGACAGAGGCAAACAGAGACGGATGGAGGGGGAGACATAGAGCTTAAACAACACAACCACAAGTTTTTTTTTCCTTAAAGAGTCAAGTCAAGTCAAAAACACTTTAATCATCCCTGAAGGGCAATTACAATACTGACAGGCATATTGATACGAATCATAATCAAAAGATACAAGATAGCTACATTTCATATTTGTTCAAACATACCTTATAAAAAAATATCACAAAACACACTCGTAGGCGGCGCGTATGCTCATACCCCCCCCCCCCCCCCCCCCCCCCCACACACACACACACACCCACACATTCACACTCACACGCACATAGGGCCTACACACCACCAATATATGGACACAGTTTAATTAAAAGCATTGACTAGAAAACACATAACCACTATTATTTACGCATGTTGTACGCACGCACTCACACACGCCCATATACATGCACACACGTTAGCATACACACAAACACGCCCCCCTCCCCCCACACACACCCTCTCTCTCTCCCTCTCTCTCACACAGACACACAGACACACAGACACACAGACACACAGACACACACACCACACACACACACACACACACACACACACACACACACACACACACACACACACACACCACACACACACACACACACACACACACACCAATAAATGCAATGTTTTAAAACCATTGGTTAGAAGACATGAATTTATAAACAATTTTTTAAAAATCAATAATGCCAAAAATATGGCATACTTATTCTATGAGTACATGTGCATCAGAGAAGTGGGTAGTCAGTGTTATTGTGAGTTTAGAACTAATATAATAAAGAATCTACGAACATAGCCTTACATATGACCATGTACGTGCACATATCCTTACTCACCCCTCCCGTCCTTCGCCCCCCCCCCCCTTCTAAATACACACACACACACACACACACACACACACACACACACACACACACACACACACACACACACACACACACACACACACACACACACACACACACACACCACAACACCATCATTATCAATCAAGAATCTTCTGCTTGCAAAAGTTAAGGAACAGGCCTATTGGTATTAACTTATTGAGCCTCAGCTTTACAAATGTACTACCACTGTTGCATTGCTCACTTGCTCATTTAGCGGTGGTATGGAAGTTTTGGTGTGCCAAACAATCGTCTCTTGAGTAATTGTGAGTGTGTGAAGTAAAGTTGTGGGTAAAAGAGAGACTAGTGTGCAGGAGGTGTATAACAGAACAATGCTGCAAAAATCCAGAGAAATGATAAACGATGGCAGCCACGTTTTGGCAAAACACTATGAACTCTTATCTATTTGAAGATGCTATGGGACATTGAGAGCAAATTCAAAAGCTCACTATATATATTATTCATTAGTTATCTATTTATTATTTTATATCGAGGGCAATGGAATAAGCACACACGTGCTTTCTCTGTTACATCTTTTTATTCTTTTATATCGAGGATAATGGGATAAGCACTCATGTGCTTTTTTCCATCCAGTCCCCGTGTGTATGCAGTTGTGTAAATATTGTCATCTGTTCCCACCGGCACACAATGGCCTACTCTTACGAAAAGCGGAACATGATTTAACGTGTGCACAAGATGTTCTGCGAACGTTCGCACACGGGGCCTCGGTTTACAGTCTCATCCAAAAATTTTGGGAGAGTGGAGTCAGCACTGATGTTAACTCCAGGGGAAAAATCCCCTCCAACGGGAATCACTCAGGTCGTCAAATTGCGAGCGCAATGTTCTGACCACTAGGCTATCCCATTTCCCATATCAGTGTGTGTGTGTGTGTGTGTGTTGTGTGTGTGTGTGTGTGTGTGTGTGTGTGTGTGTGTGTGTGTGTGTGTGTGTGTGTGTGTGTGTGTGTGGTGCGTGCGCGCGGCGCGCGTGCGTGTGTGTGTGTGTGTGTGTGTGTGTGTGTGTGTGTGTGTGTGTTGTGTGTGTGTGTGTTGTGTTAGTGTAGTGTTAGTGTGTGTTGTGTGTTTAGTGTTAGTGTTAGTGTTAGTGTTAGTGTTAGTGTGTGTGTGTGTGTGTGTGTGTGTGTGTGTGTGTGTGTGTGTGTGTGTGTGTGTGCGTGCGTGCGCGCGCGGCGCGTGCGTGCGTGTGTGTCAAGTCAAGTCAAGTCAAGTCAAGTCAAGTCAAAATGATCTTTATTGAGGGTAAAAGATGAAGTTTACACAACTTTTTTTCATCCTGCCCTCACGTTGTGTGTGTGTGTGTGTGTGTGTGTGTGTGTGTGTGGTGTGTGTGGTGTGTGTGTGTGTGTGTGTGTGTGTGTGTGTGTGTGTGTGTGTGTTGTGTGTGTGTGTGTGTGTGTGTGTGAATGTAGTCAACCCGTTTGCCAAGGGTCAGTTTCCTATCTAGAGTAGTGCATCTGAGATATTCTCCCACCCTCTCCATCCCTTTTGATTTTTAAAAGCAATATTGCATAGCAGTAACACGAGGAATGTTGACTGTAAATGTAGCAATTCAAGTGTCTTTCACACAAGCTAGTCCTTCTGAGTCTACTGTTAGGCTATGTTAACTTCACCTCACTATTAATTTCACTGATGTGTCTCAGGCTAAAATTGTTTTGAAAGTACTGTAGTAAAAAGATATCAAAATAAGGACAGGCAAACCGTTTTCTTTTTTCAATGCTAAGTGAAGAAAGTAAAAGTACACTACTAATAATGTAAAGATTCATCAGTAACCATAAATATCAAAAGATTTATTATATATTGGCTTATCTATAATTATCGGTTAAGCAAGTTTTGAAAACTCGTTTCAACCGAGATATCACGTCGGCCATCTTTGATTCTGGAATAGTCTGGAGCCGGCGCATGTGACGACGGCCTGGTAAAAAGCAAATCCACCGTCATCGTCTAAATCAGCGTGTGTCTAAAAGTTTTGATCGGTGATTTGAGCACATAAAACTTCAATATGTCAGTTAAGGTGGCCCCGGTGGAGGTAGTAAAAGCAATTCGGAGTTTAAAGACAAAGATAAGCCCACCCAGATACGTTTCAGCAACATCACTGCTGCGAAAGGTAAGGCTTGTTAGAATCGAGTTATTTGTAATCATAATGACAAATTTGTCACTGTTAGTGCTGAAATTTGTGAGATATAAGCACACGATGTGTGTCTGCCTCCTTTAAATTGCTGACTAATTCTTAAGTACGTGATTTGTGAAAAATTACCCTTATAGTTCGATCGTTTCCATGGTAAACAACCTTGTGAAGTAATGACCTAGATCTATCTAGACATTCCTTTTCATCTGGTGTAGCTAAAGATTTTACAGTGTAACCAAGACTGACTCATACAGTCATGTGTTATTTTCACAGTTTGCAACGGGTTTATTACAGTGTATCTAAAGAACTGTAGAAGAGATAACTTTGTCAGTTATATTTTGACAAATGCTGAAAGTATGCAGTCACTGAGTCAGTGATATGCCATGGTCTTGAGCCACTAATGGGGTAGGCCTTATAAGTTATTGCATCCATCTATAGACCAGTGTGATCACAGCACTGGGAGGAAAGAAAATCAGTGTGTGGGAATGGTGAAGCCTGAAGGGGTAGTTGTGTGGTACATACAGTATCCTTACATCAGTACATGCAAGCATCCCCTGTGTGTGTGTGGGGGGGGGGGGGGGGGGCATGCTAACATAAACATGTGTATATGTCTTTTATGACTTTTCTTATGTTAACTGTTGCCGTGTTGGGTGTTCACACACACACACACACACACACACACACACACACACACACACACACACACACACACACAGAGGATTTGAGCCTCCTCTGAGACAGCCATCCCATCCCCCATCCTTAATTTTCAAAGTTTGGCAGGTTTATTAACCAAACAAATGCCTATCAAATGCAGCACATCTTGCACACATGTTGAAACCTCTTCCACCTTTCAGAAGAGAAGGCTATTGTGTGCCAGTGGGAATGGATGACAAAATTTTATGACATACACATGGGACTGGAATGAGGGGGAAAAATTACCATAGGAGTGTGCTTGTTTTTACCCTCGAAATAAAAGAATCCGAATTTGAACAAACACACAAGTATGCATGCAAACACATGTATGTGCACACAGTACACACGAAGGGTTAATGATATATTGGATGGATCTAGAAGGAAATGTCAGAACTAGAGTATACGTGTTTTTGATCACACGTGCGCGCAACGCAGCGCACACGCACGCGCACACACTCACACACACACACACACACACACACACACACACCACACACACACACACACACACACACACACACACACACACACATATTGTGGCGATGCTGGGGGCTGTCAGTATATGATCTATACAAATCTTATTTTGTAATTGTTATACTCCAGGTGATGAGGGTTATCAGCAGTGATTGAAACCTGTGCTCTGGGTTCACTCTCACTCAGTCTCATCTCAAGATGAGGAAAAAATTTACACTTTGCTGCATGAACCACTGGTCTGAATTAAGATTTCTTCTCTTAGGCAGCATTGTCAATTGGAATGTACCTAGGATTGTTCATGCTGGCACACGTCAGTGGACTGGAGTGTGTGCATGGACTCATAACTCAGTTCAGTACAGTAGGTTGACTCTACATTATATCACTATCAGGCAACATGTTTAAGGTAAACATAATCTTATTGTGAATGATTTACATGCTTGGAATTAAAAACACTGGTCTGACAGACTGAAGGAGGGACTTGCTTGACCTTTAATTCATGTGGGTAATTCACCAGTTTCATGTTCTGGTTGGTTGGTGATAAATTGATTTAGTGGTTGGTGGATATTCTTAAGATTAAGAGGTTTTGAATAATGACAGTGACTCTTGATTGGGTTTTTGTGTGTGTGTGTGTTTACAGCTGTTGCTGATGCTATCAGGACATCTCTTGGGCCTAGAGGCATGGACAAGATGGTAATTAGCTTTCAGCTTTTGAACACAAAATATAGTGTGCATGTGTATTGTACATGTATGAGTATATGTTATATGTGTTGAAAGTATTCATGAATGCAGATCATCTACTGGCTTATAGACAGCCTTGAATCACAGTAGAATTAACCCTTACGCTGCTATCATATTTTGCTCAGGCACATGCTGGATAAAACAGAGAGAGCGTTGAATCATGACAAACAGCGGTCGTCAACTAAGCATTGCTGGCGGCGGTTTCTATGACAAATACTGTTCGTCATCAGCGCAGTAAAGAGGTTAAGAGAAAAAGATACTGTGTCACATAGCAACTGTCATGCATGTAAATTGTCTCCAGATGGGCATATGTTTTCAACTGAACACTGATGAAGTAACCATCAGGAGTGATGTAAGGTAGAATATATGTTTGACTGGGACACGTATATTTGTATGGTCAATTGGTATTAGTAATCAAAAGGTAATGCTGTGCAAACTTGTGTTCAGATGTTTAACCTCCCCAAAAATACTGAATGAAAAAAAAATCTTCAAAGTGTTAAAAGTCGGTGCATGTCATAGCAATGAAAAAAGTTTATAACTTTCTCTGAATTTTTCAGGGAGACATGAAGTATGCGTTTTCCTCTATCTGAACTTGTATTTCATCAGCATGTTTTTGCTTAAAATTTTTTTTTTTAATGTTTTAAGTTTTGGAAAACACTGTGCCAATTGATGACATAGATAGTAGACTTCAATTAACATGACTTCTTAAGGTTTTAAAAAAAAATATCCCTATTGATGTGCAGATCCAGGCCGCCAATGGAGATGTCACAATCACCAATGATGGAGCAACAATTCTCAAACAAATGCAGGTTCTACACCCTGCTGCTAAAATGGTATGAACTCTCTCTCTCTCTCTCTCTCTCTCTCTCTCTCTCTCTCTCTCTCTCTCTCTTCTCTCTCTCTCTCTCTCTCCTCTCCTCTCTCTCTCTCTCTCTCTCCTCTCTCTCTCTCTCTCTCTCTCAATTTACCGCAGTATCTGGGTCTTTTGAAAGTATTTTAATCATATGGGAGAAGACTCAAAAAGTTTTTATTTTTGATCATATCAAAAAAAAAAAATGACTGCTTAGAATTTGAACTGCAGTTTATGGAATTTGTCAGTTGATCTAAAATTGTAATAGTGGCATGGATGGAAAACAAGTAATATATATTATATACATATGCAAGTGTGCCCTTTGCAAAAAAAAAAAAAAAAAAAAAAAGCAACACCCCCCCCCCCCCCCTCACTGAATCAGATTGAGGTGCTATTGATTGACTAGGCCTGGCACTATGAAATAATTTCCTAGAAACTGACAGTAAGAACAAATATGCACTATTTAAATATTAAGTGTACTGTCACCTGCTGTGCACCATTGTTAACCTCGGCACAAACCTGGTTTTTGCAGGTTTTTTTGTTTTTGTTTTTTGGTTGTTTTTTTTAACCCTCTTGCATTCGGACTCTCTGAACACAAACTGCCCCTAGATTTCGCATTCCTTCACGAAATCAGGCCAGGCACACATGCTGGCCTTTCCTCCTTCTGAGTACATACCAGCAGCTATAATTACTTCCAGACGCTCTACAGGGTTTCTTCTTGTAGCCTGATTGAGGTTTAACATGGGACTAAGAGGGTTAAAGCATAACTACATCTTTGGGGCTATACTCAGAATGGCAAGTACCATAGAGGTATTTTACCATTTCAAGAGAACTCGAAAAGGAGTGGCAAGGCTGTGAAGGTGTTGTGTTGTTATCGTGCAGTTGGTGGAGCTGTCCAAGGCTCAGGACATAGAAGCTGGAGATGGCACAACATCTGTGGTGGTCCTGGCAGGGAGTCTGTTGGATGCCAGTGCAAAACTGCTGTCTAAAGGTGAACTTTGCACTTTGATTTGGTTTTCCAGTCTCTGATAACATAGTAATGTAAATTTATGAGTGTAGACATTCCATAAATAGATTTTTTGAATTTCGTATAATGTATCATGGGTCAAAGCATTTTTAAAGTGCAGGTGGGGTTTTTTGTTGTTGTTTTTTTAAAAATTGTTTTCATGTTTACAGTCAGTAGTTGCTTGGAAGAAAGGGTGGTTTGTTAAAATTGTTTCAGTATCATACTTTGTGAATGTAATAAAAGATCAAAAGGGTTTCTAACGACCTTGATCATGTTTTGGTTGTTCCACTTGTTCGTACACATAGAAATCATATATAATTCTGAACAAGCAACAAAATCTTTTTGTTCCTTGGCTAGAGCTTGGAGTTTGGCCAATAGTGAGATTCTGTGTATGTGACTGTCTTTACCCACCATTATAGTAGTCTTATTCTGACTTCAGGGAATCATTTTGAATGTGTAACTTTTTCTGGACTTTTCTACAAGCAGGTGGTTTCATTCAAAGTGGTGGTCAGGATATATTCAGTTTTGCATCTTTTGACCTACACTTCTTAGACGTAATCTTTTTTTTTTTGGGGGGGGGGGGGGGGGGGTCTTGTTTTGAAGTTACCATATTCTCATGGCTTAGTCACTGTTGTGAAAGGGGTTTTTTTGACTAAAGAGCATGTTAAATGCAAGGGAAAACCAACTGCCTTCTTTACTTGATGTTGAGATGAAAGTTGGTGCAGTTGCCCACTGTAGATTGAACGAGACTATTTTCTGTTAACAGATAGTTCAGGTAGTCTGTGTTTCCATATGATGATCTCACAGACCTGTACTGACATCTGTATGACAGACAAAATCGGCTTTTCTGAAGGAGATGGGGAAAAAGTCCATGGTGGTCTGATTCTAGTGAAGACTTTCCAGTTTGTGGAAAGAGATTATCTTTTTCTTTTGTGTGTCTCCATATGATGATCTCACAGACCTGTACTGACATCTGTATGACAGACAAAAACAGGCTTTTCTGAAGGAGACGAAAAAAGTCCATGGTGGTCAATTTAACTGTATCATGATCAGTCGGGTTAATTGGAATGGATATGCAGTCAATTTAGATTGTCAGTATTTTTGCAAGTTTAGTTGTCATGATAGTTCTGTTAATAATAAAAACTTGGGCTTGTGTTTCTCACAGGTATCCATCCAACAATCATCTCTGAGGCATTCCAGAAAGCAGCTTCAAAATGTGTGGAGTTTCTGGACAGTATTGCAAAACCACTGACTCTTTCTGATAGAGACGCCCTTCTCAGCAGTGCTTCCACTTCACTCAACTCTAAGGTAAGGGTGATGCCAATATTATGGTCTTAGTTTTTCATTGTCTTGTTTGTATCAGTGAAAAGCTAGTTTTGTGTTCTCAATTTGTGGGTGTGTCTTTTTTTCAATGTATGTGTACCAGGGTTCGCGATAACCGGTAATTGTCGGTATTTTACCGATTGTAAACAGGGAATACCGGAAATTTTCAAAGCAGCCGGTACCGCATACCGATTCTGTTTGCCTGTGACCGATTAGATTTCCGTCTAAAAAAAAAAAGTCTGAAGTGACGTTTTCTGAGTCTATCATGCGCCTGTACTGTGCTTACGCACCTACCCCTTTCCACCCCCTTCCGACGAACTCTTATCTTTGGCGCCAGCCTCATTAGCCTAGCACGCAGAACAGCAAGCTTTACTGTGAAATAATAGAGCTTCGCGCTCTTCTCGGCATGAGAGTGGCTTCCATTCACAATGAGTAAATGGGGCCTAGATTGATTTATTCTTTATTCTTTTAATCTTTTATATTGAGGATAATGGAATAAGCACTCCTGTGCTTTTTTACATCCAGTCCCCGTGTGTATGCAGTTTTGTAAATGTCATCTGTTCCCACCGGCACACGATGGCCTACTCTTACGAAAAGTGAAAAGTCTTTGACTATGAATTTGCGCATTGCTTTGAGAGAGAAGAGTCGAAAACAAAATCTAAATTGAACGAAAGATCTAGATGCGCGATAAGCATAGAAACAAGAAAGAAGAATATAGGCCTAAGTCACACGAATGATTTGCAAAACAACAGACTGACACAGACAGTGGCACAGGCACTAGAAAAAAAATCCTATTTCCTGCGTGGCTTCGTGCCCAAGAAGCGAGTGGCAGCAGCACGGCAGTCAAAGTCTCTGAGAGATTTGCGTTCACTTTAGATTTAGTTTTGCTGCCGAACAACCCCCTCCCCCACCCCTTCACTACAGTACGTACCGGATTTTATTTTCTGGGGACCGATTTTGGGGGAGTTGGTCAAGATGTCTCTGAAATGGCAACTCGCAGTACCGGTTTTAAAAAATCCTAGCGCGAACCCTGTGTACATACGGGCATTTAATATGAGTTAAAACACTATGGCATTTCAGGGAAATAATTTTTCTTTAAAACCCCATATCTATTGTGGCAGAAGTTTTAGGATGTTCCGTTTTTATTTTGGGGAAGGGGGGTATCCAAGAGAACTTCCTGTTGGTGCGAAAACCATTTTTTTATCTTTTATTTTTTATAATTTAAACTAAAACATAAGTTACATCATATTTTAGGTTGTCTTGTTTTTTCTATTCCCGAAAGTGAGAGTTTCACTGTTGATACTTTTATCAAGTTGATTTCTTTGCTGGTATAGTGAAATATATGGAATATTCCATCCACTGCAATGTCTCCTTGGGAAATAACTCCAATGTCATTGACCCGTTTTTGTCAGGTGGTGTCCCAGTACTCTAGTTTGCTTGCTCCCATTGCTGTGGATGCTGTTCTCAAAGTCATCGACCCTTCCACAGCCACCAATGTGGATCTGAACGACATCAAGATCGTCAAGAAGTTGGGGTGAGACAGTCAGCTTGTAGAAAATGAAAATGAGTTGTATTTTGTCTGCTATTGTGTGAAAAGTGAAACTGTTTTAGAAGAAATGAATATATGTGCAATAATGATATTTCGAGCTATGTTACTGTGATGGTTGTATGATGGGAATCGGGACAGTGTCATAGCCTGCTTTTCACAATCAACTTTAGCACATATGACTTGCCTGTTCTTTTTTTCTTTTCTTTTTTTTTAAGTAAACACATCATAAAAATCCTGTAAACTTTGACACAACTTTACAGTTCATATGGGTCAATTTACTGCTTCCAGCAATAAAATTTTTATAGGGTGAATTTATTTTATTTTATTTTATTTTATACCACTTTATGTCACAGCAGATTTCTCTGCATGAAATTCAGGCTGTGCTCCCCAGGGAGAGTGTGTCGCCACAAGTGCAGCGCCTACCCATTATTATTTTTTCTTTTTCCTGTCTGCAGCTATATTTGTTTCCTTATCAGAGTGGCTTTTTCCAACAGAATTTTGCCAGGGACAACCCCCTTGTTGCCGTGGGTTCTTTTACGTGCACTAAATAATGATGTGTAACACATGAGACCTCGGTTTATCGTCTCATCCAAAAGACTAGCGCCCAGACCACCACTCATGGTCTAATGGATGGGGGGGGAGTTTGGGGCCCAAACGGGATTTGAACCACCACACACTCCAACCCAGACTTTTCGCTTTCTAGGCAGGCGCGTTACCTCTAGACCACCGATCCACCATGATAATGAATTATAATATGACAGGCAAAAAGAGGTATTGTTTACTATAGCTGTATCTTTGAGACGATAGTTCTTTCAGCCTTAACATGCGGTGTCATTTCTCATCTGGACTAGCATTAATTTTACGAAAAAGAAAGAAAAACAGGTGTCAGATATGATGTTCCTTTATAAATGGTGAACAAACTTTCATTGATCATTCTCTAACATAAGTGTTTTCAGTGAAGACTCCCCAGTTTGTGGAAAGAAAATATCTTTTTTCTATTCCATGTCTCCATATGATGATCTCACAGACCTGTACTGACATCTGTATGACAGACAAAAACAGGCTTTTCTGAAGGAGACTGATAAAAAGTCCATGGTGGTGTGTTTTTAGTGAAGACTCCCCAGTTTGTGGAAAGAAAATATCTTTTTTCTATTGCCTGTCTCCATATGATGATCTCACAGACCTGTACTGACACCTGTATGACAGACAAAAACAGGCTTTTCTGAAGGAGACGAAAAAAAGGTCCATGGTGGTGTGTTTTTAGTGAAGACTTTCCAGTTTGTGGAAAGAAAATATCTTTTTCTTTTGCATGTCTCCAAATGATGATCTCACAGACCTGTACTGACACCTGTATGACAGACAAAAACAGGCTTTTCTGAAGGAGACGGATAAAAAGTCCATAAAAAGTTCGTGGTGGTGTGTTTTTAGTGAAGACTTTCCAGTTTGTGGAAAGAAAATATCTTTTTTCTATTCCATGTCTCCATATGATGATCTCACAGACCTGTACTGACACCTGTATGACAGACAAAAACAGGCTTTTCTGAAGGAGACGGATAAAAAGTCCATAAAAAGTCCATGGTGGTCTGTTTTTTAGTGAAGGCTTTCCAGTTTGTGGAAAGAAAATATCTTTTTTCTATTCCATGTCTCCATATGATGATCTCACAGACCTGTACTGACACCTGTATGACAGACAAAAACAGGCTTTTCTGAAGGAGACCAAAAAAAAGTCCATGGTGGTGTGTTTTTAGTGAAGACTTTCCAGTTTGTGGAAAGAAAATATAATCGGTCTAGTTAGTAGGGCACATGTTAAGTGAATGGACACAATGTAAAATTGACCAGTCCTGCTGCCACAACATTATATATATATATATATATATACTTGAAATAAGCCAATTATGATGAAAAACTTGGTGTTTGCTGTATACAGTTTTTCCATCTATGGGTCTGAATGGGTTGTTTGTTTGTTTTTTGGTCAGATTTTTGTTTCTTGTATGTTTGTTTTTAAAGAATTTTTAAGTGATGTCACAAATAAGGAAGAAAACAAAACATCAATGGATGTAAATAGGGCTTTGAATTTTTTTGTTTTATTTTTTAAAGGATTTTTTAAGTGATGTTACAATAAATAAGAAACCAATGCTCAAATGTGTATGTACAAACAAGGGATGTAATAGCCAGCACCTGATCACTGGGGATAATGAAATATTTTCCTTCTAGAGTTATGTTCCATGGGTCTTGTGAATCTGTTCGACATCCATGGTAGTATTGCATGTCCTCCTACATTCGTTATTTTTAATCCATAGACATTTTTGATTGACTCAGAAACATCAGTCTGCATTTGATATTTTACAGTTTTGGGGTAAATCTTCACCTCTGTATTTCCAGAGGTTAGCATTTTAACATCAGTGTGTCATGAGGTGTTTTGATGTTTTTATCACAGGGGTACCATCGACGACACGGAGTTGATTGATGGCCTGGTGTTCACCTCTCGGGCAGCTGGATCAGGTGGCCCCACCAAGGTGGAAAAAGCCAAGATTGGCCTCATCCAGTTCTGTATCTCTCCTCCCAAAACAGACGTAAGTCTTCTGAATGAATGATTAGATTTTGTAACTCTATAGAGCACTGAAAAATGTCTGCTCTTGCAGGCTTGATCACTGTGTTGATGGTCTCTTTGGGGAGAATGTAAAGGTGTTAAAAAATTCAGGTCTATATTTTTTATGTTTATTTGTGAAATGGAGAGACTGGTACATGTGTTTTATCCTGTTTGATGAATTACCATGAATTTGATGGGGTGTTTGATTTTTGTGCAGATGGAGAACCAGGTCATAGTGTCAGACTACACCCAGATGGACCGGGTGTTGCGAGAAGAACGAAACTACATCCTGGAAATTGTGAAGAAAATCAAGAAGGCTGGCTGCAATGTTCTTCTCATCCAGAAGTCCATTCTCAGGTCAGTATCTGTCCCGTTCTCTCTGTCTGTCTCCCTTGTTTTGTCCCTCCTGACGGTACTATTGGATGGCATGTCTTTTTTGTCTTTTTTTTTTTTTAACAGTAGCCGTAGTTGAAAGTCTGAAAAAATGTGTTCAGAAGCAGAGTAGATTTTCCCCTTTCAGCAGTCAAAATAGGAGTCAGGTGACATTGTTTTTTTGTGTTGTTGTTTTTTTAAACTAAGATTTTAAAAAAAAAAAAAAAAAAAAGGGGGAAACATTTGGTTTCAGACAGGTTTTACGGCAGTTTGGTTGTTTTGGGGTTTGTTTGCATGTTTAATCCAGTAAGTGGATATAAAGCAATTACCCAGAATTACTTGCACGTGTTCCTGAGATCTTGAGCATTGTTTGTCTGGCTTTTTTGTGTGTGTAAGGAATATTAACTTGAAACGTGATTTTATTTCAGAGATGCCGTGTCTGATCTGGCTTTGCATTTCCTGGCCAAGATGAAAATCATGGTTGTGAAAGACATCGAGCGTGAGGATGTAGAATTTGTTTGCAAGGTAGGTGTCTTGGGTATTGCCTCCTTTTACACTGTTGTTTTATTTGTACTCTGTTTCTTATAGGCCAGTTTTAGATGGGTGCTTATGTCTGCTCTGGAAAAGTGTTCAAGAAACAAAAAAGAATTTCATGTCATCTTTCCAAATTTGCTTGGATTTTGTTGTTGTAGGGGGGTTGTTTGCTTTTTCTTGTAATTTCCTGAAAGTCATGTTTGTTTTGATAGCGTAACAAAGAAAAAAAAACAAAGTTCTGTTTAGTATTTAGAAATCAGCCTTAAGATCTTTACCCATATTTTTTTTTTTTTTATTGGGCATCATAATTTGTGAGATTTAGCTTGCAGCACAGCATATTTTTACTTTATGGATTATATGTATTATATCCAGATGGTCATTGTTTTCCTGCTCAGATTTGCTCATTCCAAACACATTTGCTCTAAATTAGCATATTCTGGTGCAGTATATCCCCTGTCACGTAGCAAGCCAAAGATTGGACACCCGTTTATTTTAAAGTATGTGTGGTTGTGGTGAGTAGCAGTGTGGCCCATTGAAGTGATTTTGTGTGTTGCAGACTCTAGCTTGCAGACCCGTGGCCAGTCTGGACCACTTCTTGCCTGAAACCTTGGGGTCAGCTGAACTGGTGGAAGAGATCCAGACAGGCTCCAGTAAAATTGTCAAAGTAAGGAAGAAAAAAACAACTGTTCATGACTTTGATCACAAGGTTGTTTATAACTCGACTTCAGTGTCCTAGTTGATATTTTTTGTTTGTAGTTGCTGGTGAAGCTGTAGGTTCTGAATGGGTTTGGGCATACTTTGTCATGTGTGCACTTGTGTGTGTAAGTGGCAGCCTGAAATATACGTAAAAGTTTCTGATAGTGTATGTGCATTTATGGAGAATCAGAAATAAAAGGAAAACTTCATATGTGTAAAAAAAAGAATGAAGAAGAAGAATGGTGCACAACATAAAAGTTGTTACAAAGCTTGTACATAGTTGGTTCCAATTCCTTTCGGTGTCCACTGTCTTGGAAATAGTCATATTAATGATCTGCTAGGTCAGCTAAGACCTGCCAGTGTATTAATCACCCCTAAGTATTGCAGAGGGTAAGCAATTTTATATCGTCAAAACAAATTGGGGTGGGTATACATTTCATGTTGGCAAAGCAAAACAAAAAACAAAAGAAGATGGTAAAAGCAATGATAAATGTATTTGATGTTTCAGGCTACAGGCATTGCCAATCCAGGCCAGACTGTGACCGTTCTGATCCGTGGCTCCAACAAACTGGTTCTGGAGGAAGCTGACCGCTCGCTCCATGATGCTCTCTGTGTCATCAGGTGTCTTGTCAAGAGAAGGTAAGCATGTGTAAATAAATGTTCTCTCTCTCGCACGCGCACACAAACACACAAACATATT
Organism: Stramonita haemastoma; assembly: GCA_030674155.1. Taxonomy (NCBI): domain Eukaryota; kingdom Metazoa; phylum Mollusca; class Gastropoda; order Neogastropoda; family Muricidae; genus Stramonita; species Stramonita haemastoma. The sequence goes on from CM060324.1 coordinate 34,234,353, forward strand.
TGTGGTATTTCTCAAAAGTGTTCAGCATCGTTTGCTATCTCAGTATTTTTCACACTTATTTTCATCCACTTGTTTTTAACTTCATCTCCTGTCTTGAAGTAAATCATCTTATTTTGTTGGCCTCATCACCACTTTTACAGACACTTCATTCAGTTGGAGCTGTAAGACTATTCCCATGTTGGTGCACATCTTCTTGTTCCACACTGGTGTGTATATATATATAAAGATTTCTATTTCCATATTGATCCAAAAGGTTCTTGCTCCGCACTGGTGTACATTTATAGCGCCTAATTTCTTTGTGGATTTTGATGCTGGTGTGCAGGGCTCTGATCGCGGGTGGAGGAGCCCCAGAGACGGAGCTGGCCATGCGTCTGGCTGCCTACGCCAACACGCTGTCTGGCATGGAGCAGTACTGCTTCCGTGCCTTTGCCGAGGCCTTGGAGGTGATCCCCTTCACCCTGGCAGAAAACGCCGGCCTCAACCCCATCTCCACCGTCACTGACCTCCGCACCAGGCATGCTGCTGGAGACATCACCGCTGGGATCAACATCCGAAAGGTAGGTATCGGGGCCCTTTGGTTTTTTTCTTTAAAATTTTTTTTTTTTTTCTTAAACATGTTTTTGCTTGTGTTTGTCTTTTGATTGGATGTGGAAGTGGTATTGTTCTGATGTAATCTCAGGAAGCCCCCCCCCAATATTTATCTCTCGCTGCTAAATCTGTAAGAGCCACCTATATTTAAAAGCAGAAAATGAGGTCTTCATTGAACCGATAAAGTTTTAAATCATCATCCGTGTTATTCCATTTTCTGTGGTGCTGGCATGTAAGTACTTAGACCGTTTTAGTCTGTTACAGAGTTTCCTAACAGCAACAAAAGCAGCCAAGGAGAGAGAAGAGAAACAAAAGGACTCATGCTTACTAAATGTTGTTACACCTTGTAGTCAGACTCGGACAAGAGAAAAAAAAAATTTTTAAAAGAGGGAAAAACCTTGAACTGGATCAGCAGCACAGAATCACACAATACACTCTGCACACTGGTACTTTTGCTCCAATTCACACAGTTATTGGTATCAGATAAGAAAAAGCAGAGACAAAGCGGATATACATTCTTCTTTTCCAGCTAATAGATTATATGTAGAAAGTTTATGACCACAATGGATTGTGAAATTGTAACCTGTATTTTCATATTTCCCCCCATGACCTGAAGTGTTCAGTAGCCGTTGTCTGTGTCTATATTGCAGGGTGCCATCACCAACATCCTGGAGGAGAATGTGTTGCAGCCTCTGCTGGTGTCCACCAGCGCCATCACCCTGTCTTCCGAGACTGTCCGATCCATACTGAAGATTGATGATATTGTGAGTCTCTCTCTCTCTCTTCGTCTGTCTGTCTGTCTGTCTGTCTCTCTGTCTCTCTGTCTCTGCTCTTTCTCTAGCTCTGTGTCTTGTCTTGTTCTGTCTGTCTCTCTCTCGTGTCTGTTCTGTCTCTCTCTCTCTCTCTCTCTCTCTCTCTCTCTCTCTCTCTCTCTCTCTCTCTCTCTCTCTCATTCCCCAGTGATTGTCATCTGTCTTGAACTGTCTTTTATCTGTCCAGTGAAATATTACTATATCTTCCCATATATACCTTGAGAACTAGTACAGTTCCTGTTCTGAACACTAATGTAAATGAATACATTTATACATTACTTCAGTGTATTTGAGATACAGCTTGCTCATTCATTCATGATGATCATGGGCTGCCAACATGGAAGCCGTATCAGAACTTTTGATTTCACAAAGAATTATAAGAATTTTACAGACACAAAAATCTACAGGATGGTTGTCCCAGTATCCAAGCCAGCTATAAAGAACTCTGCTTATCTGATGGAGGGTAGTTGCCACATAGTGGATGAACCATTGATGTGACAGTCTCTTTCAGGTTTTTTTTCTTGTCTGTTTCAGTAGAAGTTTATGGTCTCCGTCTTACATTGAATCAGAAATCAAAAACCAACAAACAAAATTCAGTTAAGATATGTTTTTAAAATATATTCCTTTGTGAACTTTTCACAGTTTCTGCATTGTTTGTGTGGGTATAATTGTGATTTTAGGGCCATGTGCTCTCTGATGAATGTGATCTGGCAGGTAATAATGTCCCACTGTCTGTTGGTGTACAGGTGAACAGTGCGAATTCCTGATCAGCTTGTCAGCCCACATCTCGTCATCTCGCTCAAACAGCTTGTGCATTTCACCTTCCACCAGCCTGCTTGCATCACATCTGCTGACAGAAAGTCATCCATACCACATGTCTAGGATTTTTTCCCTTTCTTTTTCATTCAGTGATGCTCCACTTTCTTCATTGTCCTTAACTTATCAGAATGGTTGCCCCGAGATGGAAGATTTTTTTTATTTTTATGGGTAAGCAGAACTGTGAGTGATGTGATATTTGGGGTTTGTCTGAAGATTTGGTTGCTCGGTGTGATAATGCTGACAGTTCCACAGATTGAGTGAGCAGTAAATCAAGTATTGGGTGCATGTGCTTAAGGTTAGGATTGTCATGTTTTGTTTGTGTGTTGTTGTTTTTTTTGTTGTTGTTTTTTCTGTTAGGGGTTTGTGTATTGATTCTTCTGCCACCTTTACATCTTTGTATTGCTCTTCCTATGGGATGTGTGACCATGGTGTATTAACATGCATAAGTAGACGAGAGACAATGAGTGTTTTGTTTGCTGTTCAGTGCTTTTCATTTTTGCATAGTCATATTTTATTCTTGCTGGAAAATACAACTCTTTTTTTTTTTAATGCAGTTGCTCCTTGGGTTTCTTTGTGTTGGAAAGCGCACGACTTGTATACAGTATGTTCGACTATATCGTTTCTATTTTTTGTCTTTCTACATAATTTTCATTCTCTGTCTTTCACTCTGTCATCCTATATATCATTTGCATTCTCTGTCTTTCACTCTTTTCATTTGCATTCTCTGTCTTTCACTCTTTTATTCTTTTGTATTCTCTGCATCATTATGGCATGTTTCATACTAAACATGACAGACACTAGGAAGTGTCCTTGCACCACACAATACTGCCACTGCACTAGCTGCTGGTTCAGATTTGGTCAGATTTCAAGATGGCTTCTACCAGTAGAGAGATGATTTTTTTCTTTACCTTCACTGTATTGAGAGGAAAAAATGACCAAAAATTGAAAACAAAAAGCTATGAAAATGCAAATTCATATTTTTTTTAATGAGAATTTCAGCTTTGACACAGTTCTCTTGTGGACTTGTTAATGATTGACAGGCAGGTTTTGTTTCCTGCCATTTTAGTTGTTTTTTTTAATAACACAACATCCATGTCAACTGGTTGTTCATGCACTGATGGTAAGGATTAAATAAAATTTTAAAAAATTTAATTCACACATGCAAAAGTTTTATAACTGGTGAGCTTCAGAATTAACGCAAGTAAAAGAGCATGAAGAATGTTTTTTTTAAAAGATCTTTCCCTCCAAAATGCATCCAATATTGGACTTCATCACTTGAGTGGGTAAAACATTTTCTTGCTTAATCCAAGAGTCACGAACTTGAATCTGCCTACAATTCCCATCTGGTTATTTGGAAGAGTGGAAACTTCAAACCAAGGTTCCATGTATGAATATATCCATACACAGTATGGTACTGTCATCAAATTCCATTCCACCTTCAAAGAGTGAAGCATGTCTGATTGTAAGCTGAAAAGAATGACAAATAAAAACCTTATTGCATACTTTTGTTATGTTCAGATGTCGCCCAAGAAGACAGAACAGTGTATCTTACTGATAACAAAATGTTATTCCCTAAAGTCTCTCCTCTGGTTGAAATCAAAGCATTCTGCCACAAGTTCCTGTGTTCAATATATGTTTCAAAGATTTCAGTTTATCACTTCATCCATAAGACTAAGCACCCAGACCACCTTACAGCATAGTGGTTACAGAGAGAGCTTGTGGAGTAAAACTCCCAACCATTGAACTTTGACAGGTTGCTACCACTATGTCGCTAATCCACTACAAATGTGAAGGACTGTTGCTTGCATGCACACACTAAAGAACACATGGCGACTGCACAAAAGTGGACCCAAGGTATCAAAAACCCTACCTCTGTTCCCCCAGGAGCCAACCCATGTAACTTGAAAACCAACAGAACCTGAAGTCCGATGCCTGATCCATGCAGCAATTATACCTCACTGCTCAAGTCCCATAACATGCACTAGCATATACATCAGAGCATCTCAGCTGAGGCCATTGGTGTAATTCAGCAAACCAGATAAACAGGAGTAAAGGCAAAAAGCATCTTGAC
>CM060324.1:34241142-34243642 GCA_030674155.1 Stramonita haemastoma
TCAAGGTCAGAGCAGTACATCAACAATAAATAAGAACGGTAACTTCAGTATTTTACGAAAGAGTCAGGGTTATGCGCCTTCTCTCCTCAGTCTATTTGGGAGAGACAAAAGACCTTTTGTTTAAGGTTTTAATTTTTGTTGTTGTTGTTGTTTTCAATGCTACTGTTATGTTCTTTTGACTTCAGCCCTTCAGCATAACGGCAGTGGTGAGTGAAGTGTTGATATATCGCTGACATACATTGACCTTGACAGTGGTCTTATGGGTGAGGTGGGGGGGGGGGGGGGGGTGCAGTTGCCTTGCCATGTTCTGCAACTGAAGCTAAAACATTATCCACTTTTTTTTGGTCTTCCATTTTTAAGCAGATGATGAGCAAAGCAGCACGGCGCCCAGATAACTGGAGGGAAACAGAAATTTTGCGAAAATTATCAACACATAGCCCTCTTTGAAGACAGAGTGTGGCTGTCTTCTTAGAGGGTTTGTTTTGGGGGGGGTTTAGGGTTTGTTTTGGATTTTTTGTTGTTGGATTGTTTTGGTTTTGTTTTATTTTTGGGAGGTGTTTGTTTTGTTTTGTCGTGTCTTCTTTAGTTTTGCATTGTTTTCTTTGAAATAAATTTGAGAAAGGATGATACGCGCAAAATAAACAACAAAAAAACGTTTCAAAGGCTTTGTAGACCTGGGTAGGTTTACAACTTTGACGACATTGCTCGTTTCCACCACCTTCCAACCCCACCCTGACCCCCACCCCACCCCAGCCTCTGTGTGTGTGTGTGTGTGTGTGTGTGTGTGTGTGTGGTGTGTGTGTGTGTGTGTGTGTGCGTGCGTGCGTGCGTGCGTGCGTGCGTGCGTGCGTGCGTGCGTGGTGTGTGTGTGTTGTGTGTGTTAATGTTGTTGTTTTTCCTCAGTGTTCACCCTTCTTCAGCTTCTGCCGGGGCCCTTTGACCACAAAAAAGCAGGTGTACACAGAATGGAGACAATGACAGTATGACCTCAATTTTGATTGGTACTGAAGCACACCAAAGCGGTGGTTAATGGGCAATACACGTGCAAACTGAACACAGGCTGGTTGAGTATATTAAAGTCCCGGCGGAGCTATCGAATGACGGATTCGTAGACTATAAACCGAGGCCCCGTGTGCGAACACACGCAGAACATCTTGCGCACACGTTAAAACCCCGTTCCGCCTTTCGAAAGAGCACAGGCCATTGTGTGCCGGTAGGAGCCGATGACAAATTTTTTTTTTTTTTAAACAAACAAACAAACAAAACCAGCATGCACACAGTTGTCGTGTTTAGACAACATCCCTGAGAAAAAATCGGGGAGTTGGGAGTCCCCAGGGCGGCTCGGGGCTGTATATGGCAACGTTCTGGCGGCTCCTGCGACGGTACTGGAACCATTTGTATGGGCGATTGCCTTTCCAATGGACCATTCCAGTGGCGTGGAAGGGGGTGGTGGTCTGCTGCATGGGTAACAGTTTGCCCTCCATGCTTACTTACCCAGGCTTTGCGCTCTAAAGACTAGAGCCCAACTCCATAGTCTTCCGAGACTGATGGGTGCCTACTAGTACGGAGCTATCCGATTCAGGGCCTGTACCACCAACCCACAAACCAGCTAGCCACCATACTGGTCCATTTTTTCTTAGTGAATGCAGGCAGGAGAGAGAACCAGCTTTTATAGTTGCAAGTAAGAGAGACCGACACTTGGACATTCAGACAGACTGGTAGGTAAATAGACAACAGCTTTTCCAGCATAGTGACTTACTTGACTTGACTTATGCCTGTGAATTCCCCTTGGGAACAAAGGGCGGCAACAACACTCCTCCAGTGGACTCGGTTCTGGGAGATCCTCTTCAGCTCGGCCCACGTCATTCCGGCTGCCTTCGTCTCTGCTTCAATGCTTCTGCGCCAGGTCTGTTTTGGTCGACCTACTTTCCGCTTCCCTTGTGGGTTCCAGTCGAGGGCCTGCCTGGTGACATTTGAAGCAGGCTTGCGGAGCGTATGGCCAATCCATCCCCATTTCCTTTTCTTGATCTCCGTCTGGATTGGAGCGTGTACAGTATTGTATTGTATTGTATTGTATTGTATTGTATTGTATTGTATTGTATTGTATTGTATTGTATTGTATTGTATTGTATTGTATTGTATCCATTTTAGTCACGGGAGATTTCTCTGCATAAAATTAATTGGACTGCTCTCCCCAGTACAAGGTCTGAACGTGTCCAGTCGCTTCAAGAGCAGTACCACTTTTCTTCTTCTTAATGTTCTTTCTTTATTCCCATTCAAGTGACTTCAGTTTCTCGTTTCATCCATCCGAGAGAGCGACACCCAGATCCCAATTTCGGATGAGACTATAAACTGAGTCCCTGTGTGCGAAAGCGCGCAGAACATCTTGCGCACAGTTAAAACCCGTTCCGTCTTTCGGAAGAGTAGGCATTGTATGCTGGTGGGAACGGATGGCAACTTTACAAAAACATGCATTTAGGCACTGGATGTGAAAAAAAAA
>CM060324.1:34253642-34258642 GCA_030674155.1 Stramonita haemastoma
CTACACTACACTACACTACACTACACTACACTACACTACACTACACTACACTACACTACCACGTACACTACTACACTACATAACAACCCACACTACACTACACTACACTACACTACACTACACTACACTACACTACACTACACTACACTACCTACACTACACTACACTTTCGTCACTTGTGGTGGATGGGAATGATTATTTATGCCAGGAAAGTGGAGGGAGGGAGGGATGGAGGGAGGATACTGATAAGAAAATAGCACATGCATATGTATGTACACTGACATGCCGCAATATAAGAGATAAGGCAGGTAAACAATGGAGGATACAGAGGAAAGACATCATAACCGGAAGGGAAAGAGAGAGCCAGAGATGGGAGAGGGGGAGGGGAGGGGAGGGGGGGCAGATAAACGGACAGACAGACAGACAGACAGACAGACAGACAGACAGTCAGACAGAGAGGAGAGAGAGAGAGAGACAGACGACAGACAGACAGACAGACAGACAGACAGACAGACAGAGACAGACAGACGAGACAGAGACAGAGACAGAGACAGACAGAGACGAGAAGAGAGAAGAGAGAGAGAGAGAGAGAGAGAGAGAGAGAGAGAGAGAGAGAGAGAGAGAGAGAGAGAGAGAGAGAGAGAGAGAGAGAGAGAGAAGACAGACAGACAGACAGACAGACAGACAGACAGACAGACAGACAGACAGACAGACAGACAGAAGACAGACAGATAGACAGACGGACAGACAGAGACGAGAAGAGACAGAGAACGCAAAATGAATTATTCAGTTTAGGCCAAGGCCCTTAAGTTCATCAGGTGGTGATTGTAGGCTAATATGGATTCTACATTATTTTTGATTTATAGATGAAGTCGTTAACAATTCGTCTAAAAAACCAGAAACACACGTGCACACAGACACACAGACACACAGACACACAGACAAGAGAGAGACAGAGACAGAGACAGACAGACAAACAGACAGACAGACAGACACAAACAAACAAATAAACAACAAATAAACAACACAAAAATCGTCCCAAACCATCCCAAACCACACTACACTACACTACACTACACTACACTACACTACACTACACTACACTACACTACACTACACTAATCCCCCCAATCTTCTTCGTAAAAAAAATAAAAAATATCACTCATATGCGGCTGTCATTGAGACTGCTCCACAATAGGCAGCATGGGGAGAGGGGGGATAAATGACTAAATGATTCAATCAATCAAATAGCCATGATATTTCAAGCTCCATGAAGCACTACACGGTTGGAGGCCATATCAAGGCGACAATTTGAGAATTAAAAGCTGAGATCAAAACTGCGGGGGGGATTACGAGTGAAAACACATTACAATTTAAAACATTTATGCATCCATTTGTTCATTCAGTTGGGTTGGGTTTTTTTTTTTAACCGACATCGAGTCATACCCAATCGTTTAGCTTACTGTTAGGGATTGAAAATAATCTCATCTAAAACATTGGCCATGGAAATGACCACTCCAGTCTTCCTGCTCTTATTCTTGTTCTTCTCTTTGTTGTTGTTGTGTTGTTGTTGTTGTTGTTGTTGTTGTTGTTGTTTTTTCTTCTTCTTCTTCTTCTTCTTCTTCTTCTTCTTCTTCTTCTTCTTCTTCTTCTTCTTCTTCTTCTCTTCTTCTTCTTCTTACGCTTCTAGTAAGCTTACTATCTACTTTCTACACTACTCTACTACTACTACTACTACTACTACTACTACTACTACTACTACTACTACTACTACTACTACTACTACTACTACTACTATACTTCTACTGCTACTATTTCTCTATAAAATATGATTACATGCTCCTCAGTACTGTATGTATTACAGACAGTACGTGATAAGCTACTTATTTTGTCATCAATCCGTGTAGTACACTCACATCGCTGACTTGATGATATAATTATTGGGATGGTAGATATCGTTTTACTTTTATTGGGGTGCCACCATTCTCAACAGTCTGTTCATTACTGCAAAAGTCAAGTCCGTTCATGAGTTCATCCGATGGAATATATAATCAACAATCAGCAACCTATCCTATGGTCAGTGATGCTATTGCTTCCCTACTTATTCTCTTACAGCCGGGATCTTATCATCGTTTGTTGTTTCTGGTGTCTGGTGGAGTAAGTTCTGTTCTGGGCAACACTCCGTCCAGCTGGCAGTTTTCTGTGAGTCAGTCCCTCCTCCCCTGCCTTCTTTGTCCTCTGTACTCTTTGGTGACTGTAAGGGGCCTCATTGTCTGGAAGTGTTTTCCAGTTTCTAGAACGCTGCAGGACCGGATAGCTCACTGGTCAGACCACAATATGACGACCCCTACAGAAGCTGAGGTCTCTGACATCTCGCTTCCCAATGGCTACATAGGTAATGGGACACCTTTACCTTTTGAGTAGAATGTCTGTCTGGTGGTTGATTGTTCCATTCTCGGTAATATTCCGTATGACGGTTTTCTGTGAGGCATGCTTATCCATGTTTCTCTCCGATTTTCTTTAAATTTCTTAAACACGGGGAATGGTGTTTAACCACTCTTCTTTCCTTTGTTTCATACTTTTGCCTGATGTTTCTGTTGATTGTCTTATGCTATGCGGCTCCTGTCGTGTTTCTGAAGAATCTCAGCTGATATGCCCTAGTTAATTCTTGTGGCAAAATTTGAGCTGTCTGTCACTGTGGTTGTGTAGGTAGTGTCAGCACACCTTCATTGTATTGTATTGTATTGTATTGTATTGTATTGTATTGTATTGTATTGTATTGTATTGTATTGTATTGTATTGTATTGTATTGTATTGTATTGTATTGTATTGTATTGTATACCACTTCAAGTCACGGCAGATTTCTCCACATGAAATTCAGGTTGCTCTTCCCGGGGGAGAGCATGTTGCGACAAGAGCAGCGCCTCCCATTATTATTTTTTAAATTTTCCTGTCTGCATGTGTATTTGTTTCCCTACCAGAGCGGCTTTTGTCTACATAATTTTGCCAGGAACAACCCTTGTTGTCGTGGATTCTTTTACGTGCGCTAAAAGCATGTTGAAAACGAGACCTCGGTGTATTGCCTCATTCGAAAAAAACTAGATTTCAGACAACCACTCATGGTCTAGTGGATGGGGGAAACGTTTCGGGCACAAACGGGGATGGAACCACCATACATTTCGAACCCCGACTTTTCACTTTCTATGTAGGCGCGTTACCACCGATCCACCTCAACTGGTATTAGTTTTATCAGTGGAGCAATTGCCCCTACACTTTTTTGTTTAGAAGGATACACAAGTGGTGGGAATCATTCACTACGAGTCTTGTCAAAGAGTATGTTTTATATTTTGATTGGTGTATATACGAAGGATGCGTTTTGTCACCCACACCTTTCAACATCTCTTTGAAGCTCATCATGAGTGATGCCCTTGAAGACCTTTTTCTATAGTCAAGAAGAGAACACTGAAGTGGTATGGTCATATCTGAAGGTCCGAGGTGACAGCCTTTATTAATGTCATCTTGCATGGCATATTTTAAATTATCAGAAGGAGAGAAAGACAGAGAGAGAGATGGGTGGGCAACGTCACAGATGCTTCTCCAGTAAACGCGTTGACCAAGGCATAGGTCAGCATCACTGCTACACGGTTACCATCAGTGAAGAGAGTTGGGGGGGTTTGACTGCTAGTTTCGTAAGACACTACTATCTAGACTAGTGTAGGCCTAGTACAAATCTATTCATCACAAATAATTTTCAGTAAAGAGTTCTTCATTACCGGTTGAAACAACCGCAAAGAAGCAAATCTGCCGCTGTAAGAAGTCCTTCTGTGTTTGTCTCATGCACAGTCAACTTCTGTTTAAAATCGGCACTGTTTTCTAAAGCACAGTAACCTAATCATAACTGACAAATTCCTAAAGAGCACGGCAGTGCAAACTGTCGCGCAGACGCAGCTAAAGTCTGCCCATTATGGCACAAACATAGGCCTATAACTGATGCTAAAGCCTGTGTGACCTTTGTATGACAATCCGCTGTAATTACCTATTCTTGTTAACGTGTGCTGCTAAGCCTTTTCATCTTGAAATATCAAACACAAAGTAGAGAGAGGGGAAGGAGGAAGAGGGGTTGCAGGTAGAGGGGGAGGGGAGGGGGAAGGTAGCCTAGCGGTTAGAGCTTGCAACTCATCACCGTTACGTACCTGAAGGAGCGGTTTGCATCTTCGGTGGGGGGTCGACCTGAGGGCTTTTCCCTCCTGGAGTTAACAGCACTGGTTCCCACTCCGCGTTCCTGCAGATTTGAAATGAAACTTCTTTCTTTCTTTTCTTTTCTTTCTTTTCTTTCTTTCTTTCTTTCTTTCTTTTCTTCTTTTCTTTTCTTTCTTTCTTCTTTCTTCTTTCTTTCTTTCTTTCTTTCTTTCTTCTTTCTTTTCTTTTCTTTTTTTTTTTTTGGAGGGGGGGGGGGGGGGGTTGGTGGTGGTGGTGGTGGTGGTGGTGGTGGTGGTGGGGTTCCTGGCTAGAGCGTTTGGTGGGTTAAGGGTGGAGATTTCTACGATCTCACAGATCAACTTCAATGCAGACCTGACATTCACTTCGTGTATATATGTACACAAGCAGAAGCTCGGAGATCGAATACGCACGTTAAAGATCCCGTAGTTCATGTCAGTGTTCGGTGAGTTGCGGAAACACGAACATACCCAGCATACATCCCCGAATTCAGAATGCGGCAACCTACATGTTAGGAAATGAACCTCGAACCTCGAAGCTCTAGTCCAGGAACACAAACAAAAAATCAAACAGCCCAAGACCCCACTGCCTGACAAATTCAGTGCAGTGCCCCAACGAATTCTCAAGGAGTTAAATGGAGAAGTTAATGACTCAAGTCCTTTAGAATTCAGTAGGGGATAGCTCTCAATGTCCCTAAAAGGAAAATAATGCCACGTTCGGATTCCACATTACTGTGCAGCAACACAGAATGGTTCATTACCGACAAAATGTGGCTTTGTTTT
>CM060324.1:34268642-34271142 GCA_030674155.1 Stramonita haemastoma
CTGACATGAATTACGGGATCTTTAACGCGTATATTTGACCTTTCGGATGTGTATATGCACAAGGGGAACAGAGGCACTGGAAGGTATGCACTAGAAGTTAACCTGGAAGATTGTAAATACCCTAGTCCTGAATTTACCAAACGCCTGTTGAGATTCGAACCCATGACGTCATGGACCCATGGGAATGAAGTGGGTCAGTCTTAACCACTTGGTTATAGCATCCGTCGCAGCTCATCTGAGATTGGATTCGAACCTGCGCCTTCAGACCACGAGTCCCGACGCTCTAACCACGAAACTAAAAGTACCCTTAGCCAGAGTAGCAAGCGAGTAAAGAAGAAGAAAAGAAGAAGAAGAAGAAGAAGAAGAAGAAGAAGAAGAAAGAAGAAGAAGAAGAGAAGAAGAAGAAGAAAGAAGAAGAGAGAAGAAAGCGAAGAAGAAGAAGAGGAAGAGGAAGAGGAAGAGAAGAAGAAGAAGAAGAAGAAGAAGAAGAAGAAGAAGAAGAAGAAGAAGAAGAAGAAGAAGAAGGAAGAGGAAGAAAAGAAAATGAAACACGAAATTATGCCGTGGGTGACAGGTGGGGTAATGATTACATTTGGCACACACAGTTGCCTGCAGAACAAAATCTGAAAGTCGACGGAGTGGGACGGGATCGCTGGTGGTTAGAGCGTTGTGCTGTGATCTGCCGGCCGGGATCGAACCACCACAGAACGGCAGTTTGGGGGAAACTTTACCCTGGAATTTACATCAGTACAGACTCCACTCCACACACACACACACACACTACATACATACATACACACACACACACACACACACACACACACACACACACACACACACACACACACACACCACACACACACACACCACACACACACACATTACGGGTACTTTTAGTGGATCAGTGGTCTAGAGGTAACGCGCCTGCCTAGAAAGGTAACGCACCTGTGCGTACTCATGCCTGCCTAGAAAGCCAAAAGTCCGGGTCGGAGCGTGCGGTGGTTCGAATCCCGTTTGGGCCCGAAACTTTTCCCCAATCCATTAGACAATGAGTGGTGGTCTGGGTGCTAGTTTTTCGGATGAGACGATAAACCGAGGTCCGGTGTGTTACACATCATTATTTAGCGCACGTAAAAGAACCCACGGCAAGAAGAGGGTTGTCCTTGGCAAAATTCTGTAGAAAAAGCCACTCTGATAGGGAAACAAACACAGTTGCAGACAGGAAAAAGGAAAAAAAAAAAAGGGTGGTGCTGCACTTGTGGCGATGTGCTTTCCCGGGGAGTAGAGAGCAGCCCGAATTTCACCAGAGAAATCTGTCGTGACATGAAGCGGTATAAACTAAATTAAAAACGAAAAAAAAGTCTTTCAGATGAATCTCTCATAAAACCAAGGCCCAGCGTGTGTAAACGCATGCAGAAAATCTTGCGCACACGTTGAATACCAGTTCCGCTTTTCAAAAGAGTACTCCATTTCGTGCTGGTAGGAACGGCTGAAAAAAAAAAACACCAAGAAAGCGCACGCACACTGGTGAAGTGTTTAAACGCCATTCTTAGTATATAGTGTTGGGATGCTTTTACCTGAATGGTGGGTTAAAAGCGGTCTCATACACAAAACCTCACAATCAGTAAAACCTCGGAGTTGTAGCCAAAGAACAAAACAAAACAACAAAACAACAACCCCCTCCACCCCACCCCACCCCTCCCCAAAAAAAGAAAAAGACCACAAGAAACCCACAAAAAATAAAAACAACCCAACAAAATATTAACAGAATAGCGACCATTATTTTTCACCTTAATATAATAAAGCACACTAAACATGGATGAAACCAAGAGAGCCGATATTCAGTAAACGGTTGTAGGCCTACCCCTAGCCTACCGTGTGTGAACTGACGTACACATACATATATATATACACTAACACAATTTGCATATTACATAATATCAACTCTCTCTCTCTCTTCTCTCTTCTCTCTCTCTCTTCTCTCTCTCTCTCTCTCTCTCTCTCTCTCTCTCTCTCTCTCTCTCTCGTCCTTCTCTCTCTCTCTTCTTCTGTCTGTCTGTCTGTCTTCTCTCTCTCTCCAGTTACAACACACACACACACACACACACACACACACACACACACACACACACACACACACACACACACACACACACACACACACACACACACAACACGGGTGTGTTCATACGGAAGACTATATCCGCAGAGAGAGAGAGAGAGAGGGAGAGAGAGAGAGAGAGGGATGAGGAGAGAGAGAGGAGAGAGAGAGGAGAGAGAGAGAGAGAGAGAGAGAGAGAGAGAGAGAGATGAATGAGAAGGTAGACAACGATGACGGGAGGTGGTGTAGTTAGGATAGGAGAGTGTCTGAATCTGAATGTGTTACACACACACATGTACGCGCGCGCGCGCGTGAGTTCTCTGATTAGGCGATTCTTGTTTCTTCTCTGTCTCTCACTATTATCTAGTTCAACACACATACAACGCACGCGCCGCGCGC
>CM060324.1:34288642-34293642 GCA_030674155.1 Stramonita haemastoma
GTGTGTGTGTGTGTGTGTGTGTGTGTGTGTTATTCAAGTTTTTGCTGGCATTGGAGTTTAGCATTTTGCTAATTTTTTACATTGAGAGTATAGTTGTCTTGTACACACTCACATGCAATGCACGTCTGCAACACCCACACACACACACCACACACAAAACACACACACACACACACACACACACACACACCACACACACACACACACACACACACACACACACACACACACACACCACACACACACACACACACACACACACACACACACACACACACACACAAAGTATGCACACACATACACACACAATGTATGCACACCCACCCACCCACCCACCCATCCTCACCACACACACACACACACACACACACACACACACACACACACACACACACACACACACACACACACACACACACCCCCCTAAAGTCTGGGAAGGTAATAGGCAAAAATTATGACTTGGGTATGGTACCATTGAGAACCACCCATTTTGTCATTTGTGTGTGTGTGTGTGTGTGTGTGTTGTGTATGTGTGTGTTGTTGTTGTTGTATGTGTGTGTCTGCCTGTCAGTCTGTCAGTCAGTCTGTCTGTCTCTGTGGTGTTTATGTTTGAATATACAAAACCAGCAGGCTTTCAAATAAAAATTATTCAAGACTTGATATGGTTACTATATTGTGTTGTTGTTGTTGTGATGGTAGGTGGTGGGTGGGTGGTGGTGGTGTTAGTTCAACCGGATCATAAGTTATCTTTACAGCTCCAGCAAACCCTCAGGAAGTAAATGGTGGCCATTGGCAATGGCGGTGGTGGTGGTGGATGGGAAGGGGGAGGGGGGAGTCAACGAACAGGGAAGAAGGTGGAGGGAGAGTGTTGTGTGTCTGTGTGTATGTGTGTGTTGGGGTGGGTGGGAGGAGGAGGAGGGGAGAGAGAGGGTGTAGGAGAGAGAAGGAAGATATGGCCGCTTCACTCCCTACCAGGCTTGAAAGTAGTCCCTTTTAGCTGTTATGTAGGTCAGAACAATTATAGCAAAAAGGAGAAGAAAATTTTTTTCTCTTGGTCTCTCACTCTCTCTGTGTCTACTCTTTCTCACTACTACTGCCGGTCTTTCTGTTTCTATCACTATATATAATCTCTCTGTCTCTCTTTCTCTCTTGTCTATCTGTCTGTCTGTGTGTCTGTCTGCCTGTCTCGTTCGTTCGTTCGCTCCTTTGCCTGGCCTCAAATAAACAAAATGTCATCGCTAGGTAAGCTAGGCAAGGTTGACTGGGTGGTGATGGTGGTGGGTGGTGGTGGAAGTGGTGGTGGTGGTGGTAGGTGGGCTGGGTGAAGAGAGAGAGAGAGAGAGAGAGAGAGAGAGAGAGAGAGAGAGAGAGAGAGAGAGAGAAGAGAGATGGTGGTGGTGGTGGTGTGGTGGAAGGTGGTGGGCTGGGTGAAGGGGCAGAGAGAGAGAGAGAGAGAGAGAGAGAGAGAGAGAGAGAGAGAGAGGAGGAGAGAGAGAGAGAGAGAAGGGGGGGGGGAGGAGGGTGGTGGTGGTATGTATGTACGTGAAGGGCATTGATCAGCAGTTGGAGAGAGAAAAACAACAGTGTAGGGAGTAGGGTGGGGTTGGAAGGGAGGGGGTGGAAAGGGAGTGGGGGGAGGGGGGGAGCGTTGGGTTGTTGGGGGGGGGGGGGGGGGGTGGAGGGAGGTGGAGTTTCAACGACTGCGCCATGCTTTGTGTCATCTTGTCTCTTCTTCTACTACTATACGGGCTTGCTCCTCTGTCCCTCGCTCTCTCTGTGGTGTGTGTGTGTGTGTGTGTGTGTGTGTGTGTGTGTGTGTGTGTGTGTGTGTGTGTGTGTGTGTGTGTGTGTTGTTTAGTGTATAGTGTTACTGTTACTCTGTGTGTGTGTGTGTGTGGCGCGCGCGCGCGCGCGCGCGCGCGTGTGTGTGTGTGTGTGTGTGTGTGTGTGTGTGTGTGGTCGTGTGTGTGTGTGTGTGTGTGTGTAAGTGCACGTCTGCAAACCGTGTTCTATCTGTCTGTTGTCGCTGCTCTGTTCTGTCTCTGTCTGTCTGTCTGTCTGTCTGTCTGTCTGTCTGTCTGTCTGTCTGTCTTCTTCTTCTGTCTTCTCTCTCTCTCTCTCTCTCCTCTCTCTCTCTCTCTCCTCTCTCTCTCTCTCTCTCTCTCTCTCTCTCTCTCTCTCTCCCTCGCCCTCCCCTCCCTCTTCCCGTTCCCGCACAACTATCAGCCTACCACTTTCCTCGTCTCTCTTCTGAATTTTCTTTCTTCTTCCTTCCTTCGTCTACTTGCAGTCGTCTGGGTTGTTTGTTTGTCTTCCTTCTGTTCATCTTTATCCTTCTGCTTTTGTACTAGTTACGAAGTTGAACTCTTGTACCACCACATTTGCCTGTGATTTTTTCCCTTCTCTCCCTTTTTTTTGTATTGTATTCGTCTGTCGGCGTAAAATCTTATTTGTCCAAGACTTGACTTATACTTGGCAGTGGCACACTTCTGTCTGTGTGCCTGCCTGTCTGTCTCTGTTTCTCCCTTTCTCTCGTCTGTCTCTCTCTGTGCTTTTGTCTGGCTGTCTCTTTCCCTCTCTCTTCTCTTCTCTGTCAGTCTGTCTGTCTCTCTCTGTTTCCTCCCTTTCTCTTGTCTCTCTCTCTCTGCCTCTGGCTGTCTGTCTCTTTCCCTCTCTCTTCTTTGTCTGTCTGTCTGTCTCTTTTCTCCCTTTCTCTTGTCTCTCTCTGCCTCTGTCTGGCTGTCTGTCTCTTTCCCTCCTCTCTCTCCTCTTCTCTGTCTGTCTGTCTGTCTGTCTCTGTCTGTCTGCTCTGTCTCTCTCTCTCCTCCTCTCTCTCTCCTCTTCTCTCTCCTCCTCTCTCTCTCTCCTCTCTCTCTCTTCTCTCTCTGTTTCTCCCTTTCTCTTGTCTCTCTCTCTCTGCCTCTGGCTGTCTGTCTCTTTTCTCCCTTCTCTTCTCTTCTCTCTGTCTGTCTGTCTCTGTTTTCTCCCTTTCTCTTGTCTCTCTCTGCCTTTGTCTGGCTGCCTGTCTCTTTCTTTCTTCTCTTCTCTGTCTTCTGTCTGTCTCTGTCTGTCTGTCTGTCTCTGTTTTTCCCTTTCTCTTGTCTCTCTCTCTCTCTTCCTCTCTGTCTGGCTGTTTGTCTCTTTCGAGTTCGAGTTCTCTTGTGTGCTTGTCTGTCTGTCTGTCTGTCTTCTCTCTGCTTCTCCCTTTCTCTGCCTCTCTGTCTGGCTGTTTCAGTGTTTGTCTCGTTTTTGTCTGTCGTCCGTTCTGTCCGTTTGTCTCTCTCTCTCTCTCTCTCTCTCTCTCTCTCTCTCTCTCTCTCTCTCTCTCTCTCTCCTCTCTCTCTCTCTCTCTCTCTCTCCTCTCCTCTTATTCACCGTCCTTCACCCACCCCGTAACGTCACCACCCTCCACCCTCCCTATCTCCCTCCCTCCCTCCCCCTCTCTCTCTCCTTTTGCCGTCTCTCCCCCTCCCTCCTCCAAATCTCCCCCCCCCCCCCCATCTCCACCACACTCCCATATTCGTCACCGTTTCCTTCTTCGTTCTCTGTGTCTCCTTCGTCGTTCTCTCTCTCTCTCTCTCTCTCTCTCTCTCTCTCTCTCTCTCTCTCTCTCTCTCTCTCTCTCTCTCTCTCTCTCTCTCTCTCTCTCTCTCTCCTCTCTCTCTCCTCTCTCCTCTCTCTCTCTCGCCGTCTCTCTCCTTTCTTTCCTTATAGCTTGGCTTGCTTGTGCTTGTGTTCTTCGTTCTGTCTTCCAGGGGCTCTGTAAGGGTTGAAGAAGAAGGGGAGTGAGGGATAGAAAAAAGAAAGAAAGAAAATAAAGCGTCTGTAGCTGTTGTAGTTTGTCTGTCTGGCTGTGTGTGTGTGTATGTGATGCGCGCGCGTTCTACTAGGCTAGGTTAGGACAGAAATATCGGGCAGACGGGAGGAGTATGGTGATGGTGGGGATGGTGATGGTGGTGGTGGTGGGGGGGGGGGGGTAGATGATGATGATGATGATGATGATGATGCGACATTGTCTGCATCTTCGTTGAATGTGTGTGTGTGTGTGTGTGTGTGTGTGTGTGTGTGTGGTGTGTGTGTGTGTGTGTGTGACGTGACTGGGTGGGTCTATTTTGTGTCTGTCTGTCTGTCTGTCTGTCTCTGTCAGAATCTGACCTATTTGTGTGTCTGTCTCGAGTTATATCGTTGTCTGTAGTATGTTGTGTGGCAATTTTTGTTGCCAGTGTGTCTGTCTGTCTGGTTGGCTGGCTGGTTGGCTGGCTGTTCTCTGTGTCTGTCAGCTTGCTGGCTCTTAGGCTAGCTCAGTCTTGTGTCTGTCTGTCTGTCCTTATCTGATCTATTTGTGTCAGTGTCTGTCTTTATCACTGCCTGCCGTGGGCCTGTGTGTGTGTGTGTGTGTGTGTGTGTGTTGTGTGTGTGTGTGTGTGTGTGTGTGTGTGTGTGATGTCTTCTGTTTGTCCTGTCACTACCTAGCCTGTTTCTGTGTCTGTCTCTGTCTTGTGTGTGTGTGTGGCTGTGTGTGTGTGTGTGTGTGTGTGTGTGTGTGTGTGTGTGTGTGTGTGTGTGGCTGTGTGTGTGTGTGTGTGTTGTGTGTGGGTGTGTGTGTGTGTGGCTCTGTGTGTGTGTGTGTTGTGTGTGTGTGTGGTGTGTGTGTGCTCTGTGTGGTGGTGTGGTGTGTGTGTGTTGTGTGTGTGTGTGTATCGTGTGTGTGGTCTGTCTGCTGTCTGTCTGTCGTGGCTGGCTGGCTGGCTGGACTGGCTGTGTGTTTGTGTGTTTGGTGTTCTGGCTCTGTCTTCTGTCTGTCCTTTGTGTGTGTGTTTTTTCTGCCTGTCTGTTTCAGTGTTTAGGCTGGCTGGCTGTTTGTGTCTGTCTCTGATCACTGGCTAGCTCTTTGTCTGGCTTGGCTTGTACTGTCTCTTGTCTGTCCTGTCTGTGTGTCTGTCTGTCTGTGTGTTTGTCTGTCTGGGTGTCACTGTTTTTCACTGTCTGTCACTGTCTGT
>CM060324.1:34301142-34341142 GCA_030674155.1 Stramonita haemastoma
CGAAATCCTGTAGAGGTGTCCAACAAGATTGATTGTTTATTTAGGGTTTTTTGGTTTTGGTCATATAGTTGTATTAGTTTTTATTCGAAGTTGGGGGAGGGGATATCCTGGTGGTGAGAGCATTTTGCTGGCGATTTGATGGCTTTGAACCAATCCAGGTTTGAGCTACCACCATTCAAGGGGATTTTTTTGCCTGGAGTCAACATCAGTGCTGACCCACTTCCTCAAAAGTCCTTTGGATGAGATTATAAAGTGAGGTCGTGTGTGTGAATGCACTCAGAATGTCTTGCACACACATTAAAACTCTTTCTGCCTTTGGGAAGAGTAGGCCATTGTGTGCTGGTGGGAAAGGACGACAAAGGATGACAACATTTTTAAGAAGTGCATGCACACTGGTGTTGTGTTTCTAAAGAATCATCCTGAAGTCAGAATGCGGTTACCTGAACAATGAGCAAAAACAGTCTCATATGCAAAATCTTACCAGTGGTGAACCTTGGAGCTCTGGTTGAGGAACAAAAATAACAACAACAGCAACAAAAATCAAAAGAGAAAATTTTTTTTAAAACCCATGGTCTTGTGTGTGAGTGCATGCGGAACATGTTGGTGCACACATTCAAAACCCATCCATCCATGGATTATAGAGCAGCAGGCCAGCAATGCCCAGTGGCATGGATGGCCTAAAATAGATACAGTGTGCACCTGCAATCTGAAGAGGGGATGAGAACAAGCTCTTGTCTGATCTTAACCATAACGACCAATAGTCTCGAACAAAGGGAAAAAATGATTCTCTGAAGGTGGTTTATGGCTGCCTGTGTGTATATTCATGGCAGGGTTCCTGCCTTTATTTATGGCACGGTACTTGAAAACAGCCATGAATGTATTCATATACATGTATACAAAACTTCTCATCTGATGCATACTTCAGCAGTCACACACACAGTTATTCCCAGATGTGGTGAGTGAGACGAGACTTAATGCTCCTGGGTGACTCCTCAAGTCCTTAGAGTTGATGGTGAGGCATGCTGAACAACATCACCTTTATAATTATACAGTGCCTGAAATATTGAAAAAAAAAAAGAAGAGTTGAGCACTGACTGTAGTGCCTCAGTGACTGCTCCAGAAGTCATTGTTAAGACAGACAGACTTGTGAAGTCATGCTGGCATTGACTTCTGTGCAGGCAGCCAGCTGGAGGATGAACAGGAGCGAAGAAGTGACCGCTCTTCAAGTGCCTGTGAGTATGGCTTTCCTCTTGTAATGCTTTGTCTCTGTCTCTTTCTCTGCCTGACTCTGTCTCTCTTTGTGTCTCTGTCTGTCTGTCTCTGTCTGTCTGTCTGTGTGTCTCTATCTGTCTGTCTCTATCTGTCTGTGTGTCTGTCTGTCTGTCTCTCTCTGTGTTTTGTCTGTCTGTCTGTCTGTCTGTCTGTCTCACTCTCTCTCTCTCCTCTCTCTCTCTCTCTCTCTCTCTCTCTCTCTCTCTCTCTCTCTCTCTCTCTCTCTCTCTCTCTCTCTCTCTCTCTCTCTCTCTGTGTATAATTTAGTGTGTACTGTGTGTATGTGTGTGTGTTGTGTGTGTGTGTGTGTGTGTGTTGTGTGTGTGTGTGTGTGTGTGTGTGTGTGTGTTTGTATGTGTGTGTGTGTATGTCGTGTGTGTGTGTGTGTGTGTGTGTGTGTGTGTGTGTGTGTGTGTGTGTGTGTGTGTGTGTGTGTGTATGTGTATGTCATGTGTGTGTGTGTGTGTGTGTGTGTTGTGTGTGTGTGTGTGTGTGTGTAGACTAGTGTTATATATATTTAGTGTCTTGATAGTGTGTGTGTGTGTGTGTGTGGTGTGTGTGTGTGTGTGTGTGTGTGTGTGTGTGTGTGTGTGTTTGTTTGTTTGTTTGTGTTTCAGGTCTTATTGTCTGTGTGATTGTATGTTTATGTAGAGCAGATTTACCACCTAGAAGATTCTTTTTGCCAGAAGAAATGTGTCCTACCATTTTTTTTTTTTTTCATTGTTAGAATATCTGGTAAGTCTCTTTTTTTGTTGTTGTTGTTTGTTTGCTTACCCATTGTGTGTATGAATGTCTGTTGGTCTTGTGCATCAATCTGTCTCAGTGTCTGTCTGTATCATGTCAAGGATAAATCATTAAATGTGAGCTACATGTCCTAAAAAAAAGAGATGAAAATTGAATTAATTTTTGTCGTTTTATGTTCCCCATCTTAACATCCTTGAGGTTACTCAGAATCCTGTATTCCTGCCTCACTTATCCAGGGGTCACCCAGAATTATGCGCTACTGGGGGGTCACCCAGAATTATGCGCTACTGGGGGGTCACCCAGAATTATACAGTACTGGGGGATCACCCAGAATAATGCACCTCTGCCTCACTCATCCAGGGGTCACCCAGAATTATGCACCTCTGCCTCACTCATCCAGGGGTCACCCAGAATTATGCACCTCTGCCTCACTCATCCTGGGGTCACCCAGAATTATGCACCTCTGCCTCACTCATCCGAGGGTCACCCAGAATTATGCACCTCTGCCTCACTCATCCGGGGATCACCCAGAATTATGCACTATAGGGGGTCACCCAGAATTATGCACTACAGGGGGTCACCCAGAATTATGCACTACAGGGGGTCACCCAGAATTATGCACTACAGGGGGTCACCCAGAATTATGCACTACAGGGGGTTACCCAGAATTATGTTCCACTGCCTTGCTCATCCAGGGGTCACCCAGAACTATGCACTTCTGGGGGGTCACCCAGAATTATGTATCTCTACCTCACTCATCTGGGGTCACACAGAATGATGTACCTCTGCCTCACTCATGCAGGGGTCACACAGAATGATGTACCTCTGCCTCACTCATGCAGGGGTCACACAGAATGATGTACCTCTGCCTCACTCATGCAGGGGTCACACAGAATGATGTACCTCTGCCTCACTCATGCAGGGGTCACACAGAATGATGTACCTCTGCCTCACTCATGCAGGGGTCACACAGAATGATGTACCTCTGCCTCACTCATCCAGGGGTCACACAGAATGATGTACCTCTGCCTCACTCATGCAGGGGTCACACAGAATGATGTACCTCTACCTCACTCATCTGTGGTCACACAGAATGATGTACCTCTGCCTCACTCATGCAGGGGTCACACAGAATGATGTACCTCTGCCTCACTCATCTGGGGTCACACAGAATGATGTACCTCTGCCTCACTCATCTGGGGTCACACAGAATGATGTACCTCTGCCTCACTCATGCAGGGGTCACACAGAATGATGTACCTCTGCCTCACTCATCTGGGGTCACACAGAATGATGTACCTCTACCTCACTCATCTGGGGTCACACAGAATGATGTACCTCTGCCTCACTCATGCAGGGGTCACACAGAATGATGTACCTCTGCCTCACTCATCTGGGGTCACACAGAATGATGTACTTCTACCTCACTCATCTGGGGTCACACAGAATGATGTACCTCTGCCTCACTCATGCAGGGTTCACACAGAATGATGTACCTCTGCCTCACTCATGCAGGGGTCACACAGAATGATGTACCTCTGCCTCACTCATTCCACCTGGGAATGGCTGTGAGACTGGATTGAAGTACACATTGAATGACAAGCTTGCGTGTATGAGTCTTTTCAAGTTGCCTTGCCACCTAGTGAATCATACTTCGATTTCATAGGATTTGTTTTCCCTTTAATGGAGATTGTAGATATGTTGTTGTGATTTCAGCATGTCATGGTCGTTAGAATATCTCAAGATAACATTTTGCTACATAACAGCATTATATTGTCAGGCTTCAATATTTAGCATACATTCAAAACTGACAAAGCTTAAGGCCTGGGCTGGAGTCAGAAAAATTCCTTAATCATGATATTGGCAAATGTAAAGCCTTTACCATAATATCAACCCCCCCCCCCCCCCCCCCCTTTTTATTTTATTTTGCACAAGTAAATGTGTGGAGCCAGGTTCCTTAAAACTGTTGGCTGCTAAGAGTCAATTCCATTTTGATTTTCTCAGACGTTTTACTGCCATTATCATTTTCATAGGTGACCTCTGACTTAAGAATTGTTCACCTTGTACCATCTTTCATCTCATTTTGAGTGTGTGTGTGTATGTGTAAGAGATGTATTTTAGTAAAAATATTATCACTATTGTTATGTAATGATGATGATGATTATCATCATCATCATCATCATCATCATCATCATCATCATCATCATCATCATGCTTCTAATCTCTTCTTTTCATCCTCATTCCCACATCAAATTATTATTATTGATTTCATCATCAGTATTATTATCATTATTTATAATCATCAGCACCAGAACACCACGGACACCACCATTATAACATTGTCCTCATCACCATCATCAGTAGTACTAATAGTAGTTGTGGTGGTTGTGATGGTTACTATTATTATTAAACTATCATGATGATTATGATGAGTATCAAATGAGCATACCTTACAAATAAAAAGTACATTGCCTTGCGCTAAAAGCAAAATTAACATACATTGTACTCATACATTGCACTTCACTTCAGGCACAAACTAAGGCACATTGCACTTCACACCAAGCACAAACTAAGGCACATTGCACTTCACATCAAGCACGCATTAAGGTACATTGCACTTCACATCAAGCACAAATTAAGGTGCATCGCACTTCACATCAAGCACGAATTAAGGTGCATCGCACTTCACATCAAGCACAAATTAAGGTACATTACGCTTCACACTAAGCACAAATTAAGGTACATTACGCTTCACACTAAGCACAAATTAAGGTACATACGCTTCACATCAAGCACAAATTAAGGTGCATTGCACTAACACCAAACACAAATTAAGGTACATTGCACTAACACCAAACACAAATTAAGGTACATTGCACTGCGCACCAAGCACAACTCAAGGCACATTGCACTTCGCACCAAGCACAAACCAAGGTACATTGCACTTCGCACCAAGCACAAATCAAGGCACATTGCACTTCACACCAAGCACAAATCAAGGTACATCACACTTCACATCAAGCATAAATTAAGGTGCATCACGCTTCACATTGATCAAGCAGTGTAAATTAATGCCATGCTACAACAACTGTTTCAGCTCCACACAGAACGGCCAGGACGCCAGCAACGGCGACAGCAGCAACAACGACGCCTGCAAGACGGAGGGGGAGAACGGGGGTCAAGGGGACGGCAGCAATCACGTGAACGACACCGCGGCAGCAGCAGCAGCAGCAGCAGCAGCAGCAACAACAGAGGAGGGGGCCCCCCCAAAGCCTTTCTGTGATATTCCGGAGAAACAGAGACATCAGTTGAAGCACCGGGAACTGTTTTTGTCCCGTCAAGTGGAGACTTTACCGGCCACCCACATACGGGGCAAGTGTGCCGTCACTTTGCTCAATGAGACAGAGGACCTGCTGTCCTACCTCAACAAGGAGGTGAGTCAGAGTGGGGAGGGAAGCGGGGTCAGCCTGGATGCTGATGGTGTTTTTTTTGGGGAGGTGGTCTGATGGTGCATGAGATCTACTGTCAAAACCTCGAGTGTTCATTCTTTTTTTCTTTTTTTCTTAGTCAGTAATACAGGTTGTGTTGGAGGCTGCTATTGGTCATGAGTAGCTGTGGATAAACCTGATTGTCGTCGTCGTCATCATCATCATCATCATCATATTCATATTCATATTCATCATATCCATCATCATATTCATCATCATATTCATCATCATATTCATCAACAGCAATGTCCTCATCCGCATTATCATTATTATCATCATTATCATCTTATCGTTTCCATTTTCCCTTTTAATTTCTTTATGTGTGTTGAAGGCTGCTATTGGTCATTAGTGGCTGTGGATAACCCTGATCATCATCATCATTATCAGCACCATCATCATCATCATCATCATCATTCATCAACAGCAACATTCCCATCATCATCATCGTCATTGTGATCATCATCATCATTATCATCTTATTATTTTCCCTTTTAATGGTTTTTTTTTGTTTTTTGGATGTAATCTGGGTACAATGATGCGATAATTGATGACCCCTGTATTTCAGGACACCTTTTTCTACTCCCTGGTGTATGACCCCCAACAAAGGACGCTGTTGGCCGACAAAGGGGAGATCAGAGTGGGCTCCAAGTTCCAGGCAGACATCACTCCGCTCTTAAAATCTGGTCAGTGGGCATTTTTTTTTGCTTTACCAGGTACTTTTTTCTACTTTAAAACCGAACAAAAAAACTTCTTCATCTGTTTATTTAAGAGAAGGCTCTCTTGTCGTGTAGTAAGCTTTTCTTCCCCATCCCCCTTCCCCTCCCAAGAACTGTATTGTCTAAAAAAAAAAATTTTTTTTAAATCCCAACAGACAAAAACCTGTTATCTAGTTTAGCAATCAAGTTTCCATCTTGAAGCTTAGCAAGCTGAGTTTAAAAAAAAAAAGAAAGGGAAAAAAAGAGATGCTTTTTTTTGGTTTACCAAGCTTCATTTCAGAAAGAGCGCTGGTCTGGCAAGGTCTGGTTTATGGAATGCTTATCTTCTGGTTTAGCAAGCTTTCTTTATGGGATGCTTTTTTTTTTTTTTTCTCCTTCTGGTGGGTGAGATAGCTAGCTGTCTTCATAGGATGAATGTTTGTGTTGTGTGGTTTTTGCAAGCTCAGCTGACTTGTGGTTTGGTTCATAGGGTGCTTGTTGTTTTGTGGTTTGGTTCATAGGGTGCTGTTGTTTGTTTTGTCATCTGTGGTTTGGTTCATAGGGTGGTTCTTGTGTTTCGTTTGGTGGTGGTTTGGTTCATAGGGTGCTTGCTGTCTTGTGGTTTGTTCATAGGGTGCTTGCTGTCTTGTGGTTTGGTTCATAGGGTGCTTGCTGTCTTGTGGTTTGGTTCATAGGGTGCTTGTGGTTTGGTTCATAGGGTGCTTGGTGGTTTGGTTCATAGGGTGCTTGTTTGGTTTGGTTCATAGGGTGCTTGCTGTCTTGTGGTTTGGTTCATAGGGTGCTTGTTGTCTTGTGGTTTGGTTCATAGTGGTGCTTGTTGTCTTGTGTTTTAGGAGGTTTAGTTCATGGGGTGCTTGTTGTCATGTGTTTTAGAAGGTTTGGTTCATAGGGTGCTTGTTGTCATGTGTTTTAAAAGGTTTGGTTCATAGGGTGCTTGTCTTCTGGCTTAGCAAAGTGTTCAGAGGATCTTCTGGTTTAGCAAAGTGTTCAGATGATTCTTATGGTTTAGAAAAGTGCTCAGATGATTCTTATGGTTTTGAAAAGGGCATAGTCATTTGTTGGAACACTTGTATTTGACAAGTAATGCACATATGCTGTTCGTGTATTTTGCTGTTTGGAAAAGGTCATTAGTGCCATGATTTGTGTGATAGAAAAGCTTTTAGGTGAGATATGTATAGTGATACTATGACATAAAAAAATGCAAACACACACACCACACACACACACAGCACACACACACTACACACACCACCTGCACAGCACGCTACACATACACTACACACACACACACACACAACACACACAACACACACACACACACACACACACACACTACACACACTTACACACACACACACACACACACACACACACACACACACACACACACACACACACACACACACACAGAGGAAAACTAAAGGGAGAGAAATTTTTCAATCACCACCCTATCACATCCCCGCCTCCAACCCTCCCTCACCCACCCCAGCACAAAATCCCCCCGTTCGCTAGATAGATGGCTTGATGATGAAAAAAAAAAGCAAATTTATTGCTTACTCAGTGTTCTCAATGTACCATCTGGAAATAAAATTTTGACTTGACTTGACTTGACCCCGCCCCACCCCCCCCTCCCCATCATCTCCCCCCTCCCGGACACTCTTAACTCTCAGAGGTCTGTGGGGGAAAAGCAAGGGAGAGAACTGGCCGTCCTGAATGAGTTAAAAAAAAAATTTTTAAATCCTCTTGCTGTCTTTCAGGGAGGAAGATGGCAGGAGAATGGAGGACCTGGAGACCCTGGTGTGGAATCCTGAGAACCTGCTGAACAAGCAGGAGATTGACCAGTTCCTGGTGGTGGCGCGCTCCGTGGGCACCTTTGCTCGAGCTCTGGACTGCAGCAGCACATGTCGTCAGCCCAGTCTGCACATCAGTGCCGCTGCCGCTTCCAGAGACATCACTCTGGTCAGTCGTGGAGGACTCTCTTTTTTTGTCTGTTCTGTTCTTTTTTTACTTTCTGTTTGTTTGTTTGTTTGTCTCATTTTTTTTCTTCTGTTGTTGTTGGTGTTCCTTTTTCTTTTTCTTCTTGTCTTTCTTTTCCTTGTTGTTGTTGTTATGTGTTTCTTTTTTTCTTCTTCTTCTTCTTCTTCTTCTTCTTTTTCTTCTTTTCTTCTTCTTTCTTCTGTCTTCTTCTTTATTCTTCTTCTTCTTCTTCTTCTTCTTCTTTCTTCTTCTTTCATATTCAGAATTGTATTTTTGAAGCAGATGACATGTGCACAGTGTAAACAGTTATATCGTGTATGTCATGAAGTCTGGCATCTTTCCATACCTTATTGCTGACATTGATCCTGGCAAATCCTTGGTATGGCCAACGGTCAAACACCAGTCTGTGAGTGACTTTCACATTAACTCACTCACTCCAAACAATCCAGATTAGGAACTGTTTTGTGTGAATATTACCAATCAACAGCTGGAGATATAGATTTCTATTTACATGAAGGTATGATATCATAATGACATTGAATGCCAATAGTGCTATGCTGGTCTATTTTTCTTTCAAAAGCAGCCAATCAGAGAAGATTTCCCTGATCTCTGTGTGTGTACTAGGTGTGTCTGTGAGCTGACCCTTCTGCATCTCATTAACATAAAAGAAATGACTGAAACTTTTCTACATATCCCCCACAACTAAAATATGTAGAAAAGAAACCTTATAGTTTATAACCAGTAATCTCCGTGTTGTAACAACCAGGGTTTTCTGTTCACTATTTATCTTGCAATAACTCTTTTTGTGATTTTTATTTTACTGACTCTCACAAATGGGCAATACATGCTGAAAAGCAGGGGAGAAAACTCCCCGGGGCTGAGTAAGTGAAGAGGATGTTCAAGATGGGTTTGTCAGGTCTCATAGTAAGACAGTTTGAGGTGAAACAGCATACTTCTGTTTTCAGAGGAAGTTAATCAAGAGGATGATCCTCAATAACTGGGTTTTTAGGTCTCAAAGGAAGACAGTTTGAGGTGAAACAGTGAACTTCTTTCTTCAGAGTAAGTTAATGAAGAGGATGTTCCTCAACATGGGTTTGTCAGGTCTCATAGTAAGACAGTTTGAGGTGAAACAGTGTACCTTTTGTCTTCAGAGTAAGTTAATCAAGAGGATGTTCTTCCAACAACATGGGTTTGTGAGGTCTCATACATAGTAAGACGGTTTGTAGTGAAACAGTGTACCTTTTGTCTTCAGAGTAAGTTCTTCAACATAGGTTAGTCAGGTCTCATAGTAGGACGGTTTATAGTGAAACAGTGTACCTTTTGTCTTCAGAGTAAATTAATCAAGAGGATGTTTATCAACATGGGTGTGTCAGGTCTCATAGTAAGTCAGTGTGTAGTCAAATAGAGTATGTACCTTCTGTTTTCAGAGCCATGCCATGGACACGCTACACAGGCACGAGTACAACACGGCGGAGGCTGTGAGGAGCTTGGTGCCTGACGGAGGGCCTGTGCTGTGCCGTGATGAGATGGAGGAGTGGTCTGCCTCGGAGGCCAACCTCTTCGAGGAGGCTCTGGACAAGTATGGAAAGGACTTCACCGACATCCGCCAGGACTTTGTAAGGGAAAAAAAATTTTTTTTGTGAGAAAAATTGGTCTTTTTTGTGTTTTTGTGAGAAAAAATTGTCTTTTGGGTGTTTCCATTTTTGGTTGTGTTTGTGTCTTTGTTCTTATCTCTTGCTGGCTCATTTTGTTGTTCTGCCATCAAATTTTGTCCATGTGATCATTTTTAATAGGTGTTATTTGGATTAGGTTGTTTTTCTGTGTTAAACTGTTACTGTGTTCAGCAGATTTGATCTCACTGACTAAATGGGGTACTTTTTAGTGATGTCAGTTTTGATTGAAAGGAAGAGACCCCAAGAAAGGGAGCAGGCAGAGCAGTTGTATGACATCAAGGCATTACTGTCGTGTTAAAATGAAGATTTTAAATTAAATATATGCTGATTACTGTCATGATAAAATGAAGAACATTGTAACAGTCTGCTGAAGAAATCCATGAAGGAAAATTGCTTGCATTTTTGAGGCTCATTTAAAAATCTTATAGAATGAATGATTGAAAGTAAGAGGGATGGGTAGAGAGGGAAGAAACAAATAGAATTTCAGATCTTTTGTTTAAAGGGCTAGATAGACATCAATTCCTTTGAAATTTCAAAAGGAATGGTAAAATAGGAGAAATGAATGGCATTTTGCCTTATTTTTGTTTAGTTTTTACGTTGCATGAATTCAGTATGATTCAGTTCAAATACTTCATCATTTCACAAACAGAGAAACGAAACATGAAACCAGACATGATTCAGAGGACTGATTGCTATGGAACAGAGTAATCAGAGAGTTAAGTAAAGATGTTGATGCGTATTGCAGTGTGGTATGAAGTGAAGATGTAGAAGAATAAAACCCAAAAAAGAGTGATAAGAGAGTTATGAAGTGGGTAAATGAAGTTGCTTTTGGCGTGAGATGACTGAAAGTTGTTTTGTTTGCTCCTGCTGCGCTTCCCTGGAAGTCTCTGAAGAGCATTGTGGAGTACTACTACATGTGGAAACCACCGACAGATATGTTCAACAGTGAGATGACAGCAGTGTTTCTCTGAATAATGTGGAGTGCGTGTGTGCGTGTGCGTGTGCGTGCGTGTGCGTGTGCGTGTGCGTGTGTGTGTGTGTGTGTGGTGTGTGTGTGTGTGTGTGTGGTGTATGTGTGTGGTGTATTTATTTATTTATTTATTTATTTATTCTTTATATCGAGGATAACAGAATAAACAATCATGTGCTTTTTTTCATCCGGTCCCCGTGTGTATGTAGTTTTGTAAATATTGTCATCTGTTCCCACCGCACACGATGCTACTCTTACGAAAAGCGAACAGATTTAACGTGTGCGCAAGATGTTCTGCGTGCATTCGCACACGGGACCTCGGTTTAAAGTCTCATCCGAAGGACTTTGGGGAGTGGAGTCAGCACTGATGTTAACTCAGGAAGAAAATTTCCTCGACCGGACTCGAACCCGGGTCTTCAAATTGCCAGCGCAATGTTCTGACCACTAGGCTATCCGCCCCCTATTGTGTGTGTGTGTGTGCATGCTTGCGTGCGTGTGTGCTTGTTTAAAAGCAGACTAGAACAATGTTTGTGAGCAAAAGGGATTTGGCTAAGTGAGTGTGTGTGTGTGTGTGTGTGTGTGGTGTGTGTGTGTGTGTGTGTGTGTGTGTGTGTGTGTGTGCGCTGCGCATGTGTGAAAACAGCTTGAAAACATGATTAAGAAAATCACGGATGGGTGTTGAAAACTGACTTGGCTGCAACATGCATGCTGTGGATTGTCAGATGATGTCTGTTTAAAGTTTTGAGATAGAAAAAGCCTTGCTGCTTGAAAATTTCAGTAAATATGTATATGGATGTGTGTCAGATAAGATCTTTTGCAGATGTCACAAAACTGGTAATCTAATTTTGTTTTAGTTACTTGTTTCGTTTTGTTTGGTTTAAAAAAAAAAAAAATTCTGACAGTGTTGCTCTTTAAAAAAAAAAAAAATTATTTATTTATTTTATTTTTGCAGAAACGAATGAAGGCAGCAGAAGCAGAGAACAAGCTAAAGCAGGTCTACATTCCTAACTAGTAAGGGATTTCTGTCTTATTTGATATGTGTGTGTTGTGTGTTACATAGTATTTGATGTGTGTGTGTTATGTGTTACATAATGTTTGACATGTGTGTGTTGTGTGTTACATAGTGTATAACGTGTGTGTTGTGTGTTACGTAGTGTATGACGTGTGTGTTGTGTGTTACATAGTATTTGACATGTATGTGTTGTGTGTTACATAGAGTGTATGACATGTGTGTGTTGTGTTTCATAGTGTCTGATGTGTGTTACATAGTGTCTGATGTGTGTGTTCCATAGTGTCTGATGTGTGTGTTGTGTGTTACATAGTGTTTGATGTGTATGTTGTGTGTTACATAGTGTTTGATGTGTGTGTGTGTGTTGTGTGTTACATAGTGTTTGATGTGTGATTTGTGTGTTACATAGTGTCTGATGTGTGTGTTGTGTATTAATACATAGTGTTTGACATGTGTGTGTTGTGTGTTAAATAGCATGTGATATGTGCGTTGTGTGTTACATAGTGTCTGACACGTGTGTGTTGTGTGTTACATAGTGTATGACATGTGTGTTTTCAGTACCAAGCCCAACCCAGCAGCCATCACAGGCAAGGTGAACGGGGAAGGACAGGTGTCGGGCAGAGCCTGTGAAAGCTGCTTTGGTGAGTCAGTCTGCTGCTTTTTTGGAAGCTGTGGACATCTCTGATGATACATCATTCAGTGCTTTGCGTGTGTGCATATGTATGCATATGCTGTGAAATGTCCATGTTGTTTTCAATAAGGTGTATCGTATATCAAGATATGACTTTGTCTCACTCACTGTTTGATTATTTCATGGGAAGAGAGGCTGAAAGGAAAGATCTGCATGCACCCATTCATACATGCATCATGCGTGCGCACGCACACACGCGCGCACACACACACACACACACACACACACACACACACACTCACTCACTCACACACTCACCCAAAACTATAAGACCATAATGGAAAGACCAGAAAATCCACTCATCCAAATTTTTTTTTTTTTGGGGGGGGGGGGGGGGGGTGGAATAAAATCCAAGAAAATAGATGTATTTTTTTCTAGCAGTTCAGTGTTTTGAATTGTCCACAGCGGCCCAGTCTGCCCAGTGGTACTCCTGGGGTCCTGCCCACATGCAGTGTCGCCTGTGCTCTGCCTGCTGGATGTACTGGAAGAGATATGGAGGCCTGAAGATGCCCACGCGATATGGTAGGTTCTTTTCTCTTTGTTCTGTTAATGAACATGTTGAGAAAGGCATGAATCACAGCTGTCAGTTTCCCCCACTTTCAGCTCCTCTCAGCTGCTAATAAATCCATCCCATCCCTGCCTAGGTGGGGGTTAGCTTGTGTTATTTACAGCAGAAACTGACCACACTCTTGACTAGGTAAAAGGAAAGAGCGCAGTTAATTTAGCACTTTAGACTAAGCGGTGATGGATTTGTGCACTGATTTGTGGCTGTTTTTATGTGGTATCCAAGTGATTTTATGTTGATTGAGAGTGATCATATGGTATGCATCTGAGCAAGCGAGCGACAGACAGACAGACAGACACACACACACACACACACACACACACACACACACACACACACACACACACACACACACACACACACACACACACACACACACACACACACACACACACACACACACTCACTCACTCACTCACTCACTACACACACACACACACACACACACACACACACACACACACACACACACACACACCACACACACACACACACACACACACACACACAGAGGAAAAAATCTGACATGACTTTTGATATAAAAGGAAATGCGATAGACTGAAGGAGAGTTGAGAAAAAACAAATCTGATGGATGATCTATGTTAGTTGTGGAGGGTATTGATGATTGTTGTTGTTGTTGTTGTTGTTCTTTGCAGATGGAGAGAGGCCCCCACCAGCACAACGACAAGGTAAGACTGATAACATGGAGCTCTTCTGTTTGCTGTAAATACACACGCACATGCACACACATGGGATCTGACCCTTACTACATTTCATAAATAGTTTGGATACTTTAAACTTCTCTCCACAAAGTAAAATGTCAAGGGAGAAGCTTTATCACTTGACACTAATGAACTCCGTGTCTTAATTACCTCCTCTGTTTATAATTCAATTGCCTAGCTTACCGTAATTGTTCTTTGGGTAAATAAAAAAAAAATCCAACTCTTGCAAATAGGCAGGATGTGGTTAAAAGCAAGGGAGAAAACTCTGCAGGCGGAGTGACTTAACCACTTGTACTGTAGTCAGTTGTGTTAGATCCTCAGCAGTAAATGACACAAACAACCCCAACAAAATTCTGTTTTGCCTTCTCCTATACTGCAATATTTTATTTTGCTGTTTAAACGAGAGACCATTTTCATTTCACAGGCTCTGGTTGTATTTTTTAGGCAGGTGATGAGACTTATAGTTGTGTTTGTGTGTGTGTGTGTGTGTGTGTGTATGCAGGTGTACATTCACTTGTGCCTTGGCACGTTTCAGTGACACTTGTAAACTTTTCAGATATGTTAAGCAAGATGTACATTTATTTAAAAAATGGAGAGAAAATATTCAAGTAAATGGTATTAGGCACTTTTTTTTTTTTTTTAGAGACAAAGGAAAATCTAGTGTAAAAGTAGTGATTATTTTTTGTGTGTTGGCAAAATATCTCCAATTTACTTTTGGATTTGTTAGAAAGATCATACACAGATCATATGTGGCAAGAAAGATAGAGACAAGGATTTTTATGTTTTTGAGATAATAAGATGTCTATATTTGTGTATTCTTTGATTAAAAATTGATGTTTCATACCAAATTGAGATGATGCTGTATGTTGTGTGCAGAACGTGTGGCTCACATGAACTCCATGCGTACCCAGAAGTGCACGATCTCAGGCTGTGGCAAGGTAGGCAGGGTGCTAGTGCT
This sequence comes from Stramonita haemastoma, assembly GCA_030674155.1. NCBI lineage: Eukaryota > Metazoa > Mollusca > Gastropoda > Neogastropoda > Muricidae > Stramonita > Stramonita haemastoma. Next base: position 34,315,928 of record CM060324.1, read on the forward strand.
TGCTTGGTATTTCAACACATGGAGACTTCCATCACACCCTAACTTGAAGTTTTACTGACTGTATGAGGATTTTGATTTATTGTGGCATCTATGATTGAACTAGACGTTCTACTCTAAAATAACTTGAAGTTTTACTGACTGTATGAGGATTTTGATTTATTGTGGCATCTATGATTGAAAGACGTTTTACTCTAAAATAACTTGAAGTTTTACTGACTGTATGAGGATTTTTATTTATTGTTTGGTATCTATGATTAGCCGCCGCGGTAGTCGAGTGGTTAGGGCGTTGGACTCGTAATCTAAAGGTTGCGGGTTCGATCCCAGCTGTCGGCTATGGCGCTGTGCCCTTGGAAAAGGCACTTTACGGCTATTTTCTCACCCCACCCAGGTGTAAAAGGGGTACCAACCTTGTGTTGGGGGGTTAACCCTGCGAAAGACTGGCGTCCTATCCAGGGGGGAGTCTATGACTCTCAGTCGCTTAGTGCCACAGAAACCGGGATAAGCACCGGCCTGATGAGCCTTAGGCTCGGACAGACTTTAACTAACTAACTATCTATGATTGAAAGACATTCTGGTTTAAAATAACTTGGAAGTTTTGTTCTATATCCATCATGTAGTTTTAGACAAGGAGACTTTGCTCACATGAGCTAGAGATTAGTTTATCATTGCAAAGGTGTATGCAGGTGATACTTATACTTTTGGAACCATGTGGCTAGTCCCTAGATTGGGATTTAAAGGCCCTGATTTTTTCATCAAGTCTGTGTAAAACCTCTGTATGTATGCATACATCTCTTCACAAAGAAGCTTTTAAGAGTATGCTACTATTAGCTGTTGCGCATACTTGTTCATACACTTTTATCTACCCCTTTTGTCTATCCGCTTCTCTTGTGTACGTATATGCGTATGTACGCTTACAATCATATCATGTGTGTATATGGATTGAAACTTCTAAAAAAAAAAAAAAAAAAAAAAAAAAAGATGGACAATCCATAAACAAGGACCGGGCTTCTTTTCTCGCCTGCCACAGGAGTTCAAGCTGAAGACTCACCTGGCGCGACACCTGGCCACGGCGCACGGCCTGTCCATCCAGCCGGGCAGCCCCCGGCCGGTGATGAAGACCGGGCTGCCTTCTGCCTCATCACCACGCCCCTCACGCGCGCCTCGCGACACATCTGCAAGGACATCCTGCGCCCTCGCCACGCCGCACGCTGCTGCTTCATCCCCATCAACACCGCAGCCATCAAGCAAGAATGTGAGGCTGGCTCCAGTGGGACTGGGAGATTTTTTGGGGGTGGGGTGGTAGTGGTGGTGGGGGGGGGGATTGTGTGGTGTTAACTATGTTTTGTTGTGTTTTTTTGTTACTGCTGCAAAAAGTGATATCTAAATCTCGGTAATTCCTGCTTAACAGCTCTGTGATAAACACTTGATTGTGAATGTTTGTAAGGAGTGAGTTGCCATCAATTTCCAGTCCCCAATCAGGAATTTTTCTGTAAAAAATGAAACCTTAATCTCCTATTTCCAATCAAATTTTTATCTTATTGCAAAAACGAAACCTAAATCTCCAGTTTTCAATCAGAAATGTTTTCTTACTTCAAAAACAAAAACCTAAGCTTCTCAGTCTCATTCTCAATCAGGAATGTTCACACAAATCAGCTGTGTGATAAAGACTGGATTGTGACTGTTGGGGAAAGAGGCATTGAAAGCATATTGTGAGTACAGGCAATGTCGTAGTCATATTATGATGCGGTACAGTTATTTTGGGCTTCTCTTCCTCCCGGGTTACCTCGTGTGGGACAGTGTCTGTTTATATTCTGAAAGTGCAGTACAATTTACCTATTGGTTTAAAAAATATGTTTATTTCTGGGAAGCACATACCAAATTTATACATAACTTAATTAAAGTGACAGAAAGCTTGGAGCGTATCACAGCTGTCAGTTTCCCCCACTTTCAGCTCATCCCAGCTTCTAATTAATCCATCCCATCCCAGCCCAGATGGGGGCCAGCTGGTGCTAATTATAGCAGGAACTGACCACACATGGACTAGGTAAAAGGAAGGAGCGTGCCCAAAATAGCATTCTTGACTGAGTGATGTTGGATTTTGTGCGCTGTGTTATATATTCGGCTGTTGCTGTTTTTTGTGTGCACACCAGGTCAGCATCGCCTGTCCCAGGGCAGCAACTACACGCCCCCTGTCTACAAGGCCAGACGTACCACCATGGACCCAGTGGTGGCTCGACTGGGCATTGACATCACTGTGGAGAAACCGGCTCTGCTGTGTCGAGGTGGGTGTTGTGGAATTAAGAGTGTGTGTGTGTGTGTGTGTGTGTGTGTGTGTGTGTGTGTGGTGTGTGTGTGTGTGAGAGAGTGTGTGTGTGTGTGTGTGTGTGTGTGTGTGTGTGTGTGTGTGTGTGTGTGTGTGTGTGTGTGTTAAATTAAGCAGAATGGCTGGTGCATCAGCACACCCTGGTATTATTTGTTGTAAGGCATGAAATCATTAAGGTACTACCATGCTCAAGGTGGTTTTTCTTTCAGGTTGGCAGTGTTGGATATTGTGAGAGGATTTGATGCGTCGATTTTGAAGTTAAAGTGACCGTTGATGCGAGTTATTGGAATAGAACAAAGTGATAACCCCGTGTATGGCTGCATTGGTCAGTGGGGCTGTAAACAGCATGAAATGGAATGAGAAGTGAAGGGAGGTGACGGTGGTGTCAGTGAGGGTCATGTGTGTGTGTGTATGTTTGCGCATGTGTGTGTACATTGGAATTTGCTATAACTATTAATTGTTGTTGATTGCTCGTGTGTTGTATAGGTCGAATGCAAATGCTTTGATTTGTTTTTTTGTGCAAGATATAGCGCTATATAAATTCCATCTATTATTATTATTGTTATAATTATTATTGTTGTTGTTGTTGTTATTGTTGTTGTTGTTGTTATTATTATTGTTGTTATTATTATTATTATTATTATTATTATTATTATTATTATCATTATCATCATCATCATCATCATTATCATTATTATTATTATTATTATTATTATCATTGTTATTACCAATATTATTATAACTATTGATCAGGGGCGGTGGTGGAGCGCAGTCCTCAGGAGCAGGCCAAGATGAACAGCAACTACCCCTCCATCATGAGGAAACGGGGCTATGAACAGAGCAACGGAGTGGATGGTAAACTCCTTCCTTTTCTTTTTCTTAATAAATAATAATAATAAAATGGAGGCTTATATAGCGCAAATTCCCCAAAACATGGGCTCACTGCGCTGTACAATCAAATCAACTTAAATAGGTTACATATGAATGTGAAAAATTTGACTAGCGCAACAAACAAACAAAAAGGAAAAATGCATGCACATACAATACACAGCATATTACATGGCCAGACAATAAAAGTAAAATAAAAGAAATAGCATCTTGTTTTTCTTCTGAAATTACATTTTGTGAAAATAGTGCTTATGACCCCTTGTGAAGGAATAGGGTGGGGGTTTTTTGTTTTGTTTTGTTTTTCTGAAAATACATTTTGTGAAAATGATGGTTATGACCCCTTGTGAAGGAATAGGGAGGGGTTTTGTTTTTTTTAGTTTTGTTCTTTCTGAAATTACATTCTGTGAAAATGGTGTTTATGACCTCTTGTGAAGGAATAAGGTGGGGTTTTTTTTGTTTTTTGTTTTGTTGTTTTTAACATGATTTGAGGCAAATGTGTCTTTCCAAGTTTAGGCACCTGGTTTTCCAGTATGATATTGTGATTTTGTGTCTTGTGCAAAATGGTAATCTGATTTTAAGAGAGGTGGCTGGACCATTGGTGAGAATAATTGCTACTTTATTAGCACTGATAGGAATATTGGTTGCTTGTCATTGTTGGTTAGTTGGTAGCCTGTTTTTTAAAACTGAAGGAAAGGGGTTTTTTGCACAGATTTCTGTGGCTTTTCTTGGAAATGGAAGGTATGGGGAGGAGTAGATATAAAAAAAAAACCCCAAACAACAATAATAATCAAACAACAATATTGCATGTAGTAGTATGATGTCTTTAATATGTGTGGTGTGAGATGTGACCCCTGTGAAAACGTGTGTTTAGGTCCAGCAGCCAAACGACCAAACATGGGAGTGATCCGACAGGCTGGCATGGGCATCAAATCCCCCAACCCCTCACAGGTAAGCATCATCAGGGCTGTTGCTTGCGGTCAGTGCCTCATAGCAACAGGAAACAGATCCCATCAGTCATTTCATCGTTGTCTGAAGTACACCATTCTTCATGGCTTTTATTGGAAAGAATCTGAAATACGCATGTGTATTATGTATTGTTTTATGTCCCAGAAGTAAGATATATCTGCTCCAGAAATGCAAACAAAAGAAGACTTGCTAAATGTCTAAAAGATTCTGAGAGGAGAAAAGTAAAAAGAATGATTAAGATTTTTTTTTCTTGTAAATTTGTGAGAGTGGTAATCATAAGGATTAAAAGTTATATGGTCAGTTCCCTGGAAAATTCGTACAAGCCTTGAAAGATTGTGTAATGAGCATTGTACTCTGTGAATCCTTTGAAGTCCATGAAAAATTTAAAGGAGAAAAAAATTATTTTAGCTATAACAGCTGTTACATACTGCAAGAGAGAGGGAGTAAAGTGCTTATAATTATCACAAAATCTGTATTTTTAGTGTCTTTATCTTATTTTTCTTTAAAAATTATTTTGCTGAGCATTGTGCTTGAAAGACTTGTGCCATTTTCCCAGACAATGTGTAAATCATGTAAAAAAATATTGTGTTTTGCACAGAAGATGATGTGTTGACTGAAATGCAGTGATGTACAGATTTAAAAAAAAAATCTTTTATAACTTTGAGATGGAAAGACGTATGCTTAAAAAATTTGAACAAAGTTTGAGATTTCAAAAAAGATATAAATGAAAAAAAAAACCCTGGTCAAAATTAACCATTTCCATGGTTTTCAGTCCACCTGGAAAATATCCTTTGCATAAGCACTGTGCAGATTTAATTCCAACCAAACTAAATTTCATATTCAGAAGCAAATTATGAAACCAGCCTGCATACCTCTGCTGTTTACCAATACTGGTTGGGGTTTTTTGTGTTTTTTTTCTTTTACAGATATTAAAGTAAAACAACAATTTAATATATAGGCAGAAAAAAAAAATTAAAAAGAAGTTTGCTTGAACCCCTCTCCCCCCCCCCCCCCCCCCCCCTCACAGATCCTCCCACGTTAGTGAATTGGGGATGACGTTGGTGAGTTAGGGATGATGTTAGTGAATTGGGGACGACGTTAGCGAGTCGGGGACGACGTCAGCGAGTCGGGGACGACGTTAGTGAGTTGGGGATGACGTTAGTGAGTTGGGGACGTTCACATAGTGTAATGGTGACAGGTGTGTGTTGCAGCGAGGCCACCTGAACCACGGCAGCAGCAGTGTGAACGGCTGTGGGAAAGGGCCCAGCATGCGCGGCAGCAAGATGCACATGATCAGCTGGCTGGACATGCCCGACGACGTCTTCTTCATGGCCACCAACGCCACCAAGTGAGTCAGCAGAGCAGGTGTGACGGGGCGGTAATTAGATTACTTCCCATGCGTTCGGAACTGCCAATCGCAGCGTCGTGGATTTATATTTAGATCCACACCTGTGAATTGTGCGACGTTCTGTATCGTTGGGGGGGTGGTAAAAAACCGTCCGTTGCATGCACTTTGTCCATAGCGGTAAAATGTAGTATTTATGCAGCCTCTCTTTAGAGGCCACATTCCTACTGTCTGATCGTGCTGTCGTCACCGAGAAGTTGTACAGAGTCGCGGCAGATCAAATATCTACACTCTGTTACACAAGCAAAGCCCCAGCGGCCAAATCCAACATCACTCCGTCAAGAGTGCTGAATTAAGCGCACCCTTTCTTTTTACACAGCGCACAAATCCCACATGACTCAGTCAAGAGTACTATATGTAGCATGCCCTTTCCTTTTACCCAGTCCAAGTGTGGTCAGTACCTGCTATAAATAGCACCAACTGGCCCATATCGCCTGGGGTGGAATGGATTAATTAGCAGCTGAGAGGAGCTGAAAGTGTGGGAAACTGACAGCTGTGTTTACCTAGAGTAAGCATGGTCAGTTCCTGCTATGAATAGCACCAGCTGGTTCCATCCAGGCTGGGATGGGATGGAGTAATTTAGCAGCTGAGAGGAGCTGAGGGTTGGGCAGACTGACAGCTGTGAGCGCCCTGTTTCCTTTCTGGCTTTTCTCTCCTCTGACGCTGCAGCACCGGTCATCGTCTCTGTGTGTGTGCCTGATGCTGCAGAGGTTTCACAGTGTGTAGGTAGGTAGGTAGGTAGGAGAATAGGTCTCACCTGTCTCTCAACCTGGTGGCATCACTGAGTTGGCTGCCGCACCCAGAGACACCCAGTGACTCCCAGTGTTTTATTGTGCGTTATTGAAAAAGGGTTTGTGAAGATGCAGGATAATGTCTTCTCTTTTATCTCCCTTTTTACCGTCATAATTTTTTCATCTTCCTTTCTTGCTGTGTGTTCTTGTGTAGCTTCAGAAATCTTTAAAAGTCCTAAAGAGTTCAAGGATATTTCATTTGTGCTGGGTTCTGAGGAGGAGCATGTATGATGCGTGAGTAAAGATGTTACTTTTATTGTCCTGGATTGATAGTGCATGGTGATCCCATATGTTCAGATAAAATTGTGTAAATCAGATCTGTTTAAATGCAGAAGAAGCTTAGGTTTCAGATTTAAAACAATCTCGATTTTCAGAGCATTGCTTTGTGAGTTGCTTTCAAACAAAGTCTCACTGCTTTACCATGCACTCATATTCCGACAAACAAACAAAAGTCTGCTCACTTTACCACACACTAATATTCCAACAAACAAAAAGTCCGCCTGCTTTACCACGCACTAATATTCCAACAAACAAAAGTCTCCATGCTTTACCACGCACCAACTAACATTCCAACAAACAAACAAAACAAACCAAACAAAACCCCCAGCATAGAGAGGTCTTAATAACAACATCCTGTCTTGCTTTGTCCAGAAAACTGCGCAAACAGCTGCAGCCCAGCGACTTCAAGCGGACGGCGCGCAACCCCTGGCGCAGCGTGAGCGTGAAGACCAGCATCCCTCTGTCGGCCATCACCGTCACCCGAGAACGCAGCTCCCCCGCCCCCGCCCCCACCCTCCCCCTCCCCGCCCAGCCTGCACAGGAAGTGGTGGTGCTGGACTGACCCGCCGACAAGACAGACATGCCGCGGGCAGAGGGGCACATTGGAGGTCACAGGTGTGATCGGCCGTCGTGGGCACGACAGATATCATCGGCTCTGTTCACGACCCACTCAGCACGACTTTTCTGATTGATGCCTCTGGACCTCCCAGTAGAGAGTTCCTCCTAACGAATGTGCAAACAGTGACTGGTTTTAATGCCGTTTTTTTCAGTTGGTTGGTTGGTTGGGGTTTTATTTTCTTTTTCATTTCCCCCTTTTTTTTTTTTTCCTTGTGTTATCTGTTGTTCTTATCTGCAGCACATGTGTTTGTATTTGTGTGTGTTTGTGTGTGTGTGTTTTTTTTTAAAAAGTGAGTATTCTGCAAAAGATTTGTCGTGGAACTGCAAACATCACAAAACTGTACCTGGGGAATCTTGTCAAACACAAAGACTATTCAGGGACTTCATCATGTTTGTGATGTGTGTGTGTGTGTGTGTGTGTGTATGGGCTGTTTGTTTTGGGGGTTGGAGTTGATTGAAATGTGTGGGGATTCTGTGCTTTCTTATCAATAGAGAATGTTGAAAATGGCGACCGTTGTCCAATTTTTTTTGTGTGTCATCAGTGCCAATGGGGATCGTGTCTGTTTAGAAACATTGTGTACCTGGTCAATGTTCATGTGAGTGTAGCACCTTTGTGTGAGTTGTAGCCTCCACCAGTAGCACTACCATTGGGCAACTTTCTTGTGGTTGTAACCTGTACAGTCAACTGCTATGCCAGAGTAGCACACATAAGTCAGCCTTCATGTGTGGATGTGCCGTACAGCAGCCAACCTTCATGTGGATGTGGCACACAGCAGCCAACCTTCATGTGGATGTGGCACACAGCAGCCAACCCTCATGTGGATGTGACATACAGAAATCAACCTTCATGTGGATGTAGCATACATAAATCAACCTTCATGTGGATGTGGCATACAGAAATCACCTTCATGTGGATGTGGCATACACAAATCAACCTTCATGTGAACATGGCATACACAAATCACCTTCATATGGATGTGGCATATATAAATCAACCTTCATGTGAACATGGCATACACAAATCATCTTCATGTGAACATGGCATACACAAATCACCATGTGGATGTAGCATACAGAAATCACCTTCATGTGGATGTGGCATACAGCAGCCAACCCTCATGTGGATGTGGCATACAGCAGCCAACCCTCATGTGGATGTGGCATACAGCAGCTAACCTTCATGTGGATGTGGCATACAGAAATCAACCTTCATGTGGACGTAGCATACACAAATCAACCTTCATGTGGATGTGACACACATAAATCAACCTTCATGTGGACGTAGCATATACAAATCAACCTTCATGTGGATTTGGCATACACCAGCCAACCTCCATGTAGATGTGGCATACACAAATCAGCTTTCATGTAGATGTGACACAATTAAACTAACCTTTATGTGGATGTAGCATACAGTGATACACGTCAACCTCATGTGGATTTAACTTTTGGATGTAGCTAAACACCACCTCCCAGTTGTAATTATCCCTTTCACTGCTATCATATTTTGCTTAGGCACATGCTGGACAAAACAGAGAGAGCGTTGAATCATGACGATTGTCAACTGAGCTTTGCTGGTGGCGATTTCTATGACGAACTCTGTTCGTCAACAGCACAGTAAAGTGGTTATTGACATATATTGTAGTGAAAACCAAGGTTAAAAAAAGCCTGTACCCTAAAAACAGAAGAAAAAATCTCACCCTAAATCAGTCCCCCCCCCCCCTCCCCTTATGAAAAATTTTATAAAAAAAAGAAAAAAGAAATGAATAAAAACCTCAAGATATGATAATAACGATATGGCATAATAAAATGGGACAAAAAGTAACCCACCAAAATTGGAGTTTTTGTCTGTATGCAAATTTTGAATCATCAAGTCAGTCATAAAAAATGTGCTTTTTATAATTGTAACAGTAACACTGACAGGGGAGTGGCACATCACTATTCACACGGCAAGGTTGTCCACACACACACACACACTCACACACACTCACACACACACACACACACACACACTCACACACACACACACACACACACACACACACACACACATACACACACACACACACACACACACTTTTTTCTTTTTCTTTTTGCATTCCACAGTGGGAAAGAATTCACCCCATGTATTTATTCATTTTCGCAGAAATGCCACAAAAAATGGCTGCCTGGTGTAACCTTAGATATCTGACATCTTCTGATGTTACAATAACTTGTGGGGTGGGAGTTGAGGGGAGGAGTAACCTGTATGCATCTAGGTGTGCACTGGTATTGTTTGTGTGTCTACACTGTATTGTATTGTTGTGTTGTATTGTATTGTACAGAAGGTTGGATGGTTTGAGGCTGTTTTTATTTTGTAAATCCTCAACTTGATCGTTTTGGAAAAAAAAAAAAAAATCACCATTTTGACCTTCATAGATGTTCATGTGAGGAGGACTAAGCAGCCTACATACGCATGATCGAAGCATTTTTTGTGTGGCCTTGCAGTGCTTTCCATGCGAGTTTTGGTGAAGACCAATTTTCACAGACTTTTTTTTTTTTTCCAGACTCATTTCTTTGGAATCATGGAAGATATTCTTCTTGTAATGGCTTTTTGATACCGTATCTGAAAATGTTTGTTTTTGGATGAACAGTGATTATGATGGGGAATTTGCAAGTAGAAAGAATAGGGGAAAAAGACGAGGATGTTGTGTGTGTGTGTGTGAGAGAGTATACATGTGTGAGGCTAGACATAATTTCATACCATTGTAATCCCTCACTGAACGATAGCCATCACACTGGTTGAGCCACAAGAGATGTACACAGGGGAATGTGCCGTGCTTGGATAGGTATGTATGGAAAGGTGCACGTTTGTAAACTGTGCGGTTTGTGAATTTTGGGGTGTTTTTTTTTTTTTAGTGCTTGCAGTTATCCTAGTAGTTCTTGCAGTTATCTTAGCGTGTTGTTTTCCTGCTGCGTTCAGAGTTTTGTTCTATTTTGAAAAGAACAGTTATTCTCTTATGCTTGTGTTTGTTCTTATTCTTGGTTTTATCTGGTTTTTATGAATGGTATGGTGAAACATTCTTCACAAAAACATACATAAATCAGGAATGCTTGCATTACATGCTTATATGTATACAGAAATGCACGCAAAAATTCACAGGCTTAAAGTTAAACTCAGTCATGGATATGATAAGCAGGAGCATATATATGTGAACACATGGGCATATACATGTGCTAATACATTTATCTATGTACACATATTCTTCTTGTTTATCTTAGAACCCTCGGACAAACTATTGTCTGAATCATGAGCAAAAATGTGTTGTGCTGCCTGTAACGGCATTTGGATTCTCTGAACACAAACTGCCCCTAGATTTCGCAATCCACCACGAAATCAGTTCAGGCACACATGCTCGCTCGACTCTTCCTTCTTCTAAATACATAACCAGCTGCTATAATTACTTCCAAACTCACAGCAGGATCTGTGCCTTTGGCCTGATAGAGGTTCGGCATATGGTATCGATCAGTGGTCACTGCATGATGGAAAACTACTGTGTGTTCCACCTTTCAGAAGAGTTTGTTTAATGGCGATAGAAGTGGATGACAATTTTTTTTTTTTTAAAGACATGCACTGAGGTGGTGTGTTCAGATACCATGACTGAAGTCGGAATGTGGTTCCCTTCATGGTGGGTGAAACAGTGGCATAAGCAAAATCCTACCATTGGCGAACCTTGGAGCTGTAGCAGAGGGACAACCCCAAAAATCCTCCCCAGTTGATTTTAATTCTGGAGTGAATTTACTCATTTTGTGTCTGAATACTCAAACTAATTTTAACAGGTTGTGGGCAGGCAGACTTTCATGGGAAATTAAATTGGTACAAAAGGCTTTTCCTTGCCATTGAGTAAGAAATAAAATGTGGAGGAGATCAAGATCAATACCTTTACCGCTAACACTTTTTGAAGATCTAGTTAAATTGATGAAGTCAAATTGATTGTTCCAAAAAAATGTGGATAGCCCTGACCTGTCAGGCTGACAGCAGAAATTTCCTGTAGTTTGTGGACTGCAGGACTACACCATCTGTTTAAGAGTAAGGCAAGCTATCTATTAATCTAGCTATCTATCCCTTAGTCTGGCACCCCTGAAGATTGGACAACCAGTTCCCTCCATTCCTCTCTCTGTTCTGCCTTTCTTAACATTTTGTTGAGTTCTAGGCCTGTCCGTTCCCTGATGTTGTCCTCCCATCTCTTCCTTGGTCTGCCTCTTTTTCTTCCTCCTTGGACAGTGCCTTGCAGTATTGTTTTTGCAAGTCCTTTTGATCATGTGACATGCCCGTACCATTTAAGTTTACGCTTGTTTACGATTGATATAAGACTATCGTAGGACCAATGGTTTGCTGGATTCTGTTCTGCACATCTTTGTTGCTTATGTGGTCTCTGTAGATGTTATCAACAGCATATGCTTCATAATAGATTGGCAGTAGACCTGGCAGTGATGCAGTTTTGTAGAAAGCATCATGGGTGGATGGTTCTCTCCAGCCTGAAGACTTTGAAGAGGGACCGTTTTCATTGCTACTTGACCGGAACTGGTTACCTGCCTGCTAGTCCGGTCTTGTCTTGAATGAGACCAGAAACTGAAGTCCTGTCTGTACACTGCTTAAATATGTGTAAAAGTACCTATGGCAACAAGCTTCTGTAGAATCTGGTTACTCTAAATTCCATAGGAAAAAGTTCAGCACATTCAAAGGGAGATAAAAGATTAAAGTGTTTTTGACTTGGTCTGCATACAGACAGGATTTAAAAATGAGAAAAAAAAGAAAAAGAATGGTGCTGCACTGTAATGCCGCCCTCTCCCCCTTAAGAACAGCTTGTATTTCATGCAGAGAAATATATATACCATGACTGAGAGGTATACAATAGTCTAGTATATCACAACAAGGATCTCAAGACATGGGTGACAGCTGAGCTTGTGTCTAAGCTTTTTGATTTCTTTTATATATGCGTGGCAGTTGTAGGAACCAGTGTCAATAGTAAAATACTGATCAAGTTTTAAGTAACCATGGTGGACAGTGGACAGATGGAGATGAGTCAGGAAAGTGGTGTTAGGCAGATGACCATGTTGTGTAAGTTTTAAGTGCGTGCTATGTTTGGAACAAGTTTGGAGTTTGTCACATACGTACTCAACTTCTGTATGCATTGGCTGCCTTTGATATCGTCTATTGCCCACACTTCCGTTGTTTCTAGTTCATTTCTTAGAATGGCGTTTCCTCTCTCTGCAAGCGTAAAGTATGTTTGTGTGCCTGTGTGTGTAACGGGGAAAGATTGATGCATGATTTTGATTGTATTTTTCAGTCACCATTAAAAAAGAAAAAGAAAAGGTCTGCTTCCACACTGATGAATTGCGTGTGTGTGTGTGCATGTGTGGGTAATTCTCAAGATTAGAGCCTGTATTTTGATGGTTTAATATGAGCATTCTTCATAAAGATATTTATTTAATCATTACTGCAAAAAAGATTTTTCCTATGTTTCGGATGGAAATTAGGAAAAAATATTTGCAATTCTTTCAAAACTAGTCTAAGAAAGTAGTAGAACACCATGGCAATAGTTAAATTTATGTGTGCAACAAGCTATCTGCTTTTGTTCGTTTATTTTTGTTCACGTTTATCTCAGACATTTTCTGTTAAGTTTGACAAGCATTGACTTCACAGTAGTAATGGGACTTTTTTGTGTGTGTGTTTTTTTTTATTTTTTATTGTAATGTGACTCTAGTATGTGTCAGCTGGTGCAGTGAAATCTGAATTTTAAATACTAGCAGCAGAGTGAAGTAATCTGGTCATTTTCTCAATTTGTAAAACAGTTGTAATATACGCCTAGCCTACTTTACTCCAGTAGTTTGTCAGGAAGGGGAAACAGCCCAAGAAGTTGGTTTAGACCATTTCCCTCTTCTTTTAATAATGCTTGTGAAGACTGATACAGTGTCCATTTTTCTCCCAGTACATGTGAAACATTCAGAAGTAGACATTGTTTATTGTTCCAATGCCTTAAAACTCAAGAGATTTTGTCAGTGTTCTGTCTTTTTAAAATCTGGTCTCGACATAAACTTGGGAAGTGGGAGGGGGTTCTATAGCCAACACTTACAACAGCAGAAACTGAAGTCTAATAAGGGGGGGGAAGGGGGGGGGGGGAGAAGGGACTGCATAATTTGTCAAGATGAAAAGTGACCCATACTGCCTGACGAATTTATTGATGGTTTGCCTTGCTTCTGAATGTTTTGTATGTTCTTTAGACCGAGTATTAAATTTGTTGGAACAATGTTGACAATGTTGGGAGGACAGTTTTGCTCTCTGAATGTGTTACAGGTCATTCACAATAATGAACCACCACAAAGCTTAGTGTTTAAACCAGACTTGCAACAGAATGTTTGAATTTAATCCTGTTTATGAGAGGTGAATCATGATGCTGAAATGGATTTTTGTAAGATGTGAATCTTCCTAGAATCTTTGAATTCAGCACCCATCTATGCTCGAGTCCAAGCATGGTTAAAATAAGTTCTTGCATTATTGTTTTTGCTGTTTCATCTTCAACCATGTTTTTTCCCCTTCCCCTTTGTTCATCTAAATCTATGTTGGCCAAGCCCAAGCTCGTCATTTCATCAGGGTCAGCAGTCCATGAGGAGCTCATTGATGTTAGGCTGCAGCCATGAGGCCACCAACCAGAAGGGCCCTACATTACTGCTGGGTCATTTCAAAGGGGGGGGGGGGGGGATTCTAAATCAGCACATACAGGACACCGTCAGGCTGGTAACACAACCTCAACACCCTTTCAACAGCTTTCTCCAAGGAACCTCTGACCCTGAAGGCTTTGTCAGCATCTCACCACTTCTCTAAGGAGCTAGTTTTACTCAGAAAGGCAACGTTCAGTGGTTAGGTGCTTAGCCTTTCTGAGCCCTTTTGTTCCCCCTTGTCTGATGCATTTTGTCACTGCCTTTGTTGGAAGAAAAGTGATCAACATTTCCTAGCAGACATTTGATTGACAAGGGAGAGACCTGATCCACTAAAATTGCATCATTATCTGTTTTTTAACTTTTATTATCACAAAATCTTCAGAGGAAGGGAGCTAATCAATTACCATTCTCCAAGACTTTTCCTCTGATCCTACAGTCCCAAACTGATTTTTCCAGGCTTGAAAAAGGTTTCCCCATTCTTCCACATCTGGACTCAGACAGCACTGAAAGCAAGTTGAAAATTTGTTTTTTCTTTCATTTTTGGTTCACACTGATTGAAAAGGTTGCCAATATCATTTCTGAGCATTTTGTAATGGTCGAAAATAACATGCCCTTTTCTTACCAGTCTGAAAGAGAATTTGGTGATGTCCAAAGTGAAGTCCAAATAATTGATTTCATCATGGTACTCTCTCTTCCTGTATGCCATGGGTACATAATTTTAATGCACACATACTTTCACTAAAACTTATCTTTCTACAATCTTGCTGAATTTCTATGACTTTATGAAAAATTAACAATTACAATAAAAATACATGAACTTTTGGGTGGGGGCGGGCAGAAACTTCAGGCATGGGAGAAAAAAAAACAAAAACTGTGTAGAAACTACTCAGCATTATACAATCCTAAGATACTTCATCTTTATGTGGGTTTTTTTTGGGGGGTCAACTTTGGTATCCATAAAATAAAAAAAAGATGCTGAATTAAATTTTGAATATAAATTTACCCCCCCCCCCCCCCAAATCCACACCTTTCACACTTCAGACCTTCAGACATAAACACTGCAGTCAGTTTCTTTTCTCCATGTGGTTTTCAAAGTGTATTGTAGGACATCACAAGAAATTTAATATCATGACTAAACATGAAAACTGAAATATTAAAATTATGAACATTACATTTTTTGGGGAAAAAAAATATAAATGAATAAAACCAAGACAAAAAAAAAACTGAAGAATAAGCTTCACACTGCTCACATTTCAATGTTGCTGTTTCACCCAATGTTGCCGTGTATTATACCAACTGTCACTGACCATGCATACCAGTGAGACTTCTGGTAAACAGAGGTCCCTCTTCATATCTGCATCAGTAATTTATTTTTTAAAGATCTCTTCAATGCCTCTGCTATTATTCTGAAAACCAACTGGGCTTAATCTATGACCATTACTGGTACCTTTAAAACATTAAACTTGTACCATTAAAAGAAAATCCTCACAATTTAGTTTTCAATACTGTTACCTGCAGCTTTCCTGCATACCATCATGCTAAAGGAGCATTCTGAAAACAGGACTTTCTAAGTACATCTTGATAGTCATTCCCTCTGACTTCATACATGTATGCTCTGTGAAAAGTTGGGATAAAATAGCAAATGATAAGCAAAACAAAATTATGTCACAACTGCATTTTCAGCTGAGTCACAGGAAAAAAAAAAACTGTGAAGGAAGTAAGATGTGCATGTGCACAAGACAGGCAACAGCAGACAGGCAGAAAGAGAAAGTGTGATCTCATGGTAGATAACACAGCCATGAAAAATGAACATTGTTGCATACACATCAACAACCAAAGTCAAAAAGTGTGCAATTACAGGAAAATGTTGTGCCCAATGACCACCATAGTTAAAGGAAAAAAAAAAAGAAAAAAAAGTCACAATTCCATACAAATATGAAGATAAAAATGTCATTTGTATATACAACGTTGACAATTTCCTCCCCCCCGATATGATATCACTCCATATGTTTCCTACAGGTTCTTTTAATACAAGAAATTCCTTTCCTCTTCTTGTCAGTGGCTAGTAAATTAATCCTTTCCATCACAAAAAAAAAAATCTCCAATACATCCCTGCAGCTACAGCACACCTGCCCTGGATGTGCATCATTGAAATCAGTCTCAATCGCTGATCTTTTCTCCATCCCAAGGAGGATCTTGGTTTCATCATCTTATGCACATTTTTAAGTGGAATGCTTGGTAAATCCTCTTTTCTCAGCTGATATGTCCGAATACTACATGCATGTTGAATCTCTGCGCATATCTACTCAAGCATCAACTACTTCAATGTATCAAAAAATACTGTCAGAAAGTCTTCCATATCTTTAAAAAAACAACCCCAAAATAGCAACTCCCCAAAAACAAACCTAGCAATTTGCACCTGCAATGGTATCACCTAAAGGGAACAAACTTGAGCCATTCAGTCAGTTAAACATGTCACTCTTTTGACAAAACTGTGCCATTAAAAGTTCCCACCGGCGGAAGAAGAAAGCTCGAACAACAAATGCCTCTTGCTTTGAGAGATATCAACTTTTGAAAGACTTTAGCTGTCAAACGACCAGCAGTTCTTTTCCTACGCTAGCCTAGTGGACAGGTAAATTCCAATAATTTGCTTATGGGTGGAAGTTTGATCATTAGATTGAAGACATATATAGACTTTTCTGTTTGCGAAAAACAGAAACAGTACAGCATCCAGTGTGTGGGCCACCAACTCACTTTTACAAACACTCAGACACACGCAGTCACTCAAACTTGTTCTTCCAGACACTCTCTGCCATGACAGTCCATACACGCTGTACACAGGAGCCCCTTGGGTTGTGGAGAACAAAGTCGTGTACAGGACGCAGCTTCTGTCCACGTTCACCAGGCTGATGGCACCACTTACTTTGAGGTCATCATTGTCACAAACTCTGCAACAACAGTAACAGTGTCAACAGGTTATTCTCCTTACATCTCTTAGGAAAAAAAAGGGGGGGGGGGGGGGGAGAGAGTGATAATAAAATGGTTAGAAAACCTTACATAACTCATACTGTACATGAAAACCCATAGGCTAAAAAGAAAAAAAAAATAGGGACACTGGATTTATGTTGCTCATGGTCACAATTTACTACCCTGCCCCCCCCCCCCCCCCAAAAAAAAAACCCAACAACATACAAACCACAACCAAAAAAAAACACCCCAAACAAAAAACCAATCAAACCCTGCAATGAAATGAAAGTCCACACTATACAATACTAATCAAAAACATTTTTCCCACAGACGAGTACTCATGATCTTTAGACATAAAAAAAAAGCCTTTGAGGAAAATCATAGAATTATGATTCAAGTATCGAATGACCCATTTGTACTTTACAGCAAATGATTTCCAAAAGTTATGGTGATGTTTTGACAGTTAACCACAGAAAGGATTGACCACCTTTCCAAAAAGAACCAGTAAACAAGATTAACAAATAAACAAGTGGGGCTTTTTTCCCCCATAACAAAGGTCATCATAACATGAGCAGCATACGTTATAAACGTGCACAAGCATACACTCCACAGACAACACTGAATATGCCTATTTCTATACAGACAATAACATGCTTTCATGAGTAAATTTACAGGCAATCTACTGACAAAAACAAGGTCTAGCAATGAAAACACCGATACAGTTTCAATTTACAAACTTTCCATCTGCTGTCAGGATTATTTAGATGTTGGAATTTTTGCCACAATGATTTTATCCATTTGCTTTTTCTGACCTATCAACTGGTCAGCAATAAACATCAATGAAAGTTTATGCAATTTGAGGGTCTTCCTCTCGAGCACAAGTGGTGAAGACAGTAAAACAGTAGACCATCTACAAGAATAGTACCTCAACATACCTTCATAATTCACCTGACCGTCTCCATCTATGTCAGCTTCTCGGATCATCTCGTCCACCTCCTCATCAGTCAATTTCTCTCCCAGGTTTGTCATCACATGCCGCAACTCTGCCGCACTGATGAATCCATTGCCGTCTTTATCGAACACTCGGAATGCTTCTCTGATTTCTTCCTCGCTGTCGGTGTCCTTCATTTTTCGTGCCATCATTGTAAGAAACTCAGGGAAATCAATGGTTCCATTTCCTGTGAACAACAAAAACAGAAATATTAAAAGAACAGTCATCCATGTTACTGCAGTCCCAAGAAAACCAGTAAGAATGAAACAGTAATACTGTGCGTGTTATGTCAGTAAACTAATCTTCTACACGATGTAAATTCACAAGCATAGTACATCTTACTGCTAAAAATCATAAAAACTAAATTCATGGGAAGAGAGCAGGTTCACAAGCTTTTTTCCAGCAGTGTGAACACATGTACAATGCTTATGCTCAGGAGGTTCTTTACAGATGATAGGTAGCCAACATCCTACAGGTTTGCTCCCACCCCCACTGCTTCTTTTGAGCCCCATTAAAGCCATCAAATGTTATTTCTTGACCTCACTTGCTCATAGTTTTCTAAAACAAAGTATTATTTTGCTCACTGTCTTTTCTTTGGATGTGAATTGCACAAAAATTAAAAACAGAAGAGGTCAGAGTTTATGTGCTGGGACAACCATAAACACCAACAGAAATGGTGTTTGGCTATTTTATTGGTAGAGCAGCAAAATCACACTTGCTTATTCACAAACTTCTGCCTTTTCATTTTGTGTGTCTGCTAGGGTAAACTTGAAATCTTATGTGGCCTGGTGATAAAATACACTTGACTCGAGATGTCACAGCACAGGAATGCAGGCAAATACTGTGATTTAGGCAACTGTGATACTGAACATCAATGGCCATCCTGGCCTTAGGTTTTAGCATTTTAATTCTTTTCCATGCATGCACAACTTTACTCCTTGCAGTTGCAGAAATATGTAAGCACTGGTTTTCTCTTCTGATATCTTTCTCAAAAGATCTTGTTAAACTTCACAGTGATACTCTGTAATGATTATTGAATGTTTGTGACCATTTTCATAAATGACAAGTCTAGGGAGGAGAGAAAAAAAAACTAGTCAAATCTGAGTGGGGTTGTAGGAGAAACACCACTGAGATATTTGTAAAACTGAGGCAGTAATAAAGAAACAATAACTGTAACCAGTATTCCTTCAAACCTATGGAAGAACACCTAAAACATGGACAGAAAGTCCAAAAGACCATTCAATTTTCTAACAAGAAACATTGATAATGTATGGCTGATTCTTCTCCCGCTTCTCTAGTAATGTCTCAGAACTCCTACCCACAAACTGCTTGCTCGACTCTGTGCACAACATAACCAAGCTTTTCCCCCAGGATAACAGCCCCCTGGAAGCTACCAAAGTTAGATCGTTATGCAACAAGCCCCATGTCTGGGTTGCTTTGGAATGTTCAATAGTGTCCTGATCTGACATATTCTGGGCACTCCCTTTCAATACAAGGAAAAAGAGAAAATGTAGTTCAAAAAGGTTTTTATCAAAATCTCTCTCTCTCTCTCCCCAAAAACACTTGATTTGTATAAACGACACAAGTAAGTGAACATACCATCAGCATCCACCTCATTGATCATGTCTTGAAGCTCTGCTTCTGTAGGATTCTGCCCCAGTGACCTCATGACAGTTCCCAGTTCTTTGGTGGTGATGGTGCCATCTCCATCCTTGTCGAATAAGGAGAAGGCCTCTTTGAACTCTGCACACATCAGATCAAACAAACATGAGTAATATGACAATTACATTGACTTTTCTTTTTCTTCCCTAGCAAACAGCATAGCTGAAAATACGACATATCAAGCAAATGAGTAGGTACTGAACATCTATCAAGTCTAGTGGCATAAACATCTAACTCATGATTTTATGGTAACTGAAGGTTATGTTCACATCTCCAGTTTTTCCCCCCTCTCCTGTATGTTACTTAGATCTCTGGTCAATCCCCTTGGAGTCCTGACTCTCGGACGAGACAATTATGACTAACCTGAGGCCCTTGTACAAAAGCACCCACACACCTTGCACAAACATTTAAAACCAAATCCACTTTTCACAGAAGAGTAGATCAGCTGTGGTCACTGGTATCCTATAGATGACACAATACCCAGCAAGCCCCCTGCTATCTGAAGAGCATAGGCTGTCAGGATAAAGCTGCCCAAGGTACTGTTTGTTACTATTTGGACCTAGGCCTTTGGGGATAATGTTTGAAGGCGTCTCTTTCTTTGGCTTGTTTGTAGATTAAAAAAACAACAAACCAAAAAACAACAAGAAGCGTGTAAAAAGCTCCTTATAAATAAAAAACCAGTATTGTGCAAGTTTCCCTTTTCATATGCATGCGAGAGTGACTCCCTGTGAGCAAATAACATGAAGCTCTCTGACTTGACCATGGCAATATTTTCCCCACTGGAGATTACTTCAAGGAGGCAGTGCCATCCCCTTTTTGGCATCAGCACCCATGCTTTGCAGCCTGCTGGCTTAACTATAAACAGAGGTCAGCTTTGAGTTACACGCTGTCATGCTCCAAAGGGAAATGGCCTGTGGACTGGCCTGTTTTATAACTGGACAAATCCATAACTGATGTCTTATACTCTCTGTGGAGAGTTATCAACTCCAATTTGTCACATAGCCCATTAAGGAGTATAATTCATGCAGTACATCAATGTGTTATTTACAACGCAAGTGACTAAGTACTAACACAGAAGTCGTCCATAAAAGAGGGGGTATACTTTCACAAGTGAATCAGCTATTTATAATCTAGTTCAATCATACGGAATTTACTATACTCTGGATATCAACAGAATGAAACAATTACATAAATAAAATGCGACAGCACATCATATCCCTCAACCTCCATACTTCAAATGGGAGTTAACCCATGTGACAAGCAACATTCATACTTTTTCTTTTTTTGGTCTGCATGTGCACACACACAATCTCTCTATAAATATATTTTATACAACCGTCACTGGCAGTTTAGGGAGTTTACAGACCATAAATTCCCTGCATTTGATGTCAAATTTTCTGCACACTTCATGTCAATTCTTTTTTTTAATTTTATAAAACATTATTTCTCTTTCAGTGTTTCACAAAGAAAAATCCTTTAATTCTGAAATATTATGCATTCTACTCACCAGCTATTTGCTCTTCTGTCAGTTGATCAGCCTGAAACAGAACAATTTTGGCACATGAGGAACATCATTCTTTCTTCTGAACAAAAATGTTTCATGAATCAGAATTCATCAGTTTCAAAATTTTTTAGACAATTACAACCACTGTATATCACTGAGGATAGCTTTACTTTCCTTGCACAAATTAATAGTATGAAAGACACTTAGCCTACAGTGTATCTAGTGTACATACAGCATGGCTGGCTCCAGATATTCATAGATCCATATTTTGGACAAGAAAAATAAATCCAGCTACCTTCCATGGCTTCATGGACATAGTAGTCCATATGTAAGTTATCAGGTCCTGAAGCTTTTAATCCTCTCACTACTGTACTAGAAAATCTACAGCTTACTCCAAACAATACTATTTGTAATATAGTGAAAATGACATAATAATAGTAAGTTACTAGGCCCCTTAATTTTTTAATGTGTGAGGACAGATACTGATCAGTGATAGCAAGGAAGAATACTGATTGGCCTTAGGACAAAGTAATAGAAGAGAAATCCAACTCTGTGTGTGTGTGTGTGTGGAGAGAGGAGAGAGAGAGAGAGAGAGAGAGAAGAGAGAGAGAGAGGAGAGAGAGAGAGAGAGAGAGAGAGAGAGAGAGATGTGTGTGTGTGTGTGTGTGTGTGTGTGTGTGTAGATCATGTAGCACCAGGCTAAAGTAAAATCAATTGTCTTTAATAGACCATTACAATTTAACTTAGCATAAGTCAGTGAATATGAAAATTTGTGCTTGGAACTGAGCCCACATAACATGGTGAGCATATGTCTGCCATGTACTGGAAGGTGACAATACTGACATACAATACAAATATAGATCTATTTGAAATGCTTTCTAAGACTATATTCTTAATAATCTTTACTGAATATAGGCTAGGCAGCATAGGCCTACAGGTTAAAAATGTAATACAGCATGTACACAGCCATTAACACTGCTTTGGGGGTGGTTTTGATGTAAATAACCAAAGATCCAGAATGCCAGAGATCCAAAGTTTGAAACCTTGCCTTTTCAAACAGGCTACTAAGTACTAAAGCAGCCTACTTCCTTCAGTACTACTAAGCCTAGCAATGTAGCATATATAGGCCTACATATGCATATAATTGGGGTTACTCTACTGCTTAGCAATGTTCTTACCATCTTGATATTAAGTACCATGAAGACAACTAGAGGTTCCTATTATTCCACAGCAACACACATTTCAACCCATGAAAATAAGGGGGAGGGGGGGGGGACAAGAAACCTTGAAAGCTGTAAATAAAACTTGACCACTACTCCCCTAAAACTGTATCGATAAGTTAGGGAGGAAAAGGACTGGGCGGCACAGTAAGCGATAAGGTGACTGGTTTGAATTGTCTGCAGTGTGCAGGTCGGCTATAGCCAATTAAAACATCAGTAGAGATCTATACATAGTTTCGACTAGGCTAAAAACCAAATGCCAGCTGCAAGTAGAAGTTATTGGACATAGACCTACTATTGTATTACTATTAGGCCTACTATAGTATTGTTATAAGCTTTAGTTTAGGGCTTATCGATCTCGGCATTCACAAACACATATCGGCCAATTCGGTCTCTAAAAAGCTGTTTTATCTGGTTTAAAAACAAAACAATCTACGTAAGAATTGTTACTTCTACTGGTCTATCATTAAACGATGAGCAACTTTCTGGGGGATTCTATCGTGATTAATGAAATGTTCTTTCTTGAATTTGAAGTCGATCTCCTAACATAACCTCAGCCTACCGGCTTTTTCAACGAATGGCCGGCTGGCTTCTCAGTCTGGTTCCAGACAAAGCTTCCATCAAAAGAGTAAATATGAAAAGCAAATGATACAAAAAACAACCAATTATAAGATGATGCACGATTCAACAGTGGATGGTTCTAGTCTGTACTTACCATGTCGGATTTCGAGCGGTTTTCAAGATTCGCCTTGAAGTACCTATCAACAACTCAGATGATGCTCTGAGAGGGGGTTGGGCTGATGCTGTAGGCTAGCCTACTACGCTTGGGCTCGCGTGCCGGCACAAACGTTGGAATAGATACAATGGAAGCAAGTTGCGCTGATCCAGTAAGACCTAACACACTACACGGTATTGCACAGTAAAAATTGTAATCTTTTGAACGTTAACAATGACACTATGTCTCACAATTTCCAGCTTCAGTTCTCATTCAGTCACTTTTACTATCCTCGTGCTGCTGATGGCGGCAAGAGCTTATACATCTAACGCGGAAGCTCATTGGTTCGCCGGCATCTGCATTGCGACAAACACGCGCTGCAGCTGCAGAGGCTGGCACACGATACGCGCCGTTTACCCGGCAGCTGACGTGTCGAGTGGAGTTTACAACGCGAATTTGAAAATTTTACAACTGGGCATCAACACGCAGCGAGAGCTTTGCCGAAAGGCACACAGGCGCATTTTCTTTTGCACAAAATGATCTAACGATTGACTTCGAAACCGCAGCGCAGTGAAATGAGGTCACGTCATGTTGACTTAGGCGAAGCAGCACTTAACTGTGATCGAATCGCCTTCGGGAGCCCCTTTACAACACTAGGCGTAAACCTCTCTCCACGCATTTTTTTTCTCTCCTCTGTGTGTGTGTGTGTGTGTGTGTGTGTGTCCTAGTTCGCTATTAACACCCAGTTCAGACAACAAGTGCAAGAGGAGGGGGTATGTTCAGAAAATTACATTCATGACTAACCCTACGACCTAGATCTTCCAGGAATCTATGAATGCTTATTAAACTAGGCATAAGACAAATAGCATGGAATACTGAATATTTAACAAAAAAAGGTAACATTTTGTCCTTGTAAACCCCTTTCAATCCACCCTTATTGATTGCCGAAATTTTGCTTTCTCTCTCCCCCCCCCCCCCTCTCTCTCTCTCTCTCTCTCTCTCTCTCACACACACACACACACACACAAGATCATAGAAACACCTAACACCAAGATCAGCTAAGGCCTACAGCTCAATCAGACAGACAACTATGGGCTAATAAGAAACAAACAACAAGGGCAGAGCAAATAACAATTTTGCAAAGCAAGCCAGATGTCAATTAATTTTGAGCATAAAACTATAAACAACTTACAGTGGTCTTGTGCGTGCACGTGCGTGCCCGATGGTGTGTATACTTTATTTGCTCTTTTTTTTTAAATGCCTATTCAATACTTCAGTACTTGGTTACATTGACTCATTGACAGTCACAGCGCACCTACCTCTTGGCCTGCGATGTACAAACATGCATACACATACAGTCTGTATAGGCTTACATCACACATTGCACACACACACACACACACACACAACCACGCACGCACGCACAGAACACACCGCACCACACACAGAAACACCACACACACACACACACACACACACACACACACACACACAACACACACCCTTGTGAACTGATCATCTCGATAATCCAGCATCCTAGGAAATTGATACAGGAAGGTAGGGAGGAGGAGGGGGAGGAAGCGGATTCAAATTCAATTCAAATTCAAACACTGTATTGCCTCAAACTAGCGAACTTCACACAGGCTTAGGTTACGAGCAAAGTAATAATAATAAAATTATTATTTTTTCATTCCTCGGCTAGAGCTCCAAGGTTCACAAATGATGATATTTTGCGTAGGCCTATGCAACCGTTCCTGTCCACTATGAAGGTAGCCGCATTCCGACTTTGGGGATGTATACTGGGTATGTTTGTGTTTCTGTAATCTACAAAACGCTGGTACGATTTTACGGGATCTTTAAGCGTGCTTATTTTGATCTTCTGCATATGTACATATAACATGAGGAATAAATGTATTGGCAGGTGTGCATTTGAAGTGACCTGGAATATGGTACACACACACACACACACACACACACACACACACACACACACACACACACACACACACACACACACACACACATTTAATTCACCGGACACCGCCGAGATAGGAACCCACGACTTCATAGACCCACAAGGGTTGAAGTCGAACGAAATTAATCACTCAGGTTATAGCCTAGCGTCCACCGAGAAAAGGATTAACCGTTTGGCCCACCTGCACAGTTAGATCTATTGGCCTATCT
>CM060324.1:34358642-34391142 GCA_030674155.1 Stramonita haemastoma
TTGCATACTCGTATTTTTCATACTCTGAATGTTTCCCGTATATTGGCAAGAGTCTGTTGTTCGCCAGGCCTGAGAGATACGGATACCTGCAGAGTTAGTCAAGTGACATAAGCCACAGTGAAATTCGCATCCGTTGAGTGCATATAATACACTTTCATTTGGTTCAAGTCTTCGTACAAAGCCCAAAGCACGCCATATTCTAGGCAGAAGCCAGCCAGACCCCCAAAAAATTGTACAACATGATCAGCTTTGATGGGCTTAATTACTTTTAGTCCTCATTACTGAGTCAGGAATCTACAGGATAAATCGTTGCAGTCAGGCTGCAGGCTGGTGTTGTTCCTGTTATTGTTGTTGTTGTTGTTCCTGTTGTGGTTGTTCCAGTTGTTGTTCTTGTTGTTCCTGTTGTTGTTGTAGTTCCTGTTTTTGTTGTTGCTGTGCTGTTGTTGCTGTTGTTGTTGTTGTTGTTGCAGTTGTTGTTGCTGCTGTTGTTGTTGCTGTTGTGGTTGTTCCAGTTGTTGTTCTTGTTGTTGTTCCTGTTGTTGTTGTAGTTCCTGTTTTCGTTGTTGCTGCTGCTGTTGTTGTTGCTGTGTTGTTGTAGTTCCTGTTTTTGTTGTTGTTGCTGCTGTTTTGTTGTTGTTGCTGTTGTTGTTTCTGAGCGTTTCCCAGCTCAACACTTTGTGGGCCACCCAGAATGATACACTCTGCCTCACTCATCGTATATGGGAATCACTGTGAGACAAGGACTATACACGCTGGATGAGAAGTTTTGCGTGTATGTCTGTTTTCAAACATTTTCAACTATCTTTTCAAGTATATATCCACACAGGCCACCATACATACTCTAACATCAGAGGGTTTTTCTTTCTTCCTCTCCTTTGATGAAGGAAAGTACAGATTGCTATGCTAAAGTTTTTCAAGGATAAAGACAATCTCAACATGACTTTCCAAGCGTAACAACTTTTAAAAATGTTTTTTAATGTGAAACCATGGCATGTGGCTTATATCAATAACTTGATAAC
This sequence comes from Stramonita haemastoma, assembly GCA_030674155.1. NCBI lineage: Eukaryota > Metazoa > Mollusca > Gastropoda > Neogastropoda > Muricidae > Stramonita > Stramonita haemastoma. The sequence continues at coordinate 34,359,662 of CM060324.1, forward strand.
AGCTTTCGGCTTCAGCTGTTGGTCAACAAGCATTCATGATTGTGGGGGAATTGTTCGGTCAAGCTTAACATGGAAGGATTCTATAACATCACTTTTATATTATAGTTTCTTTCTTCTTTTTTTTTTGGAAGTTGCTGCTTTAAAAAAAATTCCTTCCTTTCTTCTTCTTTTCGGTTTTTTTTTCATATTATGTATCATATCATTCAGTCTTGTGGAAATATCTGCTATTTTGTCAAGTGTCGAATTGCTGAAATTAAGGAGAAGGGTGGGCAGGCCTACGTATGATTAATACGGTTATTTTGGTATGAGGTGGGTGGTGTGGGGGAAAACAGGCAGTGCCAGGCCTATTACTGCAGAGCTGCACGTCTGCAGATTTGATGGATGGTGTCGATGCTGGTTATTGGGTTATCCCTGTTACTCGGTGGTGTGTGTGTGTGTGTGTGTGTGTGTGTGTGTGTGTGTGTTGTGTGTGTTGTGTGTGTGTGTGTGTGTGCTTGTGTGGTGTGTGTGTGTGTGTGTGTGTGTGTGTGTGTGTTGTGTGTGGTGTGGTGTGTGTGTGTTTCTGTCTTTTTGTCAGTCTGTCTATCGGCCACACTCTCTCACTCTCTCTTTCTCTTGTCTCTCCCTATCAGTTTGTATATCTGTCTCTCTGTGCGTCTGCGCGCCTGCGCGCGCATGTGTGTGCTGTGTTTGACCGTGCACTCTCGCTCGCTCGCGCATGCATGTGTATGTTTCCAGAGAATAGGCTTACTACCGTGTCGATCAGAGCAGAAGAGCTGTTCAAGGTAGGCTGTCCTACAGTTCAATCCAGGCCTGCCTCTGATCATGGACAATAATTTCTAAACGAAACAGAACACACAAAAAAAGAAAAATAGAAACGCCCCACAATCTCCTCTCACCCATCCAAAAACAAAAACAAAAACAGAAAACAGTAAATAAGCCACTTCTCTTCATTCCCACCCCCTTTTCGGAAAAAAGGATAAAAACAAAACAAAAAGCAATCAAACAAACAAACATAATAATTCTATTAATCTGTGTTTAATAATACTGTGTGTGGTGTGGTGTGTGTGTGTGTGTGTGTGTGTGTTTTGAGAGAGAGAGAGAGGAGAGAGAGAGAGAGAGAGAGAGAGAGAGAGAGAGCTTTCGTGTGGCAACGCCTTAATCACCGCCAGTGTTGATGTCCCATGATGCTCGCGAAAAATGGCGCTATTCACCCCCACAGGGTAGACTACTGTGTTGCTCAACCTGTTCCCTTCCCTTTAAACTGATCATCTGAAGATAATTAGCCTTGGATGAAGCAAGTTTAAGTTCTTTATTGAAAAAAAAACACCAACAACCCCCCCCCCCCCCCAAACATATTTAGACACTTAAAAAAAACCGCACCCCTCCAAGGCAAATTAGTATTTTTTTAAAAAAAATGTATTCTTTTATATCGAGGATAATGGAATAAGCACTCATATGCTTTTTTTTTTTTTACATCCTGTCCCTGTGTGTATGCAGTTTTGTAAATTCTTTCATCTGTTCCCACCGGCACACGATGGCCTACTCTTACGAAAAGCGGAACAGGATTTTACGTGTGAGCAAGATCATCAGTGGAGCCCCTCCCCCCCCTTTTCAGCAAACAAGAGTGCATGCTGGGTATGTTCTCAGTCAACTCAATTTTAGTTCAATGCAACCACTGGACGGAAAACCCCCCCACAAAAAAACGTGCACTGTGGCAGCGCTGCAATTTTGACTTGGGAGGCTGCAGGTAACTATTTTTGTTATTGTTTATGATGCAGACAAGTTGTTAATTGTGATAATTGTAATAATGAAAACGCACTGTAAAAGAGAAGAAGATTATAAAAAATCTTTTTTTTCTATTGAATTCAAGTTTTCAAGAGAACTTTGCCAAGACTATTGTTATAATAATAATAATAATAATAATAATAATAATGAATAATAATAATAATAATAACAATAATACATGGAATTTATATAGCGCTATATCTTGCAAAAACAATTCAAAGCCCATTGTAATAAGCCTAAACCCCCTTGTGACTTTTTCTTTTTTTTCTCACACTTTAGACGACTTAAATTATATATATATATATATATATATATATATATTAATATAATATATAATATATATATATATATATATATATAATATTATATCCAGTTTTATACATTATGCTTGATTTGTCCTTATAACGCTACAGGTATTTCCTTATCTTCAATACCTCTCTATTGTTTAAGTGGTCATGGTCTACAACTTAACTCTACCCAAACCCCCTTCATCTGGGTACTGGAATCAGTCTTTCAATGTCAGGTCAAAGGGGAAAAAACTGGGAGGGGGGGGGGGGGGGGGGGGGGGGGGGGGGGGGGGGCGGCACACGTGTTCCCCGAAAAAAACAACTCCAACAGCTCAAACGGATGGGAGTAATATACCCATGCTCAGTTTTGCAGGTATTTCTCGGTGGAAAGTACTGCTACGTCAGCACTCGTTGCTGATTGGTCCAAATAAAGGCGGATTGGCAGTGAAGCCTTGTCACGTGATAAGGATGCAGTGAGGAGGTGAGCACAGAAAGAAGTTCAGTCAGCTGTGACCAGGAGATGGAAGCTGGTTCGTTTTGCCAGTTCGTCCACCCTTGACCGGTTTTCCGACAAGTTCTGAACAGAACTGGGGGAAAGTCAACGCACAGGCTCTTCCACACTATTCCAGGGTTGGTATTATTTTTATATTCAATTTTGCACACTAGTTGAAATTCTACATCATAAACTACATTTGCCAGGACGCAGCTTTGAAATTCCGAATTCAGGCCGGTTTTTTTTTTTTTTTCGTGACATTAACTTAGTTGAGATAAATCTCTCTTCACAGGTTTAAATTTTAAGCTCTGGAATATGTGAAAAATTGCGGCTAGTAGGCCTATAGCACAACTCGGCTGGCTGTGTCAGAAAATAAGAGTTTCCAACATTGTGTTTGAAACGAAACCATACTCAGGCTGCTAAAAGTTTAGAACCTGATACACATTTACCCTTCCCTTTGCTGCCAAAACTATTTCGTGACGCAAATATTTGAAAAATGTATTTCGACAGCTTTTTAAAAAAAATGAATAGGAGTGAGTAGCATTGGTTTAAAAAGATATCTATAATCAGCATATTTCAACATAAATTAAAAAAAATGTAGTATCTTATGTCCTGTAATAAAGAAAACTGACATTATGTGATTCAACTCCATGTATTATTATTATTAACTCCTCGAGAGCAGTCAGGGGTAAGCACGGAAATTTTATGGAGTGTTTTGGGCAAGTTGAACTTGGTAAAGCCCGGAACCTCTCAAAGTAAAGGGTCCATGCTGGAAATGTTTGTGCCATCCGCACCACCGGCCATAGTTGGCGTATTTTTGTATGAAAATGGAAAAGATTTGTTGTTTTTTTATTGTGAGCTCAAGGTATTCAGTATGGGTTCGTATACAAGTCGTCAGTGTGTAGTCTCGTTGAAAATGCCATAGGAGACTCGTAATCCACATCCACTGTTACTCAGATCCTGGGTTCTATGCTCTAAGCATGGGATGGTCTCTCCCCTCAGCCCTTAACCTCTAGAAAGTCGAAGGAACGCTGCACGGACACTTGCAGGCAGCATGTCTAGGGCGATGTGAACCTGGCAAAGCCCATCCCTCCCGCAAGAAGCATATTGCATGCTGGGTATGTTTGTGTCATCTATAGTACTTGCCCTAGCGAGCCTAATTTTATGTGAAAGATGAATGCGTTTTACGTCATGTGCACAAGACGTAATGCATAATGGAAGTGAATCTATAAAGTCACACCCTCCCCCCTGCCAAAGCAAAAAAGAAAAAACCGAACAAAAAATAATAGGCCTACCCCACCAATGTCTGTGCCGTGTGTGTGTGTGCGCGCGCGCGCGTGTGTGTGCGCGCGCGCGCGCGTGCGTGTGCGTGCGTGTGTGTGTGAGAGTGACTATGCTGTTTTTGTTCAACACAACTAAACATGGATTGTTTGGTTTCAGAGTGTATGCCAGCAGCATCGCCAGTGTTCTGCACAACGCTAAACATGAAGGCAGAAAACACTGAAAACGGCAACCACTACACGTACAGGTAGGACAATTTTCACCATAGTTTTGTCTGTCTGGTTTAGTTTAAAAGATGAAGTTTTAAAACAGATATTTAAAAAACTGCTTACACACGGGGACACTTACAACCAACTGCAGTGTGGGCAAAACAAAAAACAAATGGGGTAATTATGGGCAGGGTTCGAACTCGATGAATCGATCATCCTGGAAGGGACTGTTTGGCCATGTTCCCATTCCTTGGTCTATTACCTTCTGACTGACAACTTTTGAGATCCCCCCCCCCCCCCCCCCCCCCAGATATTGATTTAATAGTTAAATATGCGGAAAGAGATCGTCCGCCATGTTTATCGCGTTATGGCAGTTGAGTAAATGGGGTGATATTGCGCTGCACTCAGAAACTTTTTATTTATTTATTTATTTATTTTTTTTGCACTCATAAACTGTTTTGATGACTTTTGCTGCTTTTGGCTAGAGAAAAAAATTTCTGCATTTCATGGTGATGGATTCGTAAACTCCCCAACTTTAGGAGGGCAGATTTATCTTTGTTGACTTGCATTGTGGTGGGACTTAACTTCTGGGTGACGTGTTGCGCGAGGTGTGAGTTGGGTATAAAGGAAAAAACAGTGCATCAAAGTATAGCCAGTGATCCAGTCATTGATGTTTTTTTTTGGTGCAATAGTAAAGATTTATGTCTGACAGGAACTTGGTTTCAAGTTGGAAAAATAAAAATTTTGGTAACTGTCATTGTAAAGTGACGCCTGCGCGCACACACACACGCGCAACACACACACACACACACACACACACACACACACACACACACACACACACACACACACACACACACACAACCATGCGCGCGCGCACACAAACACACACACACACATGCACACACAAACCATGCGCGCGCGCGCACACACACACACACACACGTACGCGCGCGCGTACACACACACACTCACGCACACACACACACATACATGCGCGTGCGTACACACGCACACACACTCACTCACTCACTCACTCACACACACACACACACACACACACACACACACACACACACACACAACACACACACTATTAATTGGTCAATGACAAACTCTACCCATCTTACCATAATATTTGTTTTCAACAGCAGCTTGCCTGCAGTCCTGGTCCTCCAGATAGACACTACCACATGAGAGGCTACAATGGTGTGTGACACATGAGAGACTTGAACGCTAGGTTTGGCCCCCTGTTGGTAAAGGATAGAGGATGGAGGACAAAAAGAAACGCTACAACAAAACCCCACAGAGCTTTTGTTTTCTTGCGGTCTGAAACACTAAATCTATCCGGTCTTAACCTTTAGAATGGGGATACACTTTTGTCCCATGCATCAGTTTTCATCCATTCTGAACGTAACAGAGATGAGCGGGATATCTGATGAAATATTTGACGCGATCGAAAAATTCTGAGTCTGTAGAACTTGTCCCATTTTCACGGAAACTCGAAACTCATGAGCAGTGAGCGATTTCTGAAAATCGACTATATTTTCGCAAAACAGTCCGACGTGCAACGGCTGCCTTGCACAGCCAGTGCACAGGCATGTTCAGAAAAGATGTGAAACATGTGTGCAATACTCAGTTCATAAAGGGAGGGACAGGGCTCTCTCTGGAAATTTGTTGGTTCCATCTGAAAATTTATCCCCGGCTCTGTATCCGATTTTTGCTTCCGAAGTTCTGTGTCCGGCTTCGTTTCAGTTTGACTACTTTGTCAGTTGCTTTCACATGACCATAGGTCACCAAACTAAGGATTGTTCTCCTTGCTAATACTGAAAGAAAAATTTTAAATGAATTAAATAAAATGGTAAAATGTTAAAAGTAAACTAGAACAGAATAAAATGAAATAGAATAATCGAAATAAAATAAAATAAAATGCAAAAATAAAATAAGGCAAAAACAAGGTAGTCTAAACCCAAATACTTATTACTTTAAAAAAAGGCCTACTAAACGACAAAAATGAGATAAAATAATAAAGTATAAAACCCCCCCCCCCACTAAAAATAGCTTAAAAAGAATAAACCAAATACCAAATAAACTAAAACAAATCCATAACCCAATCTTAAAAGATAGATAAAAAAAATCCCCCCCCCAAAAAAACCCAAACAAACAAACCCACGTTAATACATATTCTAAAAAAAAACGTAGGCCTATTAATAAAGACAAGGAGAGCAATCCTGATGACCATGGTCTTAATAAATGATATTGGTATTCGAAACATAATCTACAGAGGCAATGACACAGAGCTCCGGAGGGAAAGTCGTTTCTCGTTTTACTGTACACCTTCAGATGTCTGGGAAAGTAATGACACGTCTTTTTCCAGCTCCTTTCGTAGGCCGTGCAGCTTGGTTCTGCATGGTGAACTAGGTTTAAACCACACAATTTTCCCCAGGTCGCTGTATAGCGTGCATATTTGAACTAAGTGTTCGCCAGATTTTCTTTACCACAGGCACACATGAGGGATAGTGGCTTCACCACTCCCTTCACATCTTTATAGCCTTTCTAAAACTGGCCACCTTGGTCCCTCCATCCTATTCTTCAATCGACATGGGGTCCTAAACTTAGTGTTTAAAAGTCACCATGTGGATGCTTGGGGGTCGACTCTTCAGGAGTGTGTGAGAATCGTCTGGGGAATGTGGATGTGATATGGGGAACCCGCTTCATCCAGATTATTTGAAGGGTAAGTACATTGCTGTTACTGTAACAGTTGAGCTACTGATGATACACCACTGGTCTTTCAGGTTTTAGCCTTAAGGAAAATTAAGGTTTATAAAAGTTTATAGTTCTTTTTTTGTTTTTTTGTTTTGTTTTTTTGTTCTTTGACTAGAGCTTCGAGGTTAACCAATGGCAAAAAATTGTCCGTATGTGACCGTTTTTGCCCGCAATTAAGGTAGCTGCATTTCGACCTTAGGGACAGTCTTGACCCCCCCCCCCCCCCTCTATAAAGTTTGTGATTTTGGCGTATGTTTAGATAAAATTTTAGATTTGTCTTGAAACACATGTTGCTTGGCATTTTACATGTAGAATATCTCTCTCTCTCTCTCTCTCTCTCTCTCTCTCTCTCTCTCTCTCTCTCTCTCTCTCTCTCTCTCTCTCTCTCTCTTCTTTTTCTTTCTTCCTCTCTCTTTCTTTCTCTCTCTCTCTCTCCTCCCTCTCTCTCTCTCTCTCTCTCCCTCTCTCTCTCTCCCTCTCTCTCTCCCTCCCTCTCTCTCTCCCTCCCTCTCTCTCTCCCTCCCTCTCTCTCTCCCTCTCTCTCTCTCCCTCCCACCCTCTGTTTCTCTCTCTCTCTCCCTCCCACCCTCTGTTTCTCTCTCTCTCCTCTCTTCTCTCATCTCTCCTCTCCTCTCTCTCTCTCTCTCTTTTCTCTCTCCTCTCTCTCTCTCTTCTCTCTCCCTCCCCTCCTTCCCTTCCCTCCCTCTATCTCTATCTCTCCCCCCCCCCCCCCTCTCTCTCCCCCTCCCCCCTCTCTCTCCCCCTCCCTCCTTCCCTTCCCCCTCTCTGTCTCCCTCCCTCCCTCTGTTTCTCTCTTTCCTTCCCTCCCTCTCTCTCTCTCTCTCTCCCCACCCTCTCTCTCCCTCTCCCCCCTCTCTCCCTCTCCCCCCTCTCTCCCTTAGCGCTAAGCCTCTACTGTCATGCAGAGATTGGAAGATGACAAAAATGTATATAAGAACAATGAAGACGTAGCGAAAATCCCATATTTCTTTTTCTGTCTCCAGAATCTCATCCCAGGGGAGCATCAAGCACACCATGAAAGACGCCATAATCACCGCGATCACTCCCAGGCATTCAGGAAGACATCCCCGTTAAAGAAGGAACATATCCCATCATTGTTCCCAACAATCATCAAAGAAAAAGAAGACGGCCGCAAAAATCATCCAGGAAGATGGAAAAAAAAACCCACCACCATCGTAGAGCAAGAAGCAGAAGACACCACCATCGTAGAGGAAGAAGAAGAAACCACCATCAAAGAAAAAGACACCACCATCATCAAGGAAGAAGGAGAAGAAGAGAAAGAAGAAACCCCGATCATTGAGGAAGAAAAAGAAGACACTACCATCAATAAAAGACACCACCATCATAGAGAAAGAAGACTCGTCAACTAAGAGATCAAATCTTGCACATCCTGGAGCCGAACGCAAAGACTTTTGCTTTTGGAGCATTTCGCCACGACTTCGCAAACAAGGATCATGTGAAACTTGAGAAAAGGTAAACAGTAGCATAAAACATGAATGGTACACTGAGGAAAAGGAACAGTTCACAGCAGTAGACCCTTTAACGTTAAGTTTGGACTAATTTTCAAAACACTATTTATTTTCATAATTTGTGTACTTTCAACGAGCTGGCTTTAACGCAATGTTAATCTTTTAGTGAGTTTTTGTAAAGCATGGCATATATACACAGGCTTCATATCATAGGCATAACGAATGATGTAATAGCATGTAACTCACAGTAGAACAGCAATGGATCCTTATGCACTTGCTAATCATGCTGTATCGGCGCACACACTAAAGTTGAAAAGTAAACCAGAAAAAAACTGTGCAAGAAAGGGGGAAAGTATTATCCCACCCCAGAGGGAAAATAAAAGATGCTCTACAATTTTTTCGAAAGTGAAGTGTAAAAAAAAAAAAAAAAAAGAAGAAGGGAAAATGATTGAAAATGTAGAATGCATGTTCAAATTAATAGGGAAAAGAGCTTGCTTTTGTGAACAATTTTTGTTAGGTTTATCATTTAAAAGCAGAAAACCTCTCAATCTTTTCCCCAACCAATGAGAAGACACCCCCCCCCCCCCCCCCCTAAAGATTCATGCAAATGAATTGAGGCTTTTTGTATAATTTTGTCAGTAGTTCAAATAACTGAAAAAAAGCTCAGATGACTGCTGAAACTTAATTACGAAAATATAGTCGTATTCTGCGATTATTGTATAACATGCAGTAGTTTGTGATGCATTTTTTCTCTTTTAAAAGAATCTTATCATTATTAGAGCAAAAAAGTTCTGATCTGTCCTGCCTGTCTGGCAATACTTGATTTTCTCCACATTTTTCACCCTGTTAAACCCGGATTTTGTGATTTAAGAAAAAAATTGTCCAGTTATGTTTTTTTCAGTAAGACTGAAAAGTTGTATTTTCTACTTTTTAATGAATCGATCAAGCATCTGTTTTAAAAACGGAAAGACGACATAGAATGATGTCCCTTGATGCAAGCATAGAACACGCATAAGTGCTGATGCTTTTTTTTTTTTTCAAAGTTCTTCTTAGATTAATAAAAAGATACTACTGTATTTGGTGAAAAAACAATTGTCCTGTAGGACTGGCAAAGATGTTTTGGTAGAATTTCGTGTACTTTTTCTTTAAATTAAAAAAAGAAAACCACCGAAGATTCAATAGTTACGAAAAAAACAACCTGTGTCATGTTTTGCAAATAGGACAGGCAATAGGTTTTCTAACTTAAAAAGAAAAAAAATGGAATAAAGTAGCTGTAAGAACTACCCCTATCCCACCCCAAACTTTTTTGTAAAAAAATACCCCTTCATGTTTGTAGGACATATAGTAATAAGTGATCCCATTAGTTTTAATTTTTTTGGTGGGAGGGGATGGGGTAGAATGATTGGATATGATGAAAAGATATGATTTTTCAATAACCTACATTACTGGCAATACTTTTCCTTTTTGTTTTTTCCATATTGTATGAAATTTTTAGTTAAAAAAAAACTTTCTAGGATTAAAAAATACTGTTTAATCATGATTTTCTAGTAGGACTGACAAAAATTAAGCCCCCCTCCCTTTCTTAAAATGAATCGATCAAGGAACTTGAGAACCTGAGCTAGACTCTAGTTGGAATATATTTAATGATGCTTAGGAATGGCAGCGATGTTTGATGCTTTGGGTTTTCCTCTTTTTGTTTAATGAATCAAAATTCAATAACTGGTTGAAAACACTTCTCTGCCTTGTCATGTAAAACTGGTAATAGTTAATTTGAAAAGTCAATTAAAAAAAAAAAAAGAATGAATCTTGATTTCAACAAGAAAACATTCCCGTCCTTATATGCCTTGTAGAATGGGCAATAATTTACAATGATATATATATATATATATATATATATATAATATATATATATAATATATAATATATATATATATATATGTATAATTTTTTTAGCCTTTTTTCTTGACTGATTAGGTCGATGTGGTATGTCCTTGATGCTTATATGACAGTTGTGATAACTTTTTAGTAGTATTTTTTTTTCAAATCAGTGACATTTGGGCCCTTGTAAGATTGATAGCTTGCAATGCTTTGTTTTTTTTTTGCTTTTTAAAAAAAATAATTATATCAGATGCGATATGCTCTTGGTGTTTATATGACTAGAAGTTATGCTTTTTAAAAAAAAAACAAATTTTGATATTTCTGTCTTAACATGCCTTGTATAGTTGACAATGGCTTGCAAGGCTTATATATATAGTTTTTTTTTTAGTGGGGGTTTCTTTTTTTTCCCCATTAATTAGATCGGATGTGTTATACCCCTTGATGCTCAGACTAGAACTTAATAGACAATTGCACAACTACTTATGGCTAGAACTTAGTAGACAATTGCACAACTACTTATGGCTAGAACTTAGTAGACAATTGCACAACACTTATGGCTAGAACTTAATAGACAATTGCACAACTACTTATGGCTAGAACTTAGTAGACAATTGCACAACTACTTATGGCTAGAACTTAGTAGACAATTGCACAACTACTTATGGCTAGAACTTAGTAGACAATTGCACAACTACTTATGGCTAGAACTTAGTAGACAATTGCACAACTACTTATGGCTAGAACTTAGTAGACAATTGCACAACTACTTATGGTTAGAACTTGGAAAACAATTGCACAACTACTTATGGCTAGAACTTGGTAGATAATTGCATAACTACTTATGGCTAGAACTTAGATGATAATTGCATAACTACTTATGGCAAGTACTTAGATGATAATTGCATAACTACTTATGGCCAGCACTTAGTAGATAATTGCATAACTACTTATGACTAGAACTTAGATGATAATTGCATAACTACATGTATTTTGGTGGAACTAGAACTTTACCCTCTAAAAAAAGTCCGAAGTATTTTTTTTTAATCTGTTGAGGAAATCCCAGACGATGTAAAGAAACTGTTGATGACCTGGTGTTAGTAAATCTATGCTCTGGCCACCATTGGCATATCGTTGCAGGACTGTATATGCAGCAAAGGTGGCATAATACTAGCTGCTGACAGATCTGTGCAATGATCTCTCAATGGTTTCCATGGCAAATTTTAGGCAGATTAAAATTTTTTTTGTGCTCCTACCAAATGTATGCATTGGTTTAGTGGGTTTTTTTGTTGTTGTTTTGAGAGGAGCACCTAAGTTTGATTGTTGTGACCCAGTTTATAAGTATTTGTGTGAAGAAGAAAAGATGCCTAAAAGAAAAGTAGTTGTAGATTGGTACTTGATTTAAAGTTGTGGGTGCAGTGTGGTGTGTGTGTGTGTGTGTGTGTGTGTGTGTGTGTGTGTGTGTGTGTGTGTGTGTGCGCGACGCTCATAAGGGGGGGGGGGGGGGTGGCAGTCGGGAGGAAGATATGGTTTTGCTGATGGATTTTAGGAGAAAGGGTTGTTTGGTAAAAGGTAATAAAAAACAATTTGGGATCAGTAGGTTTTGAAAAAGAGGGCAAGAGAAAGCATCTTTTGGGGTTCCTTTTTTGGCTCAATATATATTTTAAAGAAATGAAATTTGTGGGAAAATGTCGGGCCTGGAAAAAAACAACCAAACTTTGTTGATTGCAAAAACTGGAATACACTGATTAAAAATCCAAACACTTAAGTCCAAGAAATAAAGTTAGCTGTCGTAAGGACTTAAAATAATTTTGTGATTTAAAAAAAAGTTACACAGCATTTTGCCTAAAGCTACGTTATCATTGTGTCCCAGTGCTGGTGTGTCCACATGCATTCTAAAGTAGACTGAGAGACGTCCTTTGCCCCAATGCTAACTGTTAACACTAACTCTAACCTAACACTAACCAACTCCCTAACTCTGGCCCCACATGTGGACACAAAAGCAAGTGGATACTATGGTATGTGCTAATATAAGGGCGAAACGATTTTTGCGGAAATGGGGAAGGGGTGATTGTTGGAGAGAAAAAAAAGGATGCTGGGCAGGGTACGGTTACGGTGAAGTTCTGATTTGTAGGTGTGGGGGAAAGAGGTAATGGGTAGACTTGTGTAGGTGTAGACAGAGGAAACAAAATATGTTAATGAAGTTGTGTGTGTGTGTGTGTGGGGGGGGGGGGGGGGGGGGTTTAGTGGTGAGAATCCTAAGGGGTTGATGCAAACATTATATAGAAAAAAGAATACTTCTATAACTGGGAATCGGGGAGTGATAAAAGTGGGTTCGATATGGCTTAAGGATGATCAAGAGAGGATATGCCAAAGGTAGGATGGAAAGCCTGTATAGGTAATTAGTAAGTGTGTGTGTGTGGTGTGTGTGTGTGTGTGTGTTGTGTGTGGTTGTGGTGGCACGTTTAATTGGAAGAGAGGTAGCTGGTGTATGGATAAGTGGATATTATGGACAGAGTAAATGAATTAGACATGGGTATGCATGAATGGTGGTTTTGATGTCATGTGCTAGGGACGGTGTTGTGTGTGTGTGTGTGTGTGTGTGTGTGTGTGTTGTGTGTGTGGTGTGTGTGTGTGTGTGTGTGTGTGTGTTTAAAAGGAGTATGTGTTTTTACTTCCCCCTAAGGCCTTTGCATTATTACCATTATTTTGGATGAGGTGTACAATTGATACCCCCAACGGTTTTACCACTATATTAAAAAAAATAGTTTTAAAAAAATTATGCCTGGGTAAAACTTTAGTTCGGTTGTTATAGCACAATTGGCAAGGACTTGAGTTCATGCAGATGGAAAATATCTACAGCTTGACTCTTATAAGATGTTACATTATAAACATTTTAATACAGAACAAAATGTGTTGACTTCATTTTGCAATATTTTTAAAAAGGGGCTTTAGATTTTACATCTTTTCAGTGTGATGATGATGTGTGTGTATGTACATGTATACGTAGGTTAGTGTTTGAAGATGTGTTGTTGAAATATTTGGTTTCTTTTTGTGTTTGTAGAACAATTTTGTCCCGACTCTATATTTGCTGTTGGAAATTTATGATTGTGTGATGAAATGTTTTGAAACGTCTAATGTAGGAGTGGCTGTGTGACCAGGTTGTATGATATTACTGATACATATTTTGAAATACCTCTGTGAGATTTGAAGCCATGGTTTAATTGATATACCATCTAGATTGAATCTTAAGTGCTACAAATGAAGTCTAAAATAACAGTATGTCTACTTTCCTGATCTCTGATGTAAGAAAATCTGGTAACGGTACAATAACACAATGTTATATTTTGGTACATATTATGCAAAAGTCAAATTCAAAAGCTATTCTGTCAGTATATGACCACTGCATAAAGTATGTGTCACATAAAATTTTTTCGGGTTATCGAATAAGCTACTAAGAGTACATTAATGAGATAGGTTTCAGAAGATTTGGTCGATTCGAAAAAATACTTATGCAGTTACTCTTGCTTTAAAACCTCAGTCAATGCTTCTGTGATGCATTTACTCTTTAAGTGGTACACAGTAATAAACTCGGAAGACGTTTGTCTGAAGTAATGAATGTTGAATAGCAAAATTTTGTTGAAAAATATTGCTGTTGTTGCCATCAAATGTTTCTGTATGATTCGCTTAGTTCTGCACAAACCATAACAAGCCTAGCTGTAAATACTTTCCTTTTGAAGAAACTCGAAAAAAGGGGTAATGCAGGAAATGCAATGGGGTGATATAATACAGACATTTTTTTTTGGTCTACAATCGAGTAGAAACTGGTAAAGAAATTACTGAATAAATAGGCTAAACATAAAGTATTTTGACACATGGAAAACTTTTTCCTTAACCAACAGAAAGACTGTGCTCGATGTTGTTAAAATTAGTGCTATCAGAAATAACATGTAAAATCATATCCAATTTGAAATGTGTTAGCAGAAAATGGAGACCTTTTTTGTCCAAAAACATTGCTTGAAATACTGAGGTTGAATGGTGCTTGACAACTACAGTTTGGTTACGGTTTAATTATTTTTAAAAATCTCCCTTGACCCTTTAGGGATAACAGAAAATGAAGTTGAATGTGTTGTCATATTTTCTTGTAATTTTGTGTGTGATTTTTGTTTTTTCTTAATGCAAAGAACACTTAAAATTGTTTGTTTTAAAAGGCCACGAGACACTGGTGTAAATAGAACTGTTTTGAAAACGCAAGAAAAAAATATCAAAGAGAATTTCATAGATTTGTTTATAATTATTGTTTAAGATAATTAAGAATAACATGCTTTGTGTGCAGTTGCTTTTAAATCGAAAAAAAAACCCCAGCTTGCATAAAAAAATATTTGTTTAAAATTCCTACTTAGATATGTTAGTCTGTGTATCGTACAAAACAAGTATAGAACAAAGTGCGTAGCTCCAACCCCCCCCCTCCCCCCTGTCCCCCGTTCCCCCCCGTTCTAATTTTTTAGATTTATTGAAACATCATTTGAAAATAACGACAAACTAGGTACTGTGATGGCCTTTGACATTGGCAGGAATGCCATTGTTATTTGTGTTGGTGGCAAATCTGGGTATGATTTTCCATTGGCACATCATAGCAGATTTTACTCGGACACAGTTGAGAATAATGTTCTTAAGGAATTTATGTGTATATACTTATGTGCTTTGTAAGTTTGATGTAATTGATGATTTTAATTTTCGGGTATTTAGAAAACTGCCAGTAATATTTTGCTGTTGGTTGAACGAAGTGTACTTTGTCGAAACTAAAATGCAGTTAAGTGCAATCTGAGGTTGACTGATAATTAGCAATTAAAAAAAATCATTTTTGGCAACTTGATAAAGGTCAAGAAGTAAATTTGTTCATAGCGTTTGGAGTGTTTCTTTAAAAAAAAAATTCTATCTGAACTTTTTGTGTATATGGTTTTAAGTGAATGAAAATGAAAACCCATTATGATGGGTGCAGTTAGATTGAAAAAAAACTATTTTTCGATTTAAAGTTTAAACATAGAAATTTGTTCTGGATATCTTTGTGTACATTACGCAAATTTTCTTTGCTTCTTTTCGGTTTTTATTTGGTTTTATTTGCAAATAAGATAAAAAATGTCAGTTAAAATTACCTGTAGTTGCCTTTTGTAGGCAAAAATGCTATCAGGTTGTATTGGTGACACTTCTGTGCACGATACGTTGGCGGATTGTATACCAACACATAGCTGGAAAAACCTACATGGAGAATACACGCTGTATACTTTTTATTATATTTTTTTGTATTGTTAGATTATGAAGTGTGTATGTGTGTAAACTTTTTGCCTTTAAATCTTATGTTTTTTAAAAAAAAAGTAAAACGGGTCCCCTAATAGCTTTTGACTTAAATAGTATTAGTAGACTGGGTTTGATGGCAAATCAGTGTATTGATATTTAATTCAATGATCCCCAGATTTTGCGAAAAATTTGTGTTAAAGATTAGTGTTGTAAAAGTCCATGCATAATCTGCGTAGGGTGGTGTATAAAGTTGTGTGTGTGTGTGTGTGTGTGTGTGTGTGTGTGTGTGTGTGTGTGTGTGTGTGTGTGTGTGTGTGTGTGAGGGTTAGTGTAGTATCGTTTAAGTTTAGTAATACAGTGTGTAATGCTTCCTTTTAAAAACAAATCACATCAAATACCAATGCGAAAAAGACCGCCCTTCAAAACCAGGTCCTGAATTGTTCCTTGATAATGGCAAGACTATTTTGTGTAGGTGGCAATTTTTTTTTCAATAGATCATGTAGATCTATATCAATACATGTAAAAAAACATATTAAAAAATCTATACGTATTTAAAAGCAAATGTGGTATGTATAAATTATGTGTGGTCATTTACATTTTTTGCTGTTTTTGACTTATAATAAAAAAAAACTACCTGAAATATTTTGATGGTTGGACTGTTATTTTTTCGTACTAAAAATAAGTTTTACATTGTCAACTGGCTCAAGATTTTGCATGTAAGTTCTTCTTTGCTACTTGAAAAATGTCCGAAGTCAGTATGGTTTTTGTTAAAAATACTTGGAACTGGTTATTTTCATTATTCAAATCATTTAGTTTTTGAAATATCTGTTGTTTTTGTGTACGTACATCTTAAGGTGAACGAAAAAAAAAGATAATGGGTAGGGGGATATTGGTACTGAACTTTACTTTCCCTACATGATTGGAAGTTTTAGGTCCTCCACGTTAGCTCTGGGTGTTGTGTGTATGTGACGCACTCATTAATTTTTTTTTCTTCTGGTTTTCGTGTATAATGAGATATAATGTGTGTGTGTGTGTGTGTGTGTGTGTGTGTGTGTGTGTGTGTGTGTGTGTGTGTTAAACTGAGGAATTTTTTTTTACTATTAGGGTGCTGACATTATTAGCTGTCAGGACAAGAAATTATATTTTGTCTTTGGTGCTTTTGTAAAGAAAGTTTGGTATTGTCTATCTACTATTAATACATTCGTGCATTTTAATGTGTTTTTTCAAATGTGAAATTTAAATAAGGAATAGATTCCCACATCAAAATTTTTTGGCTTTTCATTAAAATTTTTTTTTTACCATTGTTGTGCATTTAAACAATTTAAACTGGTCATGTACAACGAACTTTGAGTCAACATGCCCCCCCCCCCCCCCCCCTCCCCCCAAAAAAAAAAAAAAATAAAAAAAAAATAAAAAGGAAATATGTAATAGGGGTCTTGTGTTTGGTAAATACTGATTTTTCCTATTGTATACTGCAGATCGTACAGTATGTAACGTATCTATCTTAATTTTAACATCTGATATGTGTATATTTATAAATAACTAAAATGAGGTTATTTGCAATGACCTCCTCTCTCTCTCTCTCTCTCTCTCTCTCTCTCTCTCTCCTCTCTCTCTCTCTCTCTCTCTCTCTCTCTCTCTCATCTCGTCTCTCCTCTCTCTGCTTCTCGTGTGTGTGTGTGTGTGTGTGTGTGTGTGTGTGTGTGTGTGTGTGTGTGTGTGTGTGTGTGTGTGCTTTTTACGCATATATATTGAAGTATGAGTGCTTGGTTCGTGTGTTTGGTGGTTGAGACCTTTTTGAATGTTTAAAAATGTTGAGTGAATAGGTATATTCCGGTTTTTTTTGTGTTACAATCCGTGATTTTGAAAAGCTTGATATTCCTTGACATTGATTTAATGTGGCAAGGCTGCTTGGAATTTTTTCTTGTTCATTTTCTTTCTGAAGGATATAAATATAGGTAGGGCTGCTTATGTGCATATGTCAATCTGTGTACTTGAATGTCTTAGTTTAATTCCTAAAGAATATTTCGTCCAAGTTTAGTTCTTTTCGACATTTATAATTTTTTGTAACAGTTTTTTTTTAGAATAGAGTAGCCCGTGCATTTGCATTAAAACGTGTATACCTGTTTTTTTTAAATATTTATTTAAGTTTCTGATGGTGAATGTGTGGATTCTTTTATAACCTAATCCGTCATCTAAATTTGAGTTTTTGTTCATGAGGATTCACATAGAGAAAGTTTGATTCTTTTATTTTTTTTCCCCACTTGTTTCCTGAATGATGTATTTTAAGATGGGGCTGCTGATTTGGTACGAGCGTATGTGTTTGTATGCTTTTTTTTTTACCTCTAAAACTTATGTACTCAAATGTGTTAAGTTCTGTATCTTTAAATTGTTCATTTTGTATCGTTTTTTATTTCAAAGAAATGACTGTATGTTGGGGTAGAAGGCATGTTTATCAGTACACTAGAGTACCTTAATGTTTATGTGTATTTTTTGTAAATGCGTTTTTTCTATGTATTTTGATGTAAACTTTAGCTAGTTTTTTTTTTTTAAATTCTGAAAGAACATGGTGTAAGTTGGTAGGACAGCACGTGTATTCATATGTCTGTTTGATATCTGTGTTATGTCTTACGTTCTAGTGCAATAATATATCACGAGTCTAAATTGTGCCGTTTTGGGTTTTTTTTTTGCTTTTTAAATTTTTGAATGAGGGAATTTCAGTGGGGGTATTACATCTGAACAAGCCTATGGAAACTCAAGTACTTGCAACTTTTTGTTTGTTTTAAATGTTGAAGTGTTTTGGGTTTTTTCTTGCTTGCTTTTAATCTACATATAGATAACTTGGATACATCATGGCAATTGTTCGTGTCGAAGTTTTACCTTTTTTCTTATTCGTTTGTTAGCTCAGTGTTTGTTTTTTTTAAATAATTTTTTATAGTTTAATTCTTTTTTTAAAAGTATGTGGTGGAGGAGTTAATGCATTTCTGTGTGTGTAGATCTATACTTTCAAATTTTCTCTGTGTAGATCTATACTTTCAAATTTTGTTTTTATCTGTGAATTTGTTTCGAGTTATATCCATGGTATGATGTACATGTCTGGGTTTTTTTCCTCTGTAAAGGATGCATGTCTAGGTGGTAATGTGTGTGTGCGCGGGCGTGTGCGTGCGTGCGTGCGTGTGTGTGTGTATGTGTATGTATTTATGTGTGTGTGTGTGTGTGTGTGTGTGTGTGTGTGTGTGTGTGTCTTTTAAGTAAATATCTTCATTTAAATGACATGAAAGGAATATTGCTGTGAATCATTAAAAGAAAAGGTTGCTTTCTTTGGTGGTTTTTTTATTATTTTAAATTATACATGATTGGTAAATGTTTCCACATTTTTACAAAAGACATTTGTTAAAAAAAAAAATGCTAATCAAATATGCATGTAGTGTATTCTGAAAGTATTCTGAAACGTTGAAGTATTCATACATTTTATAAATGTATTCATGGTTCTGTGTCTGATGGTTTCAGTATTGAAGAAATCAATACCATGTGGTTTGTTTTGCAAATAGTCGTGTTTTTACATAAATATGGCATACTTCTTTTCCACATATTAAAAGCTGCCTTATGATAACACCTTTGACTCGATGTGTGTGCTGTGCGTGCGTGCTTGTTTGCTGGGTTTATGATAAAGAACTTTCCTTTTATGATCCACTCTTTCAAGTTTTCTATCACTGATTAAAAAAAACTATGGTGGTAGGAACAGGTGACAAATTTACAAAACCGCATACACACGGGATTCGATGTAAAAGAAAACACGCGAATGATTATTCCATTATGCTCGAAAAAAAATAATAAAAAGGAAAAACTTAACAAAATGCAGTCATAAAGGATTTGGGCTTTTTGTCACACGCCTATGAGAAAGCAGTTTAATTCCACAGTTACAAAATGTGGTAGAACTACACAGAAATATTTGAAAGCATGCATGATCTCAAGATGGTTGTCTACCTAAATTATCGCGTCAAAATGAACTCTGTTAGGTATTGACCTGTATACATTGTAGCAAAAATATCACGCACCACACGCGCACGCACGCACGCACACACACGCACGCACACACACACACACACACACACGCACACACACCCTACGGGATAGTCTGGTGGTTAGAGTGATGCGCATTGCGCTTGTAATCTGCTGACCCAGGTTCGAATCTCGCTCAAAAGGATTCCTCGAGTGCCGACTACCCCCCCCCCCCCCCCCCCAAGTCCTTCGAATTAGACTATAAACCGAGGTTCTGTGTGTGAACACACGCAGAACATCTCGCGCGCGTCAAAACAGTTCTGCTTTTAGGAAGAATATGCCATTGTGTGCCGGTGGGAACAGATGACAGAATTTACAAAACTGCACACAAACGGGGACAGGATGTAAAAAGCACATGAGAGCTTATTCCGTTATCCTCGAAATATAAGAATTAAACAGATTAAAACCACACACACACGCGCGCGCCGCCCGCCCGCAGGCACACACACACACACACAAGAAAAAAAAACGACCATCAAAGCATCCGTAAAAACAAACCTACTCACAACAATATCAACAAAACAAACCACACAAATAATTCTTTGGGTAGTAAACGGGAAAAAAACCTTCAACCAATTCATCATTTTAAGAAAAAGCAGTAGCAATAGCAAACTCCACAGAAACAAACGTATTGAGTCAAAGAAAAAAAAATCACATGAATTACCGCGCACATACACAGACACACATGCGCGCGCACTCGCGTGTGCCTGCGCGCGCCACCACTCACACACACACACACACTGACATACATACATACAAATACACACAGACATGCTGAGTGAAAAAATATACTTTAATGTGAGTGTAAAACTATGACAAGAATATAAATGAAAGGAATTCAATGAGAGAGAGAGAGGGGAGAGAGAGAGAGAGAGAGAGGAGATCATATGAAGTGTACATGTGGCAGATAATATCAAATATGAATTCTCAATACACAATTACTATCATTATTCTGTTAATAGTAGTAAAATGAACATAACCGTACTATAAGCACATAAATATGATTCTTCCACAAGGTAATAGGATAATGAATTAAAAAAACAAAACACCCATTCCTTGCAATTGTCACACATATTACAACTGAGAAGAAAAAAAGACGTGAATCAGAACGTTTATCCGAGAAAACAGGAGCACAAGGATAGAAATCATAAGGAAATCATTTGAGAGAGGGATGAAAAGAAATCAAATCAAATCGAAAATGTTATTCAGATGAAGTAATGAGATAAGGAAATAAAGTGCTTTTGTTTCGATTTATCTTTATAACGAAAACATGAAAAAACAACATACCACACGCAAAACAACCACTCCCACGAACAAAGATACATAAATGTAAATGTCATCGTTCGCCCATGCACACGATGGTCTTCTTTATTAATATGGAAAAATAAGTGAGCAAAGATGGTATGCGAGCGTGCACACGGGAGCTGGGTAGAAGATCGAAGGATGAGAAGAGAGACAGACAGACAGACAGACAGACAGACAGACAGGACAGACAGACAGGCAGAACAGACAAAACAGACAAGTCTGACATGATCGGAAGTGGAGCAAACCCATTTTAATCTGTCTAGATACGCGGAATGCCATTTTCCCCACATTTAAATGTCATTTTTTTTCCATTTTCATATGCCTCTGTGTTCTGCGACCTTGGTGTCTGGCCTAGGGGATGTCAGTTTCACCATTGCCGCATTCCTCGCCATCTTCACGTGCAGCCTTCCCTCTGTGGCCTTGACCGTCTGGTAGGAGTTGTCAGTTTCACCGTAGTTTCAGCATTCCTCGTCATCTTCACGTGCAGTCCGTGCTCTGCGACCTTGACCGTCTGGCCCGGGATGTCAGTTTCACCCTGCCCGCATTCCTCGGTAAGTTCACGTGCAATCCGGTGCGCCGTGGCCTTGGCTGTCTGGATTGAGACTAATTTTTATTTATTTATTTATTCTTTTATATTGAGGATAATGGAATAAGCACTCATGTGCTTTTTTACATCCAGTCCCCGTGTGTATGCAGTTTTTGTAAATCTTGTCATCTGTTCCCACTGGCACAGATGGTCTACTCTTACGAAAAGGGAACAGGATTTAAGTGTGGGTTGGCACACCCTCCGTTTACAGTCTCATCCAAAGGACTTTTGGGGGGAGTGGAGTTCAGCACTGAGTTAACTCCGAGGAAAAATCCCTGAACAGGAATCGAACCAGGGTTGTCAAATTGCGAGCCAATGTTCTGACCACTAGGGAGAGAAGTGGCCTAGAGGTCACTGGCCTGCCTAGAAAGCAGGGTGTGCACGGTGGTTTGAATCCCGTTTGAGCCCAAAACTTTCTCCCATCTATTAGACCATGAGTGGTGGTTTGGGTGCTAGTTTGTTACTCAATTATTTAGCGCACGTAAAAGAACCCAGGGCAACAAGAGGGTTGTTCCTTTTAAAATTCTGTAGAAAAAAGCCACTTTGATTATAGGGGAACAAATACAGTTGCAGACAGGAAAAAGAAATAAAAATGGGTGGCGCTGCACTTGTAGTCATGCACTCACCCCAGGGAGAGTAGCCCAACTTTATGTAGAGAAATCTGCTATGACAGAAAGTGGTATGAATAAAAAACGAACGAATGAATGAATGAATAATCTTTATTTTTCAATGGTTACAAAGTAAAAATTCAAATACTTTTTTCTATCTGGCCCTTGCTCTGATTAGGGAATATCAAACCAACAACAAAACCAACAACAGAAACAAAAACAAAAAAAGAAAGAAAAACAAACAAAAAAGAACCTCAAACCAAAACAAATTAAAAAAAAGTCATAATCAAAGAGAGAGAGAGAGAGAGAGAGAGAGAGAGAGAGAGAGAGAGAGAGAGAGAGAGAGAGAGAGAGAGAGAGAGAGAGAACTTTATTAAAAAAATTTATTTTATTTTATTTATTCTTTTTGATCGAGGATATTGGAATAAGCACTCGTGTGCTTTTTTTTTTTTTTTTTTTAACATCCAGTCCCCGTGTGTATGAAGAGAGAAAGATATGCATGTAAGTGTACAGACACGTCTGTTAGCCTATAGGTTACAGATGCTCGCCCACACATCCCTTGCATGTGTGCCAGAGCGTATTATGCTAAGTGAAAGACCAACAGTGACCCCAGTTCTACAGGTGTGCACGCACATGTGCAAGTGTCCCCTGTGTATATATATTGTGTGTGTGTACTGGTATACTGATAGCTATACAAAGCTATGTACCGATCAAAAAAAGAAGAAAAACGAAAAAAACAACAACAGACATTCAAAGGGGAGCCAACCAGACGCGCTCTGCTCTGTCCGAAAAGTGAAGTGACGTCTGCAATGCTGTGGGTCTTGTCAGGGGAGAGTAGTGCTTGCAAGGCAGACAACTTGTGTTGGCTCACTGTCAATGCTTTACTGCTATAGGCCTGGTCCTCCCTCCCCTTATACACACGGACAGTTACAGCTGTCTGTCTGTTTGCCTGTCTGGCCGTTGTGTCTCTGTGTGCTTTGTCTTTTTGAGTGTGTGCTCGAACTTTTGTTGTGTATGTGTGACAATGTATGGATTGTTATATCTGGGGCAAAGGTCAAATGTAAAAACAAGAACAACAACAACAACAACAAACAAAAACAAAACCCCAACAAAAACAACAAAACCTACCCCCCCCATCCCCAGAAAAAAGCCAACAACATGAAAATAAATGTCTTCTTCTTCGTCGAATGCTCATACAGCAACTGTTGTTGTCTTTCGTATGAGCGGAAATGCGTTGCGCTGCTAAGCGCGTGAGTCAGCCCAAGTGCATCCGACTTCGGCATCGAGAAATTGTTAAAGCCTTTATGGGAAAAAATGCAGGAGAATGGACCAAGGATGCAGAAAATAGACAAGAAGGTGATAGAAAAGAGGCAAGATAGAAAGAAAAAGAGGGATAGAAAAGAGGGAATTCCTGGCGCAGAATTTTAAGAAGGCAGGGATTGTATTTATACTGACAGACCCCTGGCATCTCCACAAGGGAATGAAAATCCCCCCCCCAAAAAAAAAGAAAAAAAAAGAGGTATACCGAGGACAACTTTCTTGTTACCATGATTTCTTTTACTTGCGCTAAATTCATTTTGCACACAGAGCCTAGATTTATCGTCTAAACTAAAACAAGACTATCACCCAGATACCCATTCGAGGTTTAGTGGACAGAGGGGAGGGGGGAGGGAGGGGGAAGAACTCAGGTTTAAGCAGGGATCGAACCTAGAACCTGCCGCTTTTCTATGTGGGGTGCGTTACCGCTGAACTCACTGTAGCATCCTGGTACCCAGACTCTTTGGCTGGTGCAGTTTGTCAGGAGAACTGTTGCAAGGTATACAGCAGTGTCAATGCTCTAACATACCAATGCCGACACACAGTCTGCCTGTCTGGCTGCTCTAATAAAACTAATGGTAACTATCATCAGTAGGAGAGCTGTTAGTGTCACCATGAAAAAAAGGGCACCTGTTTGCACTGTCTCTCACTTACGTAAGTTGGACTTGTAGTCGCCACACATAGAATCATCATTCTCCGTTGTCTGTCTGTATGTCTTGATACCGAATGAGTCAGCATGATAATACTGGATGGAAAGGGGGTCAGGAAGAGAGTTCCCAGACATGGCAGACAATGATGTTATGACATTGGATGATAACTTTCCCAGCCAGTGTACAAGGGATGGATGGATCGATTTGCAGGATTTTGATTTTTTTTTGGTTTTTATTCAGTGAGTAAATCTTCCTTTGACATGCGTGGCGCTGGACTTGTAGCGACACCAAAGCCCCGAAGAGGGCATCCTGGCTTAAATGTAAAGCAAATTTGTCATCATCATCATCATCATCATCATCATCATCATCATCATCATCATCATCATCATCATCATCATCATCATCGTCGTCGTCGTCGTCGTCGTCGTCGTCCTCCTCCTCCTCCTCCTCAACAACCTCATCAGTGAGTTTCATGATGATGATGATGATGATGATGATGATGATGATGATGATGATGATGATGATCATCATCATCATCATCATCATCATCATCATCATCATCATCAGTGAATTTTATGGAACACGGCTTGCAGCAGACAAAAATTAATGGAGCAAGCAGGCATGGCAGTGTGTTGACCGTTGCTGGTCAAGAAGCAACTGTTGACCGCTTCCTCTCATCAGTGAGGCTAGCCAGGCCAGGCCTGTGCACTTCTCCCCCTGGTCAGTTAGTTAGTCAGTCAGGCAGTCAGGCTGTCCCCCAGTGGAGGAAACCGGACATCCTGAATAATACAGTGCCGGCAAGTTATCGATCGGTCATTGCCAGAGTTGTAAGGATGGCCGGCACTGCTCTTCCCTCTTTCGCTGCTGTGTCTTTCCCTGTGCAGAGCATTCCTTACTCTTGTGACCCCTTGCATGCCAGTAGACTTCAGTGCGCTGACACACGGTCCTTCCCCTACGTGTGGTTGGGGAGGTACGGGTAAACAGATCCTAAAACGGGGTTTTTGTTGGCGTAAAGTTAGGTTTCAAATAGGTCAGGGTGTCTTTTAGAGCTGTGTTGTGTGTGGTGTGTGTGTGTGTGTGTGTGTGTGTGTGTGTGTGTGTGTGTGTGTGTGTGTGTGTGTGTGTGTGTGTGTGTGTGTAAAACTCTCTGGACTTGCAAGGGTAATAAATTTATGTATATCAAAACTAACAGGTGGTGTTCATTGGTTTTACACTGACAGACCTGACCACAATGTTTGAACATGTTTTCCGTTCATGTTACTGAGTCTGGTCACATGCTGCCGACTTTATTGACCCCTTCCCCCTTTATACATCACCCCCACCCCCTCCTCTCTCTCCAACATCATAATCATCATCTCATATGTGTCGTTGTCGTCGTCGTTCTATCGTCATCATCATCAGTGAGTGTTGAAAACAGATTTTTTCAACATGTGACCCTCTTTGCTGATGGCACGTGCATTGATGATAAAATATTAGTTTCGTCATAAGGTGATGTCACTCTCTTTGGCTTGCACTGGTTTCTGTGTCTAATATAAGTTGACTCATGACTTGTGGCGGTTGCTGGAATTTTGAGAATAGTCTCCTATCTTTTAGTATTTACCAGTGGCTTGGGAGAAGTCGTTCACTATATTAAGACATAGAATAGAAGGAATGAAGAACGAAAATGAAGAATATTCTATGAAACCCTGTGAGAAGCACAGCTATATTGTAGCTAGGACATATAGGAGGGAACATGTAAACACCGGGAGGAGTGATGTGCTGGTCAAGAAGAAGCCGTTGTCCTGACCTCTCAGTGAAGCCAGGCCTGTGTAGCCTACAGCAGGACATCATCGGTCAGTCTCCTGGGGAGAACTGGACTTCATGAATGATGCAGCTCTGGCTGTGAACTTATTGATTGACCTGCATGGCCTGACCAGTGAGGGAGGGTGGGGTGCATACTGCTTTTCCTCAGCCCCTGCATGCTGTTTTTGTCCATCTACAGCTAGCCTGCAGGGTAATTGTCAGAATTGTTGTAGGCTTTGTTTAAACTTTGTCTTGGCCCAGGCGATAAGGTTTCTGAAAAAAAACCCCAACTTTATAGATGGCCCAGTTTAATCAGTTTTAAGCATTGATTTTGTACTAAGTAAAGGAAAAAAAAGTACGCTTGATTCTGGTTAAGTTTAAAAGATAAATCAAGTTGTTTTAAGAGCTAGTTTGTCGAAATATTGCGTATTGATATTTGTCCTCATTGCTATTAGGTTTTGTGTTCATTTTTTTAGGTGCTTTTTGTTTCTTTCTCCTAAGTTTTTCATTAACACACACACACACACACACACACACACACACACACACACACACACACACACACACACACACACACACACACACACACACACACACGCACACACACGAGACAGGTGAGCATAAAAAGAGTTTTTATTAATATCATCGTACAAGAGATTAAAATGCAATCAGATCAAAAGTTTTGAAGAACAAACGCATCTGAGCAGTCAACAAAAAACCCCCCACATTTAAACAGCAATCAGAAATCGTAATGCACACATAAACAGTCAACTCAAATGGTAATGCACGAGTATACAATTGCACAAGGTCATAAAGTGTGTAATTAAAAAAAAACAACAACCACCCCAAAACATCATGGTTTTGAGAAACTTGAAAGAAAAGGAAAATATTCAGAATTCAGACCTCTGCAGATTCAAACTGCATATTTAATATTATCAGAATAAAATGGTTTCAGCGTGAATTCATCAAGGATGGTGCATCCCACTCTAAATACTAATGCCATGATTAGCTCAGGAACTAAGGGATACAATTCGGAATCGGAATCACAGTGGACTTGCTGCAGAATTCCTTCCCTTTTGTTTTACCTCCCTTACAGTGTCCCCCCCCCCCCCCCTTTTTTTTGTTTTGTTTTGGTGTTTTTTCGTTTGTTTATTTGTTATTTATTTTTTTTTTCATTTTGGTTGTAGTGTAACATTTTGATCAACAGGCAGTTTTAACTCAGCGAACATGGAATGATAGATAAAACTATTTAGCCAGATAAATGCAAAGAAAAAAAAGTGATGCGAATTTTGATCCAATTATTGATGTGTTGATTATATTAGTAAGCACATAAATTCAGCGTGTATTATGTGAAAGACAGTGGGGGAAAATCTTATTTGTTCCTTCGTACCTTTTTTTTTTCTTTCTATTTTTTAAAAATTCTGCTTGTTTGGCAGTATTTAAAATCACTGTTAATAAAAGTGTAAAGTATATTACGACACCCTTTTCCTCTTTATATTAAAATGTGTGTTTTCACATGCAATTCATTGCTCATTGGTATTTCATCTTCTTTTCGAGGTCCTTTTATCTTTTAAAATTAATTATTGGCAAGAAATTCTCTAAAAAACAACAACAACCCAACCATTGTATAGATTTTTTTTTCGAAACGAAGTTGACTAGAAAAAAAGAAAATGTTCTTTTTTGGTCGAGATACCATAACAGGGTACTTTTGTTGGTGTGGTTTTATTATCATTTAAATGTTTTCTATTTTTCATGATGATAATGAGCTGTTTTAGTTTTTTTTAACACTAATTTGATAGAAGAGATAATAACACACACACACACACACACACACACACACACACACACACACACACACACACACACACAAGATCCGACTTCCATGACACTATTTTCCGAAAACATTTTGACTAACAAGGGCACACTCTTTACGTGAGAAGATCTTACAAGCGATTATTTACCTTTACATACTTGAGCTAAGGGAAAAAAGGAATAACTTGCTAAAAGGAACAACCCCTTCTGAAGATTCCTGTAAACCTCACCTCTCCATAACGATACCTTTTAAACTTTTTTAAATAGATTTTAAAAAAAATGTGCCACTGTTAAACTGGCGTATATCACCATATTTCGTGCAATGGCTCCTAGCTTTGCGTTCAGGGGGCTAATAAAAAAACAACAACAAAAAACAAACATCTCCAGCGCATCTTTTATTATCGAAATAATGACATCAAATTTTAGGCTTGCCTTGCCTTACTTTCTGATATATTGTCCCCCAGAAGTCTGTTGGTTCAACGATGAAAAAAACAAACCAAACCAACCCCATACTTTATTTTTTTTTTTAATGGTATGGTTTCTAAATTATTTAGCTGAAATCTTTCATAGGTGGAGTCAAGCGTACTTGTGTGTGTGTGTGTGTGTGTGGTGTGTGTGTGTGTGTGTGTGTGTGTGTGTGTGTGTGTGTGTGTGTGTGTGTGTGTGTGTGTGTGTGTGTGTGTGTGTGTATGTGCTGTGTGTGTGGTGCGTGCGTGTACTTCGTGCATTGTGTGTGTGGTGGTGCGTGCGTTTCGTGGGTGTGTGTGTGTGTGTGTGTACACACTCGCACGTGTGTGTACAGTGATTTAAAAATAAAACTTATCCCAAAAGACCACTTACAAACTTATTCAAGAGATACAGACTAAAAACAAAATAACTTTAGAACATTTTAAACGAACAGTAGCTATGTTTCTTTTACAGGGATTTTCTCCTCTTCGTTATTATTATTATTATTATTATTATTATTATTATTATTATTTATTATTATTATTATTATTATTATTATTATTATTATTATTATTATTATTATTTATCTTGCATACATGAAGAAAATGGCGAGAAAATGTTTACCGGCAAACATGAAACGACTCGCATACTACAGGTCCCAAGATTCATGTCGATTCCAGCGTTTGATGTCTGTGATATAGTTGTATAGCTATTTGTACTGTATATATTTTCTTTCAATGGCTTGAGTTGCTTTCACAGATATTCCCCTATCCCCAGCCCCGAAAAACTAATAGATGTTTAATCCATTACACAATACAACATCCAAAGAAGCTCACAGAACTGTAGATGTATATTTTTCTAAAAAAAAGAAAGCAAATTATTACTGTATATTTTTTTCCAAAAAGAGAGGAAGCAAATTATAGATGTGTACATTTTCCAAAGAAAAAAAGAAGACAAAAAAACATTCAAAAGCATCCCATAGATAAAAGTTTCAAACGATGTCACAGCAGTAACTATGTAAATTGTTCGGTAGAGAGAGGAGGAGAGAGAGAGAGAGAGAGAGAGAGAGAGAGAGAGAGAGAGAGAGAGAGAGAGAGAGCAGAGGACAGAAGACAGAGACAGCAGACAGACAGACAGACAGAGACAGACAGACAGACAAGACAGACAGCAGCGGACAGACAGACAAAAAAGCCCAAGAGGGACACATGCACATGACAGTAATCAAACTGCGTGTTTCTTTCTACTAAATGTAAAATCCATCTTTTAAAAACTTTATCAAATTAATTGGCATACATGACAGCTTCAATCCCTTATTTTTTTTGAAGGTTTTGTTTTTTGCAATGATCAGATTTTCATGCTAACTTTAGTATTTTCTATGTTAACAATAACTTTTGTAGTAATATTCTTCATCTAACAGGAATACAACTATCTTTTTTTTCTCTTTTACTGATTTCCCGAATTTCCAAATTTCAAATATGATTCTGATAGAAAAAAAGTGAAGTAGGCCTACTTGTAAATTCGCACGAACCTAATTATAGGCTTACTTGTAGTTTGTTATAGATAGAAAGCATAACGCTTCTTATTTTTCATAGCCATGCAATGTTGCACTTTTAATTTTTTATGAATATGGAGAAGCTTTCACTTTTAAAGTTTGTAAGCTTAGCGAGTGCTGCACTTCTAAATTCTTATAAACGTGGATTTGTTGCACTTCAAAATTCATAGAAATGTAGAGAGTAATGCACTTCTAAAGTCTCAAAAATGTAGAGACTGTTGCACTTCTAAATTACTATACACATTTTTGTGATCAGACCGTTAAAGGAAAAAAACTTAACAGAATAATGAAAAAAGAGAAGAAGTGCGTTGGAATGTAAAAGTTTGATGAATACTTTATCTTGTGCCCAAGTTGATAGTTTTCTATTTAGCAGTCACGAGAAAGCGTAAACATAATCATAGTTTTCATTGTCACACATTACACGCGTGTATCGAACCCACCTCAGTCCTTGTTCTCGCACTCACACGCACACATACACATACACACACACACACACCTTACAGACACAGAGACAGACAGGCAGACAGACAGACATAGACACAGACACACAGACACACACAGACACACAGACACACAGACAGACACACACGCACACCTACACACCTACACACACACACACACACACACACACACACACACACACACACACACACACACACACACACACACACACACACACGAGAGCGTGCACACACACAGACACGCATCTACACACAGCGCACGAATCTATGCACACACCTACCCACAAGAGAGAGAGACAGAGAGAGACAGAAACAGAGACAGAGTGACTGTCAGACAGACAGAGACATAAAGCTAATACAGGAAGACACAGACAGACACAGTGGACAAAAAAACCCCAAACAACAAAAAATCCACCAATAATTCATTAAATGTACACACGCACACACACACACACTAACATAACTCATATTCAGCCAAAGAAAAGCAACGAGAGAGATCAAAAATAAAAAATCCACCAAAACACACAGAGATGATGATAATTCTAAAAAAAACCTCCAAAACGACCAAGATACATATAAAAGAAAAAAAAAAACACACCCATAAAAAGCACACACACATAAACACAAACACACACAAAACCTTGTGCGATATAGTCAGTACACTTTTCCCCATGGTACTTACTGATCCTGATAAAAACACCGAAGTAATGGAATGTTTTTCTTTTCTTCTAAGTTTGTTTTCATTCATGGGACTTTCGGAAGAAAAATAAAAATTAATGGAGATGTAGGCTGCTGAATGATTCCAGTTTTCCAAAAGAGAATGACAAACAGACAGACAAACAAACACACCCCTATCATAGCACGAAGACGAAGGAACGTATTCCACGCGCTATAAGTGACAAGAGAGCGAGAGAAAGAGTAAGAGAGAGAAAGAAAGAAAGAAAGAAAGAAGAGAAAGAAAGAAGAGAAAGATGGCTCCACGGTGACTCAGTGTTTAGCGTCCTTCTGTTTTTTCTTTTCTGCGTCAGGGTTCATCATTTGGCAGAACTCTGGAACAAAGATGGGAGAATGTGGGGTCACATTTAGTTTAGTTGGAGTATATGATTAAGCATCAAGGCGCGCGCGCATGCACGCACATATGCACGCACGCACGCACGCACACACGCACACACACCACACCACAACACATCCCACCACATCAAACCCCCCCCACCCCCCCACCCCACCCCATCCCCCCCCCCCACACACACCTCACCCACCACACTCACACCACACCCACCCACACCACACCACACCACACCACACCACACCACATCCCACCACACCACACCACACCACACCACACCACACCCTGTAACAAAGCTCCACGTTACACTATCCATACCACAGTACATGGGACAACACAGTTACAT
>CM060324.1:34396142-34411142 GCA_030674155.1 Stramonita haemastoma
GAGATAGGCATGACTTGTCAGGCGCTTAACGGCAGCTGTTGTTGTTGTTGTTATTGTTGTAGTTGTTGTTGTTGTTGTTCCCCAGCTTAACACTCTGGGGGGTCACCCAGAATGCGTTCTCTGAGGCAGTACAACGCGTTTTCGCTCATATGACGGTCAACAATAGTTGCTGTTTGGGCGTTAGACGACAAAGAAGAGGAAACAAATGCCAAAAGTACAAAACAACGATTGTTTTTTTTTGTTCCTTGGCTAGAACTTTAAGGTTCACCAATGGTGAAATTCTGCATATGCGACGATTTTTTTTTTTTTACTCACAATTACGGTAGCTGCATTCCGACTGGAGGGGGGAAAAGTTATTAATTTTAATGACAAAGTTTTCCCCGCGTAACAGGATGCCACGGCTACAGACAACACATTCATAAATCATGACGAGAGCTGATGGGGGATGCAACCATCAGGAATTAATTATTAATGATGATCCTGGACACAGGACTGTATTATGACCACAAAGCTGACTCGCTCTGCTGATGACGGCTGGGCTCAGGAATAATTATTATTGATCTGTGTGGTGTTTTGATACTGTTTCGTACAAGACTGCTTGTTTGCTTGCGTGCGTACGCGTGCGCGTGCGCGCACGCACACACACACATACACACACACAAAGAGAAATACACACAGAGGGAGACGGGATAGCCTAGTGGTCAAAACATTGTGCTCCCAATTTGACGACCCGAGTTCGATTCCCAGTCGAGAGGATTTTTCCTCTGGAGTTAACATTAGTGCTGACTCCACTCTCCCCAAAAGTCCTTCGGATGAGACTATAAACTGAGGCCCCGTGTGCGAACGCACGCAGAACATCTTCCGCGCACGTTAAATCCTGTTCCGCTTTTCGTAAGAGTAGGCCATTGTGTGCCGGTGGGAACAGATGACAATATTTACAACACTGCACACACACGGGGACTGGATGTAAAAAAAAAGCACATGAGTGCTTATTCTATTATCCTCGATATAAAAGAATACAATAAACAATACAATAAACAATAAACACACGTAACATTGGCAGAGCTTTTTTGTTCTTGCAGATGAGGGGGGGCTAGCAGTGAAAGGCCCTTGCAGTCAGCTCCTCGTGACAGTTATCACATGCAGACACAATGTCCCTGGGATCTTCAGGCCTACTGTCTACTGTAGACGGTTAGAAAAAAAGGGGGGGGGGGTGGGGGGAGGTGGGAATGGGGGTGCTGGGAGAATGGAGGAGGAGGAGGAAAAGGAGAGTTAGCAGATGGGGGGGGGGAATTGGGGAGGAGGGAAAGTAAGAAGGCAATGTGAGAGGGAAGAGGTGTTAAGGAAGATAGATAGATAGATAGATAGATAGATAGAGAGAGAGAGAGAGAAGATGAGAAGAGAGAGAGAGAGAGAGAGAGAGAGGAGAGGAGAGAGAGAGAGAGAGAGAGAGAGAGAGAGAGAGAGAGAGAGAGAGAGAGAGAGAGAGAGAGAGAGAGGAGAGAGAGAGAGAGAGAGAGAGAGGTAGTTTTAAGGGGTGGGGAGAGGGGAGTGGTGGTTAAAGTGGAAGGGAGTTGGGGGTAGGGGTGGTGGGGGTGGGTAGGATAACAAATCAATATTTTTTGGTAGGGTATCACCCTTCAACATGTTGTCTGGATGTTTTGACATACAGCTTCCGAGCGTTGATCACAACTTTTGTCTGCTTGTGTGCTCACAGCCGTCTCGTTTTGTTTTGTTTGAATGTCTGTGTATCTGTTTGTCTGTCTTTGCTGTCTTTTTTTCTGCGTCATATCCTGTAGCATACGTGCTTGTATGCATGCATGCACATGACCGTTAACTTAGACTTGTAAACGCACGCACACATTCACGGACACACACAAACACGCGCGCACACACACACACACACACCACATGCACGCACGCACACAAACACACACACACACACACACTCACAAATACACACAGAAAGAAAATGGTAACCTGAATTTGCCAACAAACTGAGAAAAATAAATACAGATAAAGAAACAAAATTAAATTACCAAACAAACAAACAACAATAAACAAAAACAGGACAACAAATCAAGGTTTCAATTATTTTGTTTCCTTTGAAAGCTGTGTCAAAGCTTACACACACACACACACACACACACACACACACACACACACACACACACACACACACACACACACACACACACACACCACACACACAACACACACACACACACACACACACGCACACACACACGCAACACACGCACGCACGCACGCACGCACACACATCCTTGGATGAAACTTTAAACCGAGGCCCCGTGTGCGAACGCACGCAGAACATCTTGCGCACAAGTTAAATCCTGTTCCGCTTTCGGCCATCGTGTGCCGGTGGGAACAGATGACATTTACAAAACTGCATATACACGGGGACTGGACGTAAAAAAGCACAAGAGTGCTTATTCCATTATGCTCGATATAAAAGAATAGAATAAATAAAATTCTCTCTTCTCTCTCTCTCTCTCTCTCTCTCTCTCTCCTCTCTCTCTCTCTTCTCTCTCTCTCTCTCTCTCTCTCTCTCTCTCTCTCTCTCTCTCTCTCTCTCTTCTCTCTTCTCTCTCTCTCTCTCTTTCTCTCTCTCTCTCTCACTTTCTATCTGTCACAATGATACAAATAATACTCATATCAATAAATAGGTTTACCGGTATTATATCCACTGAAGACAAAATTAATTTCGGTTTGCTTGATAACAACTTGCATAATTAATCAAAGAAGGAGTTCATTTCTCAAGAAAAGGACAAAAACAGACAAAAACAAACAAACAAGACAAAACAAAACAAACAAACTCGACAGACAGCCAGCCAAAAAATACAAGAAGTTGACAGACTATCCTGATTCACATCGTTGATCATATATACTTACAAAACAGACAAAAACAAACAAAGCAAAACAAACAGACTCAACAGCCAAAACAAGAAGGTGACAGACCATCCTGTCCACATGGTTGATCATTTTTTTCTTTCCTGTATGCAACTGTATATACTTACAAAACAGACAAAACCAAAACCAAACCAAACCAAACCAAACAAACAAACAAACTCGACAGACAGCCAGACAGCCAAAACCAAACAAACAAACTCGACAGACAGCCAGACAGCCAAAACCAAACAAACAAACTCGACAGACAGCCAGACAGCCAAAACCAAACAAACAAACTCGACAGACAGACAGACAGCCAAAACAAGAAGTTGATAGACCATCCTGATCCACATCGTTGATCATATATACTTACAAAACAGACAAAAACAAACCAAACGAAACAAAACAAACTCGCCAGCCAGCCAAAAAATATAAGAAGGTGACAGACCATCCTGGTCCACATCGTTGATCATGTCCTTCAGCTCGGTGTCCGTGGGGTACTGGCCTAGGGACCTCAGCACGGTGCCCAACTCCTGCTGGGTGATGCGTCCATCCCCGTCCTTGTCGAACATGTGGAAGGCCTCCTTGAACTCTGCACACACCACCATCACCCAACCCCAATGTCATGTCATTTTATTTATATATCTATTTATTGAAGTCTGCACACACCATCACCACCCCAATGTCATCATGTCTTTGTTTAAAATTCATTCATTTATTTATTTATTGAACTCTGCACACAGCATTACCAACCCCAATGTCATCATGTCATTTGTTTAGAATTTATTTATTTATTTATTTATTTATTTATTTATTTATTTATTTATTTATTGAACTCTGCATGTAGCATCACCAACCCCAATGTACAAACCGAAGGACAGACAGAGAGACAAAGAAATAGACAGACAGACAAACAGATAGACAAACAGACATAATTAAAAAGACAGACAGATTCAAACAAACTAAACAAACAGACAAACAAACAAACTAACAGAGACTTACAAAACAGACCAAAAAACCCCTCAAACAAACAGACATTTTTTTAATGTTCATTTTGTTCTTTTATATCGAAGATAGTGGAAGAAGCACTCATGTGCTTTTTTTTTTTTTTTTACATTCAGTCCCTGTCTGTATGCAGTTTTGCAAATGTCGTCATCTGTTCCCACCAGCACACAATGGCCTACTCTTACGAAAAGCCGAACAGGATTTAACGTGTGCGCAAGATGTTCTGCGTGCGTTCACACACGGGGCCTCGGTTTATAGTCTCATCCGAAGGATTTTTGGGGAGAGTGGAGTCAGCACTGATGTTGACTCCAGGAGAAAAATCTCCTCGAACGGGAATCGAACCCGGGTCGTCAAATTGAGAGCGCAATGTTCTGACCACTAAGCTATCCCCTACCCTGTCAGGCTGTTCTAGAACTCGACAAGACAAGACGCTATAGCCGAGTGCTTAGCAGCCCGAATTTCACACAGATAAATCTGCTGTGACATAAAGTGGTATAAAATAATAATAATAAAAACCCCAGACCCGTCCGACTTCAATCCTATGTGTCCATGAAGTCGTGGGTTCGAAACTCGGGGGTGTGGGATGAATTAAGGGTAGGGATTTTTTTTTTTTTTGGGGGGGGGGGGGTTGGGTGATCTTCCAGGTCAACTTTAATTGCAGACCCGCCAGTGCCTTAATTTCATTGGTGTGTATACACATGCAGAAGAAGATCAACTATGCCCGTTGAAGATCCCGTCATTCATGTTAGTGTTCGGGGGGTTACAAAAACACGAACATACCTAGCACATATCTCTGAAGTCGGAGTGCAGCTGTATTCGTGGTGGGTAAAAATGGTCGCAAACGCAAAATCTCACCATTGCTCTGTGTCTCTATTTCTCCTTCTGTTTTTCACTGTCTCTGTCTCACTGTGTGTGTGTGTGTGTGTGTGTGTGTGTGTGTGTGTGTGTGCGTGTGCGTGCGTGCGTGCGTGTGTGTGTGTGTGTGTGTGTGTGTGTGTGTATTCTTTTATATCTAAAGAGGGTATGTTCCCATTTAAAGTTAGGTGAGCTTGGGGACTGTACTGAAGCCAGGACGCACGAACAGTCACCCATCAACTACTTGGTAACCATCCTCAATGCTGTTTAACAACCTTAGCTTGGGGAAAGCAAGTGGTCTGACCACTGAGTTATTCATCTCTAAAGCGGAGAATTCAATAACAAAAATGCTGGTAATATATCTCTGTAGATGGATACAAAAAAGGCAGAAACTACTCTATGAAAACCAATGATTGATAGCTCCATAAACTTATGGTTGCTTTATGTCTTTCGTGTGTGTAGTGTCATGAAAATGTTTGCGTTGATTATGTGTTTGTTTGTTTTCCGGAATATGGAAAACGTTATCGGTTATAGCGATTGTTTGCACCCCTTTATCAGAAGCTATGGCCTAAACCATTCATTGTCATTGTCATTGTCGTTGTCACTTTGTCTTGTCGTTGTCAATTTTGTCTCTGTCTCTCGGTCTCTGGTCTCGTCTCTCTTCTGTCTATGTTCTCTGTTTCTATCTCTGCATTGTTGTCTCCTGTCTCTATTTCATCTCTTCTCTTCTCTCTCTCTCTCTATCTCTCTTCCTCTCATATTCTTCTCGTCTCTCTCTCTCCATCTCTCTTTCTCTCTCCATCTCTTCCTCCCTCTCTCTTTCACATCTCTCTCTTCTCTCGATCTCTTCATCTCCTCTCTCCACTCTTCTTCTCTCTCCTCTCTCTCTCTCCT
The DNA here is from genome assembly GCA_030674155.1 of Stramonita haemastoma. NCBI lineage: Eukaryota > Metazoa > Mollusca > Gastropoda > Neogastropoda > Muricidae > Stramonita > Stramonita haemastoma. Next base: position 34,401,807 of record CM060324.1, read on the forward strand.
CTCGTTCTTCTCTTCTCTCTCTCTTCTTCTCTCTCTCTCTCTCTCTGGTCTTCTGTCTACAGAGATCAATTAATCGCGTGAATAGCTTTGTATACCTTTTAGTAGCAACATATTTTGTTCACTGCTCACGCCATTCTCTCTCACTGTATGTGTGTGTGTGTTTGTGTATGTTTGTGTGTGTGTTGTGTGTATGTTTGTGTGTGTGTGTATGTTTGTGTGTGTGTGTGTGGTGTGTGTGTGTGTGGTGTGTGTGTGTGTGTGTGTGTGTGTGTGTGTTGTGTGTGTGTTGTTGTGTGTGTGTTTTGTGTGTGTGTGTATTGTGTGTGTGTGTGTGTGTGTGTGTGTGTGCGTGGTGCGTGCGTGCTGACAACAAAGTGGGATATGGACTCTTTATTTCTGAGTGATCCCGGATTGTTCTGGTTATTTGACAATATTCCATTCCTCCCAACACACACAGACACACAGAAGCACAGACACACACAAGACAGACACAGACGCACACACACAGATACACACACAGACACAGACACTACAGACAAACAAAAACACACAGAGACACAGACAGACACAGACAGACACAGACACACACAGACACACACGCACGCACGCACGTACGCACGCACGTACACACCACACTCACAACAACACACACCTCACACACACACACACACACACACACACCACACACACACACACACACACACACACCACACCACACACACACACACACACACACACACACGTGGACATAAAAACACACACACGCGCCGCGCCCAGCGCATACACACTCACGTAAGCACGCATGTTTTCACATAAATACACGCCGCGCACATGCACACACACACACACACACACACACACACACACACACACACACACACACACACACACACACACACACACACACACACACACCACGCACACTCACATACACTTCGGGCATCCTATCTATCTATCTATCTATCTACTATCTATCTATCTATCTATCTATCTATCTATCTTTTCTATCTATCTATCTATCTATCATCTATCTGTCTGTCTGTCTGTCTGTCTGTCTGTCTGTCGTCTGTCTGTCTATCCTACCCTATCTATCATCACTATCATCATCTACTATCTATCTATCTATCTATCTATCTATCTATCCATCTGTCTTCTGTCTATCTCTCTCTCTATCTCTGTCTGTCTGTCTGTCTGTCTCTGTCTCTGTCTGTCTGTCTGTCTGTCTGTCTGTCTGTCTGTCTGTCTGTCTGTCTGTCTGTCTGTCTGTCTGTCTGTCTGTCTGTCTGTCGTCCTCTCTCTCTCTCTCTCTCTCTCTCCTCTCCATCCTCCTCCTCTCTCATCCTCCTCCTCCTCCTCTCTCTCTCTCTCTTCTCTCTCTCATCTATCATCTATCTCTCTCTCTCTCTCTCTCTCTTGTCTGACATGGATTTCACCCGACGATTCCGAACACATTAGAAACTATATAATCTTATTGACATTACCAAAATCTCTCTGACTTAAAATGTGTTTCTCTTTCTTCAGAACGAAAGTTACACCTCTGCATTTATTACAGACACGCAGCAGAAACACAATGCACTCTGGTGTCATCAAAAGTCGGAAATACCGCTACCTGAATAGTAGGGCAAAACAAAACAACAAAAAACAAAACGGTCGCATACGCAAAGATAAGATCTCACCATTGGTGAACCTCGGAGCTGTGCAAAAAAATGAATAAAAAAAGGTGGGGAAAAAAGAATGGAGACAGCAGGAGAGCAGTTTAGGCGCACAGCGTGTCATTAGTAGGGAGCATTAATAACTTCTCCCTGTGGAACATCATTGCTGTCAACACAAGCAGCAGCAGCAGCAGCAGTAGCAGCAGCAGTAGCAGCAGCAGTAGCAGCGTCAACAACACAAACACAAACGGAAAGGCTGGTAAAGGAATAGAAACACACACACACACACACGCACAGCACGCGCGCGCACGCACACACGCACACACACACAGACACACACACACACACACTACATACATACACACACACACACACACACACACACACACACACACACCCCACACCTCACACACACACATACACACTTCACACACTCTCTCTCTCCTTCACTTTCTCTCTGTGTCACTATGATACAAATGAAAATCATATGAAGAAATAAGTTTACCGATATTCGGATACATATGCATGTGCATGCGTGCACCCATGCACCTACGTATACTTGCTCTTGCATATAATATATATATATATATATATATAGTATATATATATATATATATATATATATATATATTATAGTATATATATAGTATATATATATATATTATAAAAAAAATATATATAAATAAAAAATATAAATGTATAGTATGTATGTATATATATGTCTGTCTGTCTGTCTGTCCTGTCTGTCTGTCTGTCTGTCTGTCTGTCTGCAGGTCTGTGCAGCCTGATAAGCGGCAGGAACAGAAGCAGACAGATCCATCAACCGAGACAAGAGGCCGGACAAATCAGCTGCCCTCCCCTCCACTGACTGGCACAACCATCACACTAACCCCCCTCCCCCCTTTACCCTAGCACCCTATCTTACACTCACCCTAACCCCACCTACCCACCCGACCATTCCTCCTGTAGATAAACTCCGTATAGACTGTGTATAACTCTGTTGTTGTCGGCGGGGCTGTAATATGCAACACTGTTTGGGGACAGATAAGCACTGACCTATATTATTATGAAATAAAATGAAATAATATTACAGACTTGACGTTACAGACCAAACTTTTTTTTGGGTACCTTTCACTTGTTCCTGGTTCACCTATCCAGTACTTCTGTAGACCTTCGGCGCCCCACTGAAGATTTTGCAGCCAGCTTCCTCCACTGGTTTTACTGGCCTAAGCCAAAACTTCTGACAGTTATTGAGGCAAGCAAAGTATCACGACTGTCCGACGGACGTTTTAGCCGAGTGGTTAAGATCGTTCAACTTCAAATCCCAGGGTCCACGAAGTCAGGGTTCGAGTCTCGGAGCGTGTGGCATATTAAAGGTGGAGAGTTTTTTTTTTTTACCATCTCCCAAGTCAACTTCAAGTGCAGACATGCCAATACCTTAATTCCTTACGTGTGTATTTACACATGCAAATAAGATCAAACATACAGGTTAACATCAGTGCTGACTCCACTCACCCCAAAAGTCCTTCGGATGAGACTATAAACCGAGGCCCCGTGTGCGAACGCGCGCAGAATATCTTGCGCACACGTTAAATCCTGTTCCACTTTTCGAAAGAGTAGCCATCGCGTGCCGGTGGGAACAGATGACGAGATTTCACCAAAACTGCATACACACGGGGACTGGATGTAAAAAGCACATGAGTGCTTATTCCATTATCCTCGATATAAAAGAATAAATAAATACATAATACATAAATAAATAAATAAATAAATAAATAAATAAATAAATAAATAAAGATCCCATAATTCATGTCAGTGTTCGCTGACAGGAACGTACCCAGCATAAAGCCCCGAAGTCGGAGAGCAGCTACCTTCATGGTGGGCAAAAAACGGTCGCATACATAAAATCATACTTTTGGTGAACGAACCTCGGAGGTTTAGCCGAGGAACAAAAAATCCACAAACCCTGTGTACCTTTTACTTCTGACAGGTTATTAGCTGAGGTCCACAACACTCTGTCAGTTATAGATGCAAGCCAAGGGTCAATGCCTGCAATAAAATGTTGTTATGCTTTGAAAATATCAGGTAGGCCATTGTCATCACCGGTAACGAGCTCTTAACACAACAGCCTGTACTCTCCATCAAAGAACCCCCCCTCCTCCCCCCTTCGCCCTTGGAGTTAATATCAGTGCCGACTCCACACATACACACACACGCACGCGCGCGCGCGCATGCACACACGCACCACACGTACACACATACACATACACTCACACACATACGTATACGAGCGCGCGCACGCACATACGCACGCACGCATACACACACACCTACCTACACGCATCCATTTGACACACACACATTTGACACACACAGACACAGACACACACAGACACACACAGACACACACAGACACACAGACACACAGACACAGACACAGCACACACACACACACACACACACACACACACACCCACACACACACACACACACACACAACACACACACAATTGAATTAAAGATTCTCATAGCGGAAATAAATCTTCTGTCGTTATTTGATATTAAATTCAATCTGAAAGCCTACATAACAGCTGTGCGTTAATATGTTTCTTCAAACTGCAATTTTATTATATCTATGGATCTCATTTCATGTGTAATCTGTGACAAGTTGATATCACTCCTACTTTCCGATGTTTCAGAGCAAAGCACATGAGTGTTTATTCCATTATCCTCCAAATAAAAGAATAGGTAGATAAAATCGATGATTGGTTTATTTCCCATGGTGTATGAACAGAAGCAAATCATGTAAAACACGCATGCCAAAGATCTGCAGTGCTGACATCACACTAAAGATGCTTAAGATGCACTGGTATTCTAAATAAAACAAAATAAAATCACTGTAAATGACGACAGTTTTATATATATTTATTAAAATGTGTCCGACAGTAGTGTTACTGAGTATGATGCCAGACAGACAGAAACTTTGACCAAGAAAAAAAATCGTAAAAAGATTTATATTTTATAGTCTGCAATACATCACAAATGACACTAGGTCATTAAAAAAAACAAACAACTAGAGAGACCAGAGCAATATTTTATAAGACTTTCAAACTGAAGGACGTCAAACGATTTCTCTTAATCCTCTTGAGAACAGCAGTCATCTCCAACAAGTTCGACAAGGAATCTATTTTCAAGAGTCGCACTGTTAAATCTACCTCTTGGGGGAAAAGTGATGGACTTTCTTTTGCGTGGCGACAGAAAAAAAAATGTTTGGGTCAACTTTTTTTTTTAGTACAGAAAAAAATGTCTGTCATTAATATTTGTTTTCAAGGCTGCAGGTAGAAAATATCTTCAAGGAATGTGGCTGAATTCAAAATCAAATTCAAAATACTTCATTATCTCTAAAACAGAGAAACTTCTGGTGGTTTACAAGCCATACATAAAACAACTAGATAACATGTAAAGAATAATATAATATAATATATATATATCACAACGCAGGTTCGTGAAGTGGTGAAGGTGACAGTTCCACATAGTCCTGATATTATGTGTCGCAGGTTCGAATCTCAAACCTGGAGCAGCAGATGGGTGGGTTACAAATTGGTCCGACAACTTCTGAAGGAGTTTCTTGGCAGAAGTGGTTTAGGATACACTGATGGTTATACAGTGCGTGTTGCACTTGGGAAAACTGAAAACTGAAACTGGAGAAGTCACTGTATGTGGTTCTTTCGATATCCCTGAAAATAAACAGTGGAAGCACCTGAAGTCAGTGTAAGTTGTTCTTTCGATAACCCTCAAAACAACAGTGGAAGCACCGTAAGCCAGTGTATGTTTTTTTTTTTAATAACCCTCAAAACAACAGTGGACCCACCTTAAGTCAGTGTATGTTTAACTTTCCCAACTTACTAAAAAAAAAAAGCTGCTGGTCATTCATGCTGATTTTGAGACAACGAGAAAAAATATTTTAAAAGAACATGTGTAGGAAAGGCTCTTCACAGGTCCTGTTTTAACAACCATACAAAAATCGACCATTGTATCCACGAGCAGACATAGTGAGGCATCACAGAGCCACGTGCACACTCTCCTCCTTCCCTCTCTCCATGGAGGCCAGCAGACAGAAACACTGAACACTTCCAGCAACTGACGGCCATGATGGTAATGAAACCGGTGTCTGACAAGGACAGAGACTAACCCCCAGAGGATGCTGCCAGGCCAATTTGTTGTTCTGGGCTGGGCAGGATCATTGTACTGGCAGAACTGTTCTTATTTCTTACGCAAAATAATGCGTCCTTGAATGTGACTTAACACTCTCTTGAAAAAAACGAGGGAATAGGGATAGGGATTGTCAGATTGTTCATAATTTTTATTTTTTTCAGTATTCCAATAGTGATATCACAAGAATTCAATACCGACTTACTCAATCACATGCTATAGATAATAATGAGTTTGATGGGGTTTTTAAAGGCTACTCATCCTTGTTTTTGAATTCTTCTTTTTTGTTGTATGCTCAGACAGCAACTACTGTGGTCTGTCATATGTGCTGCTATTTTTTCTTATCACTTTGGTGAAGTGCGCATGAACTGTTTTAGACACCCAGTTCTACTGATCTTTAAGTTTCCTATGCAAAGACAACACACACATTTCTTGTTCATGTATCTCTGCAAAATGAAGTTAAAAAGAAAAAAGAAAAAAATCAATAACTGTCTTTCCGTTTGCAGTCTACTGTTCACACAGGCTGTCTGTGTCATCTACTCTCTTACATTTTAAAACACTCCTGGAAACAGATGACTTCATCAGACTTTCAGACTGATGGCAGTTAACGACTTTTCAGTCCCCTGAGAAACGCATTTTTGTCTCACGGGTATTCAACTATGTACATACATATGAATCATTTTGAAGCTCACACACCAATATCTGTCTCCTGGGAAAGGGTGAAGTGTGTTATAGATGCGTGTTGAAAAAAAAGTAGAATTAATTATTTTGACTTTCTGGTTATAGAAAAGCTATTTATTATTCATACATTTTAACAAGAAGGTGATGAAAAGGAATGTGTACAGCAATGGAGGGCAGGAAAGCTCAGTGGTCAGAACGCTCACTATCCCCCCGTCAAGTTAAGCAGCCTCGAGCGTGTTTACCAGTTGGATGGGTGACCGTTTGCGCGCCTTGGCTTCAGTACAGTCCCCCCAGTTCACCCAGCTGTAAATGGGTACCTGCCCTCTTTAGGTCAGGGAAGGTAAAGCAGCAAGGAGAGGAGATGGGCGCCACCTCAATATACTGGCCCTTAGAGAAGCTGAGGTCTTTGACATCTCGCTCCCTTACGACTGCCTAGGTTATGGGACACCTTTACCTTTTACAGCAATGGAGCACAGTGGTTTTTCTTCTTTCTCAAACACTCAGGCAACAACTATTGGTGTTTCTTATATGAGCAAAAATGCGTTGCATTGCTGTTAAGCACCTGACAAGTCAGGCCCAGAGCACCTGGCTTTGGTGTAGGAGATAATTGTTATCTTTTAAGTGTCAAGGAAAAAAAAGGCTGAAGAATAAACCAAGAAGGTAGAAAATAGACAAGAAGGAAATGTCAGGAAAAAAAAAGGAACAAGGCAGAAACAAAGAAAGGGATAGAAAAGAGGAAAATCCTAGCACAGAGTTTCCAGATGGTGGGAATGCTGTTTATACTGACAGGCTCCTACCATTACCATAGGAGAGAACATGGTGGTAGAGCTGGCAGTCTTCAAGACCTAATGAATCTGAAGCCACAGTCTTAGTTTGAGTCTTGAAGGGACTTGTGGAGAAAGGGCTCTGAAGTCATAGGTAGCCAAGCCTGAATCTGAGTAGTTTTCTCAGAAAAAGAATTGTGGAATTGTTATTTTGTGTGTGATCAAAACTGTTGGATTGTAATGCGTACCGCTTTAAGTCACGGCAGATTTCTCTAGATGAAATTCGGGCTGTTCTGCCTTGTGGGTGAGCCTTGCCACAAGAGCAGTGCCACACATCAATTTTTCTTTCTCTGTATGCATGTGTTTTTACCCGATCAGAATGGCTTTCTTCTACAGAATTTTGCCAGGGAAAACTCTCTTGTTGCTCGTGGGTTCTTTTACGTGCGCGAAAAGCGTGCTGCACACAGGGCCTTGGTTAAGCATCTCAAATTGAGAGCGCAATGTTCTAACCACTAGGCTATCCCGTTCCAGCAGCTGATAGCCATGAAGGCAATGAAACCGGTGTCTGACATGACAGAGACCACCCCCCCTGAGGACGCTGCTGGGTCCAATTTGTTGTCCCAGGGCCAGAGAGGGATAATTGTGTTTGACGTTAGCAGTATTATTTCTCCTGTGAATGAATGCTGTTGTGAATGTGAAGAATGGTCTTGTGGGAAAAAAAAAAGGATTAGGATGAAAAGGGGAACAAAAAAACAGAAAACAAATTGATGATCTCTCTCTCTCTCTGTCTCTCTCTCTTGTCTCTCTCTGTCTCTCTGTCTCTGTGTCTCTGTCTCTGTCTGTCTGTCTGTCTCTCTCTCACGTGTGCGAACATGCCTGCACGCATGTTTGCACACACACACACACACCACACACACACACACACACACACACCACACACCACACACACACCACACACACACACACATACACACACACACACACACACACACACACACACACACACACACACACACACACACACACACACACACACACACGTGGTGCACACAGATTAAGCGCTTCAACAGTTATTGGGCAACTGCTGGTATATCAGAGAAAGAAAAGTTAGCTTGTTCACTAGCAGTTGATAAAAATGTGCATAAAACTGTGAGCTAAAGAAAAGTCAATTCGTCCATTACAGTCAATAAAATATGTATAAATGCTGTCGGGAAAAGAAGTTTTAGTTTTTCCATTTACAGTCAATAAAATGCGAATAAAGGTGTCAGCAAAGGAAATTTTAATTTTTCCATTTACAGTCAATAAAATGCGTATAAAGCTGTCAGCAAAAGAAAAAATACTTGTGTCATTTGCAGTTGATAAAATATGTATAAAACTACACACCCTCCATTCGACCAGAGAACAAGAATCCTATCAGCTCAACAAAATCAGGGTGTTCACATTTCTGTTTCTATAATGCCAAAGTGGTTTTAAAAAGAGGTGTTAACTTGATCAGATACTGATGCTCTCACCCGGATATCATTTTCTTCTTTCATCTTTGTCATTTCATTATCATTTTAATTGTTTATGTATTTTATCATTTCACGAGAGAATTAATTCTAAGAGGTTGTTCACCCTTATTGCTGATGTTAATTTATGCTGCTCTTGTTATTTGCCTCAGTTGTTACGTCTCAGCACATGGGATTAGCGTACACGGAATATCACCCACCTAGTGAATATTCCTTCAGATATTGAATCCAACAAATTGTCCACTTATATTTCATGATAAGTTTGCTGTACACAAAAACAAAAAAACATACTTTGTAACCATGCATCTCTACAAAATGTGGTTAAAAAAGAAATGGGTGTTTTTGTTATTTTTTTTTTTTATTGTATTCTTTTATATCGAGGATAATGCGATCAGCACTCATGCGCTTTTTTCATCCAGTCCCCGTGTGTATGCAGTTGTGTAAATATTGTCATCTGTTCCCACCGGCACACGATGGCCTACTCTTACGAAAAGCGGAACAGGATTTAACGTGTGCACA
>CM060324.1:34423642-34428642 GCA_030674155.1 Stramonita haemastoma
GCTACTTTGTTTGAGTATACTTTCTGTGCATATGACTGCATGTGCTACGTCAGTTTGCGGCAACACAAGGATGCTAATATGCCTGTCAATATCAGCCTGTCATGTCATCACACGGCCAGTGCAGTCAGCCTCCCTTCACGGGTGCCACTGCATACACTAGGCTACCTTGCAAACATAGGAGTTAGGCTAAGGGAGAAGAGGAAGGGAGGAGTGGGAGAGAGAGAGAAGGAGAAGAAGGAGAGGGAGTGAGGGAGGGAGGGAGGGGAGAGAGGGAGGGAGGGAGAGAGAGAGAGAGGGGGAGAGGAGAGAGAGGGGAGAGAGAGAGAGGGGGAGAGAGAGAGAGGAGCTAGAGAGAGAGACAAAGAGACAGAGAGAGACAGAGACAGAGAGAGACAGACGTGTGTGTGTGAGTGTGTGTGTGTTTGTGTGTGCACGCGCGCGCGTGCACATGCATAGGCACGTATGTATGTGTGTTTTACACTTATTTAACCAGCTTTCACAGGCACCATATCCATTCATTCTTATTTTAATACCTTCCTGAGCACACGCGTTAGCATGCATGAGAACAGAATATGCACCAACAAAAAGATGCTCACAATCCCCCCAAATACCGCCCTGTCAACACACTGCCACTGCCTTAAGCCACCCTTCAAATGCACCCGTGTGACATTCACAAAAAAGAAACATTAAGAGAGAGAGAGAGGGGGGGGGAGAGAGAGGGGAGAGAGAGAGAGAGAGAGAGAGAGAGAGAGAGAGAGAGAGAGAGAGAGAGAGAGAGAGAGAGTGAGAGACAGAGAGAGACAGAGAGAGACAGAGAGACAGAGAGAGACAGAGAGACAGAGAGACACAGACAGACAGACAGACAGACAGGCAAACAGGCAAACAGACAGAGAGATAAATGAGGCCAACAAAAGACGTGGAATTTATGAAATTTATCGCATCTAGTCATTTGAAGTTGGTTTGGGTTTTTTTGGTCTTCGTAGTGCTAACTACAACGAAAAGGCTGGCATTGCCGCTCCATTTTCTATCAGGTTAACAGATTGTTGTGTAATAGAGTGAAAATGAGTGTCAAGTTTTCTTGATCATTGCAGGACCTGTTTTTTTTTATATTTCAAAGTTCTCTTGCTGGAAGAATAACCCCTAAAAAAGAAATTTTCATCACCGTTGATTTTGTCCTTTTTCAGTTTCTTGTCCCCCCAATTCTGTTTGTATTTGCTATGAAGAAATTAGGGGAGAGGTTAGTGAGTAAGTAAATATGTGTGTGTTTGTGAGATATATGTGTGTGTGTGTGTGTGTGCGTGCGTGTGTGCATGTGTGTGGGCACGTACACATACATGTATGCCTGCGCGATTGCGCACGTGTGCATGTGTGGTTGTATAAGAGCATGTAGGCGTGAGTGCTTGTACATATCACCATTTTCACACCACCACCATAATCGTCATCATCATCATCATCATCATCATCATCATCATCATCATCATCATCATCATCATCATCATCATCATCATCATCATCATCATCATCATCATCATCATCATCATCATCATCTATCCTCACAATCATCATCATCATCGTCATCAACAACACTCACTTCGAACCAAGTCTGTCTCAGCTTTCCCCAGGGTAAGTAAGACCTAACTTTAAAGAGACACATAGATCTACATTTTCACTTCCTCGTCTACAAGACCAAAAGAGAGAGAGAGAGAGAGAGAGAGAGAGAGAGAGAGGAGAGAGAGAGAGAGAGAGAGAGAGAGGAGAGAGAGAGAGAGAGAGAGAGAGAGAGAAGAGAGAGAGAGAGAGACAAGAGAAGAGGACAGAGAGAGAGAGAGACAGAGAGACAGAGACAGAGACAGAGACAGAGACAGAGGAGACGAGAGAGAAGACAGAGAGAAGGAAGAGAAGAGAGAGGGAGAGAGAGAGAGAGAGAGAGAGAGAGAGAGAGAGAGAGAGAGAGAGAGAGAGAGAGAGAGAGAAGAGAAGAAGAGAGAGAGAGAGAGAGAGAGAGAGAGAGAGAGAGAGAGAGAGAGAGGAGAGAGAGAGAGAGAGAGAGAGAGAGAGAGAGAGAGCAGAGAGAATGATGAGAGAGGAGAGAGAGAGTCTGTTCTAATGTTTTCAATAAAGGGAGAAGAATCCTGTTGAGACACTTTCCCACTCGCTATCTCCATCCTTCACTTCGCCCATCCTTCTTCAACCTACCCTCCCTCCTTCACCCCACACCATCATTCCATCCACCCCCCTTCTCCCCCCTCCCTTAAGAAAGAAAGAAAAGGACAGCCCCATATTTCAATAGAAAGGTAGATTCCCATGTGACAACAATGGACAATTTGTCTTCGCTGAAACCTCAGGCTCCCAGAAGAAATGATCTTCCATCTTATTCCAAAACAACAATACCCAGGATTTGAAAAGATTAAAAAAAACAACAACAACAACCAAACCTGAAACAAATCCCACACGAACGCACGCGTGCACGCACGCATACACACGCAGGTAGGCAGGCAGGCAAACACATACACATACGCCCGCGCGCACGCGCACGTGCAAACACACGCACGCAAGAACACATACATGTACACTTACACGCACATACGTACACACACATATATACACACATACACACACACGCGCGCGCACATACACACACAAATACACACATACACACACATGCAAGCACGCTCTCACGCAAGCACGCACACACACACACATACACATACATACACACACACGCACGCACGCACGCGCACACACACACGAGTGAAACTAAGTGAAACTAATACACAAACACAGACAGACAGACAGACAGACAGACGGACGGACGGACGGACAGACAGACAGACATATACACACATACACACGCGCTCGCACACACACACACACACACACACACACACACACACACACACACACACACACACACACACACACACACACACACACACACACACACACACACACACACACACACACACACACATGAAACTAAACCAAACCAAAGCCAGATCAGAGAAAAACACAGACAAACAAAATAAACCAAAACCAAAAACACTAACTTAAATGAATTAACAGCAGCAGACACATCATTTATTTAATAGATATCAAACCAAACAGTCTGAAACGCCCACACACACGCGCGCGCGCGCGCGCGCGCCCACACACACACACACACACACACACACACACACACACACACACACACACACACACACACACACACACACACACACACGCACACACACAAATGAAACATTTTATTTCACACGTAAAAAATCCCATCTATCATTTAATTTATCCTTATATATTATTTATTTTCAAAAACCTACAGTAGTTGCGGGAGAGGGGTGGGGTGGGGGTGGGGATGGGGGCGGAGGATAGAGGAGGAAAGAATGAATGAGGGGTGGGGGGGAGAGGTAGGCTGGTGACACCGCAATCGTTTTAATGGCATAAACAGCTTCTGCTGGCTGTCAATAATGCATGTTACCATGGAAACACAAAACGATGGCAGGCCTTGGACCTACATCAACGCGTGCTCTCTTTCTCTCACTCTCCCTTCCTTCCTTCCCCCTCTCTGTCTGTCTGTCTGTCTGTCGTCGGTCTGTCTGTCTGTCTGTCCGTCTGTCTGTCTGTCTGTCTGTCTGTCTGTCTGTCTGTCTGTCTGTCTGTCTGTCTGTCTGTCTGTCTGTCTGTATCTCTCTTCGTATCCTCTCTTTCTTCTTCGATTTCGTATGCGCGCGCGTGCGCGCGTGTGTGTGAAGATATGTATGCACGTTCGTGTGTGTGTGTGTGGGGGGGGGGCGTCGCGAGAGAGAGAGAGAGAGAGAGAGAGAGAGAGAGAGAGAGAGAGAAGAGAGAGAGAGAGAGAGAGAGAGAGAGAGAGAGAGAGAGAGAGAGAGAGAGAGAGAGAGAGAGAGGAGAGAGAGAGAGAGAGAGAGAGAGTAAAAGAGAGACAGACAGAGAGACAGGGACAGAGGAAGAGAGAGACTAGACGTACATACATACATACATGCATACAAACAGATAGACAGAGAGAGAGAGAGAGAGTCTGTATACAGACAGACAGTCTGTATGCATACAGACAGACAGACAGAGACATACAGACAGACAGACAGATAGACACACAGACCTATCGGCAGACAAACAGACATGCAGAGAAAGACTGATTCTAACACGGAGTTTTGTCTGTAATATTTACGCCAACGACCCGATACATTCTTGAAGAAGAAGAAAGAAAAAAACTTTTAGAACTTAAACCAAAATGCATTAAAATCATATTTAACTTTTTCTTCCAAAACATTCTGCGATCTCATGAATGAAATCAGCATAAAGCCTAATTCTTCACCACTACACCCCTTCCAATTCCATGCATCTCAGCTGAACACTTTCTTTTTAATTTCCTTTTTCCACCCTCTCAATTTACAACCTTAATCTATTATCTCCAGGCGAAAATTCAGCCAGAACTGACTCATCATTTAAAATTTTAAAAACCCAACTTATTATCTGAAAAACACATGCAATGAATATTTGAAAGGAGAAATGGACAACTTGATTTTATAAGTTTAACCTTTTTAAATTTCAGAAACTGGAGACTCTGAATTATTTATACTTGTAACATTGACAGTTTTTACTGCATACAAAATCCTGGTTGGAAACTGAGAAGAAAACCTATCCTGCAATCAATAAATTGAAATGAAAGAAAAAGCAGGATGCGATGACTGGATGGTATTACTGCAGATGTATTTCTTTTCAAATGCAAAAATGCAAAATCAAACCCAATCTGAAAATTTAATTTAACGTCCTTCTCGTCGAGTTATAACTTTAATACTTTAAAATATATGGGCCAAGCTCATCACTGTTCTGGTCTATGAAAGAGTTAGATCGTCCCCAAAGCCTTTTGAAATTTGAGTATGGCTGCCTATATGGCGCAGTATTTCAAAACAGAAGACGGGATAGGGAGACGGGATAGCCTAGTGGTCAGAACATTGCGCTCGCAATTTGACGACCCGGGT
>CM060324.1:34463766-34466266 GCA_030674155.1 Stramonita haemastoma
CACAATAGCACATGGGTTTCTGTATTTGTTAGGCTTTACAGTACAATAGGACTTGGGGTACAAACTTTGTGCACTTACCTATCAACCCAGGTAAAGGTAAAGGTGTTCCCATGACCTATGTGGTCGTTGGGGAGCGAGGTGTCAGAGGCACCAGAACTTTGGAAATAAAGAAGAGTTTTCGATCCCATCACGCAACCCCACCATCATAACCACCACACACACACACACACTCTCTCTCTCTCTCTCTCTCTCTCTCTCTCTCTCTCTCTCTCTCTCTCTCTCTCTCTCTCTCTCTCTCTCTCTCTCTCTCTCTCTCTCTCTCCCCCCTTCTTCTTCTTCTTCTTCTTCTTCTTCTTCTTCTTCTTCTTCTTCTTCTTCTTCTTCTTCTTCTTCTTCTTCTTCTTCGCAATTCTTCTTCTCCCATGACCTATGTGGTCGTTGGGAAGCGAGGTGTCAGAGACATCAGAACTTTGGAAAGAAAGAAGAGTTTTCCATCCCATCACGCAACCTCACCATCATAACCACCACCCACTTCTCTCTCTGTGTCTCTCTGTGTCTCTCTGTACCTCTCTGTGTCTCTGTGTCTCTGTCTCTGTCTGTCTGTCTGTCTGTCTGTCTGTCTGTCTGTCTGTCTGTCTGTCTGTCTGTCTGTCTGTCTGTCTGTCTCTCTCTCTCTCTCTCTCTCTCTCTCTCTCTCTCTCTCTCTCTCTCTCTCTCTCTCTCTCTCTCCTTCTTCTTCGCAATTCTTCTTCTTCTTCTTCTTCTTCTTCTTCTTCTTCTTCTTCTTCTTCTTCTTCTTCTTCTTCTTCTTCTTCTTCTTCTTCGCAATTCTTCGCAATTCTTCTTCTTCTTCTTCTTCGCAATTCTTCTTCTTCTTCTTCTTCTTCTTCTTCTTCTTCTTCTTCTTCTTCTTCTTCTTCTTCTTCTCTTCTTCTTCGCAATTTCTTCTTCTTCTTCTTCTTCTTCTTCTTCTTCTTCTTCTTCTTCTTCTTCTTCTTCTTCTTCTTCGCAATTCTTCTTCTTCGCAATTCTTCTTCTTCTTCTTCTTCTTCTTCTTCTTCTTCTTCTTCTTCTTCTTCTTCTTCTTTCTTCTTCTTCTTCTTCTTCTTCGCAATTCTTCTTCTTCTTCTTCTTCTTCGCAATTCTTCTTCTTCTTCTTCTTCTTCTTCTTCTTCTTCTTCTTCTTCTTCTTCTTCTTCTTCTTCTTCTTCGCAATTCTGTTTCTTCCTCTTCGCAATTGGTGTTGTTGTTGTTGTTGTTGTTGTTGTTGTTGTTGTTGTTGTTGTTGTTGTTGTTGTTGTTGTTGTTCTTCTTCTTCTTCTTCTTCTTCTTCTTCTTTCTTCTTCTTCTTCTTCTTCTTCTTCTTCTTCTTCTTCTTCTTCTTCAATTTCATTTTTGACGCAAAGGGGACAGGGAAGGAGGAAAGAGCAGTAGTAATTCAAGAAGGTGTCGTGTAAGAGCTCGACTGAATTTCATTTTTCCTGGAATTCATAAAAAGGGGTTCTGTCCCAAGAATTCTGTCTTGTGTGGCTTTTTTTCTGAGCAAGGGACAGTTTTAGGAAGACAGCCGGCCCTGCGTGCGTGAAGATGAACAGTGTGCAATGTGTCGGATGCAGGCAGCTGTTTGATGCGAACAGTGTCTTATTGGCTTCGTTTCCCTGGTGGTGGTGTAACTCTCCTCACGTTTTGTTGCCCTCACTTGTTTTGCCCTCCATCCTTCCATCCATCCACACTAACGCTGCTGTCGCCTTCTTCATGTTTGGCCTAGCAATACCGGTGGGACTGGATTTTTCCAATAATCCGGTTAGATTTATTAATTAAGCCAAGGAAAATGTGTGACAGGATAGTTTGTGGCAAATGTTATATGATAGCACTCAACACAAAGTAATACTTTCCTTCTTCAGAGCGCAGATGAATTTTAAACCTGACACTGGTAAAATTCCAAGAATCGAACAAGGAAACGAACGTACGCGCAAACGCAATTTTATTTTAGGAGGGCGGTTAGAATAAGTATTTGTGTAAACAATATAGGGAGTGCAATGGAATAACAAATAACAAGACCAGACACAACATCAGACCAGTCTTCCTCGTACTTCCTTTGCCCTACTCCTAGCTATCTCACCCCTCACTTCTTATCCCCTTCCCTTCTTTTTTTTCGAATTTTCGAGGTATAGGAGAGAATGTAAACCGGTAATTAAAGTAGGTGTCATGTTACAATCATTCTGTCTAGGAGTCCTAGAAAAGGTGGAGTAATGGCACAATTCTGTGGTGACCTTTCTCGAACCCAAGAAAGCCAATGTTGCAGGAAGGTAGTGCTATGTGGGGATGGGATAGCTTAGGGGTCAGAGCACTCGCTTTCCCCAAGCTAAGGTTCAGCAGCATTGGGCATGATTACCAAGTGGATGGGTGACCTTTTGTCCAGTACAGTTTTTCCCAGTTCACCCAGCTGTAAATGGGTACCTGCCCTCTTTAGGGTCAGGGAGGGTAAAGCAGCGAGGGA
>CM060324.1:34470952-34473452 GCA_030674155.1 Stramonita haemastoma
CCTGGATGAAATTTGAACCATGTAACCCCTTTTAGCATGACTTGTGTGCTAACAAACATAGCCACCAAACCATTTTACCTGTCACCTGTCAAATGTTCAAATAAAAATCACACACAACTATTCCCCAAATGTACTGCCACACCAAAAGTTTTTCTGCCTATGTTTGTATGCGTGTAGTCAATAAATACAGTAGGTGCTTAATTGTGAACAAACACTTTCTCCATTTTCATGCCAAGATTTTAATGGGGGGGGGGGGGAGGGCTCGGTTACCAGAACAGGGGGAATTCCAGAATGGCGTGACGGTTTGAAAAGTGTCAATCTCCGTGAGTGCAGTACTGACTTATGTACACTGGCGTTGTCGACACACTTTGTCTCTGGCTTCCTGTAGGAAAAAGGGAGGCAAATAAACACCTACTACCGCTTCCGACGGCGACATGGTTTCCAGCATCGATCTGTTTTGAGCCACTTTGTAGGCCTTGCTGCCTGCCTGCCTGCCCTAGCTGATGTTTCTGTGGTGTCTCTGAGCATTTTCTGGGTCTGCCTTTTGTCCCTGTCTGTCTTCTCTGTCTCTGTTTGGGTCTGTCTGTCTATCTGTTTCTCTGTCTGTTTGTCTGTCTGTCTGTCTGTCTGTCTGTCTGTCTGTCTGTCTGTCTCTCTTTCTTTCTCTCTCTCTCTCTCTCTCTCTCTCTCTCTCTCTCTCTCTCTCTCTCTCTCTCTCTCTCTCTCTCTCTCTCTCTCTCTCTCTCTCTTCTCTCTCTCTCTCTCTCTCTCACACACACTCCATTATCCTGGATATAAAAGAAAAAATATATTAAAAAAAAATAAACACACACATACACTCTCTCTCTCTCTCTCACTCTGATTTACTTATTTTCTCTTTGTCTCTGTCTTTCTCTCTGTCTCTCTGTCTGTGTCTCTCTCAATTTTGTACCTTCTTACATTCCAGTCAATGTACAAAATACTGAGATGGCAGAGAGAAAGAGGAGAAAGGAAGACACAGCATCCAGACAAACAAAAAAATCTCCTACCAAACAACCCCCCTCCCCATAAAAACCCCAACAAAAACCAGACAGACAAAGAGACAGACATATAAACAGACATACACAGAAGTAAAGAACCCATGCTGAACTTTCCAGGGCTGGAGAAAAGAGACAGACTGAAAAAGTCTATAGGAGAGATGAAAGCAAAAGACACAAAGAACGCGAAGACCAGCACAGACAGAAAGCTAAAAAAAAAAGAAAGTTCTGACCATAAGGTCAATAACTTCAACGTACACAAAACCTAACGGTTCCAGCCGATCTATGGTCCAGAGGTAACGCACATGTCTATACAGCTAGAAACCTAGGTTTAATCCCCGTTTTTGCCCGAAACTTTTACCCCACCCACGAGACAGTGCATATGCTATTGAACAGAGCATGAAAGTATTACATATCTAAAGCAAAAACAACAATAACAGCAAACAGGGGGAGGGGGGGGGGGGGGATCTTGTTTCTGATGATTCTGAAGCCACGAAGCTCGAATCTCCACGATGCCTTTGTTGATTAAAGTTAGGCTTGTTTTGTTAGGTTTTCATTTTACCTTCCAGGTTTGTATCTGATGTACAAATCTATTTGTGTCTTTCCCTTTGTGTAGTATGTGCATGCAGAGGATGAGGTATATACGTCAGAAGACCATGCCATTTAGTCAACTTTCGATGGCTTGCAAAATACATGATGATTTTCAGTATGCACGGAGGTTTTGAGTTGCAAATTAAACTATGCAACTGGACAAGCAGCTGTTGAATGAATTTTTCGACAGAAGCGGCATAGCCTATAAAGAATATTCTAAACCTGAAGATAAAATCTGATAAAGGGGGGGGGGGGGGGGGAACTGTATAAAACTATAATGCTATGCGATTCAAATCGTTAAACAGACACAGACACAGACAGACAGACAGACACACACACACACATACACGCGCGCGCGCACGCACGCACACACACACGCTCGTACGCATGAACGCGCACAAACACACACACACACACATACACACGCGCGATTGCGTACACACATCCAGATACACAGATACACAGACACAGATAGACACACAGACACACAGACACACAGACACACACACACACCACACACACACACACACACACACACACAAACAAACAAACAAACAAACAAACAAACATGCGACAAACACTCTACCTTCATGCAAGACTCTAAAGACAAATAGACTGGCGATTCACCCTGACATTGCATTAAGCCAACAGTGACAGACAGATTGGATTTTGGCAGATACATGGGTGGTTGTTACTACCTGGCATCCATCAACCCTGACACACAGGTGTTGTGAAGTCTGACTTTGAAAAATAAAAACATACATGATGAACTTTGAAAAATAGGAGTCATACGTTATGTACTTTAAAATAATAAAATGGACACGTTGTGTACTTCGAAAAATAAAAGGCATACGTTATAACTTTGAAAGATAAATAGATACATGATTAATTTT
>CM060324.1:34485952-34488452 GCA_030674155.1 Stramonita haemastoma
TTAGTGACAACATGATAAAGTGTGTACTTTTAATCAGTTCAAAGCTATCATCTATCCCAAACACGCAACTTAGTGACAACATGATAAAGTGTGTACTTTTAATCAGTTCAAAGCTATCATCTATCCCAAACACGCAACTTAGTGACAACATGATAAAGTGTGTACTTTTAATCAGTTCAAAGCTATCATCTATCCCAAACACGCAACTTAGTGACAACATGATAAAGTGTGTACTTTTAATCAGTTCAAAGCTATCATCTATCCCAAACACGCAACTTAGTGACAACATGATAAACTGAAAGTATCGTACTATCAAACAGTTCAAAGCTAGTGTCTATCAACAAACACGCAACTTAATGACACCATGAGAAACATAAAGTATTATATTAGTTTTTTAACAGTTCAAAGCTGAAGTTGTTCAACAAGCACGCAAGCAACTTAGGGACAACATGATAAACAGGAAGTATTATACTTTTAACCAGCAGTAACCTTTCAACGAACACACAATTAGTGACTATTCGAGAAACATTAAATCAGATGGCACGCGTCTGCTATACTGAAGCCTGCCATGAACATTACACACAGAGTTTTGAACACGTTGAAGGGAGTAGTGGATAGATGACGCTGGTAAACCAGCCAACAGTGAATTACAGTAGTCCAGTCGAGAAAGAAGAAGAGAAGTGACAAGCTTTTCTTAAGCCGCCGAAAGCTAACACGAAGTTCTGGATCTTTAACGTGTATATTTGATTGTCTGAAAGTAAAATTTAATATAAACAAAGAGAATAAAAATAGCTGGCAGATCTGTACTTGATGTGGGAGATCAATAAATACCTCGCTCTTAATTTACGTAGACGCCACTACAAAAGATTCAAACCCTAAACTTCAAGAACCCCCGGAATTGAAGTCAGAAGGTCATAATCACTTGGCTACAGCGTGAGTCTAAAAATGTCTTCTTCTTTTTTCTTTTCTTTTTCGTTTTTCAGCTAAAGCTCCGAGGTTCACCAATGGTGAGATTTTGCGCATGCAACTGGTTTTTTTTGGCCCACTATGAAGGTAGCCGTATTCCGACTTTTGGGATAGTGTAAAACTTGTCCAAACTGGATACCGGAGATAGGAAGCTAAAACAAGACAATGCCAACCTCACCATGAATTCGTGTTCAAGACACCCCATGGAGTATTTATTGCTTCTGGAATTCGCTTCCACTGTCAGGATGTTCAGGATTGGGATTCCTCGGTGGGCTTGTGCTTAAAATGTCACCATCGTGTTCCTGGTTCATAGAATTTAGATCTATATATCTGTGTGTGTGTGTGTGTGTGTGTGTGTGTGTGTGTGTGTGTGTGTGTGTGTGTGTGTGTGTGTGTGTGTGTGTGTGTGTGTGTGAGAGAGAGGGAGAGAGAGAGAGAGAATGTGTATGTTTGTGTGTGTGTGTGTGTGTGTGAGAGAGAGAGAGAGAGAGAGAGAGAGAGAGAGAGAAGAGAGAGAGAGGAGAGAGAGAGGAGAGAGAGAGAGAGAGAGAGAGAGAGAGAGAATGTGTATGTTTGTGTGTGTGTATGTATGTGTGTGTGTGTGCGTGCGTGCGTGCGCGCGCGCGCGTGTGTGTGTGTATGTGTGTGTGTGTGTGTGTGTGTGTGTGTGTGTGTGTGTGTGTGTGTGTGTGTGTGTGTGAGAGAGAGAGAGAGAGAGAGAGAGGAGAGAGAGAGAGAGAGAGAGAGAGAGAGAGAGAGAGAGAGAATGTGTATGTTTGTTGTGTGTGTGTTATGTGTGTGTATGTGTGTGTGCGTGCGTGCGTGTGTGTGTGTGTATGTGTGTGTGTGTGTGTGTGTGTGTGTGTGTGTGTGTGTGTGTGTGTGTGTGTGTGTGTGTGTGTGTGTGTGTTAGTGTATGTGTGTCTTTGTGCCTATGTTGGGAAACTCCAGGGAGAGAGAAGAATAAAGAAGAAAAAAAGGTAAAAGAGAGAAGAAAGAAAGACAGAGAAAGAGAGAGAGAAGAAGAGAGAAGAAGAAGAAGGGACAGAGAAGAATAGAAGAAGAGAAGATGAGATAGATAGATAGATAGATAGATAGATAGATAGATAGATAGATAGAGAGAGAGATAGATAATAGATAGATAGATAGATAGATAGATAGATAGATAGATAGATAGTAGATAGATAGATAGATAGATAGATAGATAGATAGATAGATAAGAAGATGAGATGAAGAGATGATATGAAGAAGAGTAGAGAGATGAGAGAGAGAGAAGAGAGAGAGGAGAGAGAGAGAGAGAGAGAGAGAGAGAGAGAGAGAGAGAGAGAGAGAGAGAGAGAGAGAGAGAAGAGAGAGAGGAGAGAGAGAGACAGCAGACAGACAGACAGACAGACAGACAGACAGACAGACATAAAGACACAGAAAGAGACAGAGACATAGAGAGACAGAGACAGAGAACACAAAGCAAACGGAACCAAACAGAACAGTGGCCCCATTTGTTCCCACGGATAAAACCCTATTATGCCACATATAA